>OY987313.1:11250006-11735591 GCA_963920655.1 Geranium rotundifolium
CCATAATCGAAACATGTGTTCTTTGTTTTGCTTGTAATCAAATGGCTCACGAATTGTTCATGTTTGCTTTAACTAACATTAGATGAGATTATAGTGAGAGATCTGTCATATCAACTGTAGTTTCAGCTGTCCGACTTGATATCGGGTTAGTTGCTATTTAGCTAATAAAATTCGCTTTTACCTTAAAAAATAATTGCTAATTGCTAATTTCTAATATACATTTGTTTTTGAAGATGAAAATTTGATTTTTTTTACTAATTCTTAGTAATTCTACCTCTTCCCTTCTGTATTACAGGTGAATTCACCTGTAACTCTTCATCTTTTACTTATCGTATAAATTGGAAAGGCAATGTAATAAGTGAAAGACATGTACTTTCTTAGAGAAGATTTTGAATCTAGAGTTTTCTTATATTTTATGTTTTGAATAATTTTATATTTTAGGGTTTGTTAATTATTTAATTGTTTAAATGAATCTTTGTATTTAATCTTTTCGTCTATATATCTTTGTTAAAATTAAAAACTATATACATAAATCAATCATATAATTCTAATTTCTAACTGAGTATTTTTGTGATCTATTGATTAATTTATGAACGTGCAAGACTTTGTCTTTAAATTCTCTATGTAACAAGAAGAATAAACTTTTTTTTGTAACAATTGTCATAGATCAATTTATGTCAGTTTTTGTTGATTTGGTGTAACTTAAAGTGAATTAGGGTAAGAGATTTTGTGATTTATCATATGTTGACTCCAACGTCCGATTGTGTAGCACAACTTTCAGGTTGGGTGTGGCCTCGCGAGATTCAACCACACATCTGCCTCGCTCACTCGGCCGACTTGTATACATGCTCATTATCAGATTTTTTCTTTTGTAACGGTGCACATACAAATTACAAAAACAATTTGTAAATGCGCACGTAAAATTGAACCAAAGATCAAAAAGTTCTCGAACAAAAATTGAACTAAGGTTCAAAATTTTTCAGTAAAACTCTAATGCCATGAAAGTTGTGAAATTACCGTTACTAATCTCGCTCTGGCTGATCTTGCGCAAATCTCTAGCGTCTACTCATCAAACATTTATATAATAAAAGACACAAATTCAAGATAATCATTCGAATCTTGATTATGAAGTCACTAGCTACTATTGGTTACCCATTAGGTAAGAATAATTCATCCACATTTAATACATTAAATACTAAATTTGTTATCATATTAAAGTTTGAAAACTTAAGGGATTAAATTAATAAAAATATTTTAAATGACTCACATTTTACAGATTTAAGATCCTAACACTAAATAAACTATGCAAGAAAATCAAATTTCAAACTATCATTTTCTTGGTATTCTACATTAATATTGTTGTGGAGGAAGGTGAAAATATTTAAATATATATAGTGTACATATGAGAAGTAGAAATGGTAGAAGCAAGAGATGGTGGAGAAGGGGAGTTTGTGAAATAGAGATGGAGTAGGTGTCCTATTGACCTTTACAGAACAACTAACCTTACCTACCATTGCTACCTTCATATTCCAACACAAGTTTCGTCACCTTATTGTCTTGCTCTTGCATGCCATTTTCATATAATCATAACTATTATCACATGCATATATGTATATAACATGATTATATATATATACTTATCATTTTCTCTCTACGGATCTATACTATTAATTAATATTGTTACTTTGATTCATCGACAAGCTTAATTTTAAGTCAATTGCGTATATAAATCCATTATTTATGTAAATATATCATGTTGAAGACTATATTTTAACTTCATTTGATTGAGTGTTAAGTTGATAATTGACATATAAAATACAGTGCCAAGAATTATATGGGAGTCATTCATCTGTCAGGATTTATACCAACGTGCAACACGTGACATTTAATTTATATTACGGTCATTTCTGTGTTTCTATAGAGCTATCTGTTTCTATCAGTTTTGGAAAAATTGGTTTGGTTCATAATACAATCTCCTTTTGCTGAGAAAAAAAACACTTTTTATCATATGTTTTGTGTTTACACTAGTCCACACTCACTTTCTACCCAGCTCGCAGATGATTTCACTTTTATATAACAATCAAGTGCGAACCACCCACCGTGCAAATCGCTAGAAGTGCGACACCCAGCGGTGTGCGCACTGACAAGTGCACTGGCGTGACATACCCAAAAAAACATTTTTTTTCTTCTCAATCTCTCGTTACACCACTTCCCCCGACATGTAATATTCGTCTCCCGTGTCACATAGGGAGTGGTTCTCACGGTTCTCACTAAAATGCATTCCAATATATATATATATATGGTTTAATTATAAAGCTTTCAGTTGATCATGTATAGAATTTATACAACAGAATGTTGTGATTGAGTAGATTGTGTGGATATACAAAATGAACTAACCAAAATTCTTTAATTGACACAAAATTAGGGCGGGCTCAATTAATATTGAATCTAAATTTATAGAATGTATCCTTAAAGCAGATTTCTAAGTTGTAAGGTTTTGAATTTTCTATATCCATCATAATCAGTTCATCGAACAAAGATAACGTATTGTGTAATTAAATATTCATATGATTACGTGCTACAATGAACTGCACATATATCATTTGAAAATGAAATTTATGAGCTACGAAATGACCATGAATAGAGAAACTATCCGACCTAAGGTTTTGAATTGTATACAAAAGGAAAGTGAAGTAACGATAATGTTTTACTTATAGAAAGGACACAAAATTTAGGTACAACGATTTCTAACTTAATTAGTTGGAGGTAGTACTTTTGTTTATTGGAAATATTGAAGAATATTAATTGTGTCGGATTTTCAAGAGAAAACCCAAAACATGAGCTAAACCAGGTTGAAGTTGAGGTTTGTAGTACGAGAGATGATTGATATTGTGTTGGCGTGTAGCAAAGAATAAATAAATATAATAAGAATTAATGTGATTAGTTAGTGGTGTATTTTACACACCCACCTCTCACCTAATTACAACAGTATACGAATTTGTCCCTCTCCAAGTGGGTATGACCAAATTTGAAATAAACTCAATTTAACCCTTCAATTCAATATTAACCACAATCTGTATGATTTAAATCATGTAATATATATGGTTTATCGCAATTCATAGAACAAAAGAAGGAGTGAATATTAATCCAATTCTCAGTTTGAGCTGCCCAAGCAACGACTAAACCGACCCAATTCGAAACATGTTATTTTCTAATAGTTTTTATTTATAAATTAGTTTTAAATGTTTTATTACCCTTTTTAAATTATTTTTTAATAAAAATATCATTCAAATATTAAATAGCAATCCAATTATAAATATTAAGGGGATACAATCTCCTACATCCAGTGTTATGGATATCGGATCGCGGGGATATATCGGCCCTTTGACAAAAAGGGAGATCTAACAAATTTGGAGGGATCGCGGAAAGATCGCGGGAAGATCACGGCAAATCGCGTTTTATAATAAATAATTAATTAAATATATATAAACTCATATTTATTATTTATTAAAGAAAAAATGAATGATATTTAATTATTTTTTAATGTGTTGGACCGGAGCCATAACCTAAATGAATAATATTTAATTTATAATTTATATGAAAAATGAATGATATTTATTGTTTATAATTTATAATTTATAACCTAAATATCAAAACGGATTAAGTGTGCCAGAACAAAGCCGATTGAATTAGATTAAGATTAATTAAATTAGATCAGAATTATTTGATTTAAACCAAATTAAACCGAAATTAATTGATTTAAATTGGATTAAACCGGAATTAATTGATTTGAACCGGATTAAATCGGAATTAATTCAAAATTGTCCGGTTTGACCAGTGTTGACCGGTATTTGGGGCAATTTTTGAGATATCGTCGTGGATATGTGAAAACTTCTACGATTTCGCCGAAATCTCCCGCGATCTATAACACTGCCTACATCTGATCATGCTTCAAATATAAACCTGAGAACTATCATCAATTTTGGATGATAATGATTTATGACCGTCACTAATCATTAACTTTAGGTTAAAAGTCTTCCAATTAAAGGGAAAAGGAAATCAATTAACAAAAATTTGAAACCCACCCCTCCACAATCTATAGCTCCAAGCCTTGATCGTGTACGTGGTTTCGCTACAAACATCAATCGACGACAAGCCTTTTTCTCCGGCGATGTTCATCGGGGATAATCCTTCTTCTCCGACGTTGGCAGACGAGAGACATTTTTTAGTAATTTTTCTCGCTGAGAATGATACACCTATATGTTGAGAAAAAATCACCAAAAAGAAGGCATCTCTTCGACCAATGTCGCAGAAGAAGAAAGCTTATCGTCGGTGAAAGTCATTGGAGAAGAATGCTTAACGTCGATGAAAGTCGTCAAAGAAAAAGACTTGTCGTCGATTGATGCTTGGAGCAAAATCAAGTCGCCATTGAGGCTAGAAGCGATTGATAGGTATAAAAACAATTCTATCTCACATATTAGTGAAAAGCCCAAAATAAAATTAAAGATTGTGAATATTATATAGGAGTAACTTCACTTAGGTCACCACAAAAGTTTGTAGTCTCATTTAGGTCCCCATAATAATAATTTAATTTATGAGGTCACCACAATGAACTTTTGTCTCACTGTTGGTCTATTTTTATTTTGAAAAGACCAAAATGCCCCTAATTTGTTTTCAAAATTTTCCATTTCTCTTCAAAAATGTCATTTCCCTCCACTCCACCGCCGACCACCACCTTCCACTCCTCCCTAGACCACCACCTACGACGTCGTTCCCTTCACCCACGTCCTCCACCTAGCTTCCCTCTCTTTTTCTCGCTTTGGCGTGGTGGCCATATCCGTCTCTAGCCGAGGCAATTTCCAGAAACTCGACCCACATCACCGGCGAGAAGGAAGAAGAAGATGGAGGGGAAAGTGCTATTGGGTGGTTGTTTCCGACTCGATCCAAAGACGGAGCGGTCGTCGTCATCGTCGCCGAAAAAGAAATCGTCGTCTAAGGTGCCGACGCAGGTGAGGTGGAGGAAGGGGCGGCGGCGCCACCGGAGGGAGGCGATGGAGAGGTAGTCGACGCCGGCGAGGTCGAGATGGGAGAGGAGGTGGCGGAGGAAGGGTTGTGGTCGATGAAGGAGGAGAGGGAGGGGTCGTGAAGAAGAAAAAGAAGTGAGGGACATTTTGGTCTTTTCAAAATAAAAGTAGACCAACCGTAAAACAAAAGTTCATTGTAGTGACCTCAGAAATTAAATTGTTATTATGGGGACATAAGTGAGACTACAAACCTTTGTGATAATATAAGTAGAATTACCCCTATTATATACAGATGTTACCGGCTTAATGCGGTTGTAGATGTCTTCATCGTGTGACCACAAAAAAATTGCATGTTTATAGCTGGAGCATGTAAATGCAAGCCCAATAAAGTCTTACATTTCCATGGCAATTGGATCGTAAAAGAGAATGCAGCTGTATTATGAAGTCGCAATTGAACAGATTGAGCAAAAAATCTCGTTCATATAAATTTTAAATGAGAACCAATCTCACAGTCACTTCTCTACTTGTCGACGTTCTAACACCTATTATATACTTTTATTTGGAGTTTTTAACTACTCTTAGACTTTATTTTGATTTCTATCAAGCTACCAATCCTAAGCAAATGTTTTGCTAAGAGCATGGCCCGGCCCGGCCCAAAGAATGAAATCCAATTACAGGTTAAGATAAACGGAAAACAAACGTTGTTTTGAGTAACATCCTATCCTTGTGATCTTTTTACTCCCAGAAATATGTGTTGACTCCTATCATACGGAGAGACTCGTAAATGATACACAATAATCTGGACTGAAGGAAAAGAAGTGATGAATGTAGAGGAAGATATGCTTAGTTCTGCTTGTATTGTAGAGACAATGCAATAACTATATATAAAATAGAAACAGACTGACGAAGAAGCTTATATTTATTGCAATTCACTTGTCAACTCAAACTTGTGTTATTCACCAAAACCTCTGCACTTTGTATTCTGTTGAATCAACCTTCCTTGTTATGCACAACATTCCACAGGAAATCAGTAAAAACCGACTCATAAGAAGGCATTTTGGCATACCCAGGAAAGTAATTGATGTCAATGACAAGATACCTATTCACCTCCCTAACATCCTTAATCATATCAAAGTTAAACAGCCGAAGCCCCAACGCCTCCCTCAGTGCACTCGCCACATCCTCAACAAAACCCGACTCCGGCATCTCAGCCTTCTCCACGTCACAATCACCGTCGTCGTAGCCAGGAGCAGCCAGATTCGATACCTGAGAGAAGGACACCACTCCCTCCATAGTCTTTAACTTCTCCTCCGATATATCTGCCACCGAATTCCTCTTCACGCACGTGACCGAGCTCCCAGCGACATACACCTTAACGTAACGTAGAGAATAATATTATTGATAATAATGTTGTAACATAAATAGATTATTAATATTCTAATTAACAACCTTGAATATGACCCCTCCGTGGTTCACAAACTCCTGCAACACCACGGGCGGGGTCAGCTCCTCGAGCCCGCCACGCCCAAACACCAGATACATCTGGTGGGACGTGGCGGACCCGTTGGCCTCCACGGGCTTTGCCACCATTGGGAACCTGAGGTCCCCAATGGCCCCCGAGGCTGAAAGGGAGGTCTTGTCGTGGACAACGATCTGCTTGGGGATCCCCAAATGTTCGGTCCTGTTGGGGATTTTCAAACCGGTCATCGCCTCCAGCATGGTGATGCGGTTGTGGAGGCTCTCGATGCGGTGGGGCGGGTCGACGATGACGGTGGTGGGGCTCTGGGCAGAGATTTGTCGGAGCTGGTCGTTCCATTCGGGGCCGTAGAGTTTGTGGATGATGCAATGGAAGGGACCTTGTGAGGCTAAGGGCTTGGAGGCGTCGATACGGAGGAGGTCGATGCCGCGGTTGTTGGCGTGAAGGAGGAGAGAGTTGAGGATGGATGTTTCTTCTTTCTTGGGTGTGAGAGCGTAACCTACGCGGTAACGTTCTCCTGCTTCAGCCATGGCCGTGTGGTGATCGTGCAAGATGATCCTAAATTAATACGAATCACAATCACCTTCATGCCGAAACGAAAGGGTCAGAGGCTCATACATTACATGTAAATTTGAGAATTAATGTGCCAGATTATGCTGACTCATTAACTAAAAATATTAAATGCACTCACTGGAATGTTATATTATTTTGATCCTTTCACACCAAAGTAACGGTAGTTTGATTATATTAATAATAAAAAAATTGCAAAAAGTCTTCTTATAATTGGTACATTTTTGGCACAAACTCTCTTTTACTATATTTTTGTACAAACTCTCTTTTACTGTATTTCGTTTATTTTTGTATAAATTTTTTATACATGAAAATTAACGGAAGTATCACTTAAGTTTGAGTTAGCATGTTTAGGAGTGAACATGAATTTAAAATTAGACCGAACCGATCAATATAGTCAAGCGGATAAGAAAGGGACAGAAATTACAAGAGATTTATGTAAGGGGAAGTTTTAATATTGATATTGACGAACATACAAACAGTTACAAGATAGACAGGAGAACTTACAAGATTCAATACTAGACTTGACTTTGAGAAGGCAATTCCAAACTCTTTCTTTACAGGCATACTTAGATTTGTCTTTCTATTTCAACTTTTAAGTGACATTTGCAATATCAAGTGACTCTTACTATTCAAGAGACATTTGCAATAGTAGACAACTCTTACTATTGTTGAACTCACATAATTACTGCATTTAGTATTTTTGGCTTTATATTATAATCATGACACGCTATTTTTTGGTTCAGTCCTATCGATAGAATGGTCATGATTATTCCTGGGCAAGGTGGTTGTGAAACTCTGATATAAGGAATTACATGATTAGTTAACAAATATTTTACAAATTCGGAGAGTTCACAAAAAAATCGTTAAAAAACATGTTTTATGATAAATAAATAATTAAATATACATATACTAATATTTATTAAAGACAAAATGAATAATATTTAATCATTTCAATTTCAAAATTGTCAATAATCACTATTTTTTACACAAATTGAATCACAACACAGTATAGAAGGGTTTAACTTTTGGATCATGCCATCGTTTATAACCAAAATATCAAACCATAATTAATTAAGTGATCCGAATTGGACTTAATTAAACTGAAATTAATTAGATTTAACCGAAATTAATTAATTTGGACATGATTATACCATAGTAAACCGAATTTAATATGAATTTGTCTGAATGATCAGTTTTGACCGATATTTGTTGTATCGTTTTGAGGAAGAGAAAAATTCTAACATAGCAGCATATTTTACTTAGTCATAGAAGGCTACCGCTAGCTGGCGTATCTCGTGGACAAAATATGTTAGGTACATGTCTGGTTCATATATATTGGTGCATTGGTTATGTAATTATCTTGAATGTTACAAGAACTGATCTTATCATCAGTTCTCGAATCCTTTTATGCCATCACGCTCCATCGTAGAACAAAGTTAGCCACTTGTAGAAAATCTTGTAGTGTCTCTTTTGTAGAATACCAGAAGTCTGAAAAGGGATTTCAGCCCAGGAGCTCCAAATCAGATTCGCAAAGGAGAGAGAAGTCGAACCGACTTCGGTTGATTCGCGAAAGAGAGGAGCCGAGCCGACATCTTCGGAGATGGCTAAGGCAAGAAGAGTAGGGACTAGGGCAAGACTGCCAGAGAGAAACGGGAAACAACTGTTGAGACGATTTTGATTTCTGAAACGTTTCTTTTAATTGATTTTTGTTTAAAAAATTATGGGCTGCTTCCCGCTGGTTCGCCTGGCTCGTCCGGTCTGCCTGAAAAGCCACAACGATTCTCAACCGCCCGTTTAGGGGAAATCAGGGCAGTGAACTCAAAATCAGTGCCACCTAGGCCAACTTTTAGAACAATGATCACAGTTAACCCAAAATCTACTTTCCTTACAACTTTGATCAATATATAGCATAAAAAACACACTACAATTCACTAGACAGCCACCAAATATTATAGAACTCAAATGCTTGAATTAATTCAAGTTTCATTATGCTTATGTAAAAATTCATCCAGATATGATGTCCTGTACCGTTGTTCATCCCAACATTCACTTTGTTCTCCTTAATAGATCACAATCAACTCAGCTGTACTCTACGAGTTTTGGCGATACTTATATACATACAACATACCTCACATGAAGGGAGTAGGTCCAAGGCGGCACTATCTATCATCTCTTACCTTTGATGGACGGGGGTGATCATCTTTAGGCTGTGAGTGACATGGAGAGAATGGAGGATAGCTTGTACTTGCGAACTTTGGCTGATTTGTCGGGCTGAAACAGGATCTCAGTACTTGATCTCACGCTTATTTCTTTCCACTCAGAAGATGAAGCTCCTTCACTTCGATAATCACGAGGAGAGTACAAAACTTGGAGCCTGGAAGGAGCTGCATTCGACCAAAAGGGGGATATTAAAACAATGTCAAATGTAATAAACAGAACTATAAAATCGGTAACTTAGGGACTTCATTTTTTACGCTAACAGATTAAAGGGGCGGGTAGGAAGTTAATTTAAATGACTAATTTTCGAGAATCACAACCTATAACGTAGGTTCCAGAACAAAATTACGAGCAACATTGCAGGTGTGAGCAAAATGTGCAAACAACCTGGTCCCATTTTGTTTCTTTTTCTCTACCACCAATAGAATTAACCCAAGGGTAGCCAACACATGCAGATTTCAATGTACTGTCAACGACCCAAATCCTCTCTGAAAAGTGATAGTCTACCATTTGATATGAAGACCTTTGGGTAACTCATGCTGGACACCAGAATCTGCTCAAACTTATATCAGGAGTATCAAAACCTAACAGAGTGTTAACATAGAACACGCAAACACATAATTCCAGCTCTATTTCTATATTGTCATCTACATGCACAACAGGGACAGAACCAATACATACTTTCTTGTCCCTCTCTTCCTCCATTCCAAGTTCATTTCACATTATCCAGCGATAATCCGACCCCAGCCACAGAACTACACCTTAGTGATTATGACAAATTAATTTCCTTCGGAGTAGGGTCAAAGGTTTACAACCGTACTCTAATTCAAACTCACTATCTTCCTTATATTTCAATCTGTCATTGTTCGCCTTTCTTTTTATCTATAGGGCAGACAGATCATAATTTTTTTTGGTTTCTTAAAGAAAGATATTTAAAATGGTAAGAGAATGACAATCGTAGAATAGATATAAAACGAACGTAACAATTACCAAATCCAAGCATGCTTGTCTTTTGAACGACCATACGACCGACTTCGGATCTTTTGATGCATCTCAGAGTCTGAATATCCTCTTGCTTCCCTTTAAATTCCAAAAAATCCCCTAGAACATACTTATTAGCTTTAAGCTCTAGCCTGCCCAATAATCAAAAAACAAATTGAGTTTCCATTGTGCAAACACCATTCAGTGAAAATCTAACACCACAATTTCCATTTTCTTGCATATAGAATAAATATGAGTTTAACTACTAAAATGCTTCTCATGCTCAAACCACATGAAGGCCCACCATGACTAGGGGCAATCTACATATTCAGCAGCAAAATATTCCGTAGTTATGCTAGCAGCCAACCATCAATTTTGTTTGTTTGATGACAAATATTCTTATGAATTTTGATTTTCTTTGTTCTTTATTTTTGTAAAATCGGGATTCACTTAGTTCTTTTATCGGCAAAATGCAGGAAATCTAACCTGGGTTAACTAGAAGTTAGCCCCTAACCTAACCCACACTCTGCACCTACTCCCAAGTAGGTGACCCACTAGGAGTTGAACATGGGATCTCATATTGGATAATGCTCATCTTGACCAATGGGGCCAACCCTAGTGGGTTATCTAGATTCACTTAGTGTTTCGTATATTATGCTTAAGATATGGGAATAGGATTATGCCAATAGCTAATTATGAATTGGGCATTACCGACACAGGTTTGCTACAACAACTAAACAGCCATAGTTCTCTAAATTAACCACAAAACAGTGTATCATTGGACTTGCAAAGTTACAAAATAATGAAGGCAAAATAACATTTAACTTTAAGGATGCGAGACAAACCTATCCCAAATTGGAGCTGTGCTTAGAACAAACTCAAGCTTCTGCTGTATAGATTCATGCATCTCTTTCTTGCCACTACGGAAGGCACCCTTAATCAAACCAGAAAACATGCTTTTGGATTCTGGTTTCTGTTTTACCCACTGATCATAGGTAATTACCTCAGATGGGAAATAGCTTGTGTGAATTGTACTACAAGAACGGAAAAAAAAATCTGAGTCATACAGATATTCAAACCATGTGATAGAAAACTTATCATTGCAGTTCATTCCATATAGAAAAAATTCTACACTCAACTTCTACCACGTGTCAAATCTCAGATATATGTTTCAAACTAGGATTTAATAAACTAATAAAGATGGTGCAACATGCAAAAGCCACCCAGTATGGATTTTACCTTCCCTGCCACTAAAGATGTCATCAATATTTCCTATAATATTGATTTATTTTTGTTTAACTTTCACATGTTCTCCAACATTCTAACAAGCAATACTCCCAATAAATTGTGTACTGGTAATTGAATATTAATCAGTTGGCACCTGAAAGCATGTTTTCTCCAGTATGGGCATAGCTAACACCACTACAACAAATGGATGCGTCCTGGCCTCAGAAAATATATTCCCAATTATAGAAGCAAAAGCTTCCTGATGAAATCAATTACTGAGATAAGAACTTCACTAAGTCTCAGAAATTGGCCCTTCAGAAAACACAAAATACAAGCCAACTGAATACTGACTAGATAGCATAAGCTATGTTGATTCAAGTTGCATGTCGTGAGGTGATATTACCCAATCAGCTAAAACAAAAGGACAATAATATAAATACACACACGCACTCAAAGGTACTCAATTTCAGTTGAACAAACTAGCTTACTCTTATGAGTCTTAACAATTACAACGGGCAGAAAGTCATACCTGAATTTAGGATTGGGAAGTACCACTTTGCAAGACAAGTACCCTTCGGGAAGAACAACTCCCCGTTGTTCAAGATATGATTCGAGAACCGAAACCTTTTTCTTAGTTTCCTCCACCTGTAATATGTATTTATGCAAACTGATTAGGAACAAATGGATTCAACTGCATCCTTCCTCATATCCTTTATCCTTAGAAAATAATACAGAACGAATGATCCAGGATGCTACATCTTAATTTTGATATATATCCCTACAACTAAAGAAAGACAATCAAAGACTATGCATTGGCTTAGATAAAATTTGTCTTACAAAATTAAGTTTCATTTCTTTAACTTGTTTAATGTTATGCATCAGAGATGCAGGTCAAATATTTCTATGTTCGTGAAACTATGTTGTATGTGTGCGTATGTGCTTGCCTATTTTATAGGTAAATATATTTTACCCATGATATCATAAATACCACTTCATCTACCATGGACTGTGTATTGATGCCAGCCAATTGTTTTTCATGTAATCACGTCATCACTAAACAACCATAGTAGAAGCATATGAATATATGATATTTATATAGTATATGAATCATAATTCAAAACCTACTAATAGAATAGGTAGATAGATAAATCTCACACATACAATTGGACACAAGAAACACACAGTTGATCTGACAGAAGAGACGGTATTTCTTCTCTAACCAAGTGACCTTGTATTCTGAAATTGTACTGGTAATGACAATTTTAAGTGGAAATGTTATTACACAGCAAGGGATCGGTTTAGTTCCACTAAAGTATTTCATGCCTTCAAGATAGACTAGGACAATCAAAACTCTAGAAAATCATTAACTCATAAAGGGCATAAAATTGCCCTCGGGGGGAACTTACACAATATAGTAGCTGTCAAGTGACCTACTGGTTTCTTTCAACAGTACCATACATATCAGCTAATATAATTAAAATGGGCAGTTATTGTAATATGGCACCTACTAATTATGATCATTTGATCATATGGCAGCTTCCCCTGATATTTGACAACCAAAACAACCATGGTAGGGAGGGAGGGAATATCTGTAGACTTCTCTAACTGGACTGTAGATGCAATGCAACTACAGGAAATGGACAAGAATAACAACACTTCCATTTCACAACTCTAAACAGTGGAGCTAAATAGCTCTGACTCCAAATTAGGTAAAAATCATGTCTGAACCAGGACTATTGAACCACTAATCATCCCTGAAGCAACACTAACATGAAAGACAACATATTAACTGTCACATACAGGATCAGGGAGACGCTGTGCTTTGTGTCTACCACTGGCTTCACAAGTCCAGCTTCTATCTGCATTGACAGACACAAAACCCGAAAGATTCTTGACAGATACCACCACTGCCTCCCTGTACAAATACACAATAAGACATTAGAAGCTGAATGTACTGAAAATAGAACTACATAAAAAAAATACTGCTTCATTAATTTAATGGCCCAGTATTTCTCTACGCTGATCCAACTTCTAAACCAGCCACGCAAACCAAAAGAGCATGTCAGTGTACTAAATAAAGCTGAATTGGAGTTCATGTACTTGAACCTCTTGGAAAATTAGATTTCATACGATTTCAGCATAGAGAAAAACATACCCTTGGGTTACTAGGACCATATCAATATTCTCTTTCAAACCAGTGTCGGCGTCTGGAATTCGAAGTCCCACATATACCTTGCCATTGTAAAGCTTTTCAAGCCTAGTTAACAAAACAAACAAGCGCAAGCAATTGAACATGAGGGATAAACATGACACGAAAACCAAAACAACAATTTTTATTTCTGCAAGAATGTTTCTTAAATTGACCCAAACCCAAAAATTCCTCTCAACCCCAAAGTTCATTTTCTCAGCAGCCGAATACACCAACTGTGTAACTTTAAATAAAAGGCAAATGTAGAATTAAACTCTACTAATTTTCACAGATATCTTGCAATACAAGCGCTAATATCCTTTAAAATTCAGTACCTGACATTTTCATCACACGCTTGCTCAAGAATCCAAACAAACAAAAATATGAAATACACACCAAATTGCGATAAACCAGATCATACCTATTGGAAACAGAGAAAAGAGCGGTGAAATCAGAGGTTTCGACATCCAGAACGTCATCGCCGTCGAACAGCAAGTAGCGGACCAGCTTGTAGATCACAAGACAGCAAAGGATCTCAAACCACATAGTGTTTTCTGCCGGAAGACGAGAAAAACACACGCGCACAACACCAAATTTTAGGCAGGAAAAGGAGGAAATCGGGTGAGGATGGAGGAGTAAGAGAAGAAATTTTCTCGGGAAAGTAGTTTCTGGGAAAATGTAATGAACTTATGGCCTAAGGAATTGGGTGAGAGTGAACCGCTTATGGCTTAAGGAATTGGGTTTTACTCGGTAGACTTATTTTATTTTGGGTAATTGCATATAGTGATCTTTAATCATCAAATTACAAACACATGTCTACTCAATGTTTTTCTTCTTACACGTGATTACCTAAATAAATTTATTACACACACGGAGATACTAAAATGAACGAAAAAATTGAGTTACGTTCAAACATGTTTGTTTCTCCCATTTTCCCTTCCCAAACTACCCTTACTCACATCACTCACGTTATATGAAATGAATGACTCCAAATAATAACATTACTCATCTTATTTTATTTAACTTCAAAATCCCATAAATTATTTTAGGTTAATTTTCTTGTAAATTATTTGTATATATCTTGAAAAAAACAACACATGTTATGAAAATAGTACATTTTTATGCATATCTTGAAATGTTCAAAACATATTAACAATTACAACATAATTATTAAAAATTCAAAAAACATACTTATATAATATCATAGACACGCTGATTATCGAAGTTTCAAATTACGACAAAAAAGATTGAAAACTCGATTTTCCGTCCATTTTTGTATTTTTATATATGTAAACAATTTCTTGGTAAGTATGTGTAAGAAAAAAAACATTAGGTAGTCATGTGTTTGTAACTGATAGTTAAAGGTAACCATTTGTAATCACCCCTTTTATTTTGTATCTCTAATTAGTTGACGATGTGTATCAATTTACATATAGAAACTTGAAATGACCAAGTTACTTATATGAGACATTTTTTTTCTTCTGTTGGCTTACAGTGTTGGACCTTGTGCACTCTGAATCCTCCACCACCGCGATATGATCTTTTTGTCGAAAAATGACAAATAAAAAGCTCACATGTACACTACACCCACCTTGCCGACGACCGAACCCATTTTGTCGGAACTTCAACTTTATCGCCGAGCTCTAGCTCTGAATCGAACTCACCTTGTCGGAACTCCAGTCCTGTTGTTTCAAAGCTCGCAGGAGATTGAACCAAACTCACCTTGTCGTGGCTCCAACTTTGTCGGCAAGCTCCAGCTCTGTACCCACCTCGCCGAGTCCAGCTCCTTAGTAGTGAAACTCGCCAAAGATCAAACCAAACCCACCTTTCGGAGCTCCAACTCCGTCGCCGAGCTCCAACTTTGAACCCACCTCATCGAGCTCCACCTCCGAAACAAACCCACCTTGTCGGAGCTCCAGCCCTTCCGACGTGAAGTTCGCTTGATAAGACAACCTACTGTTCATGTTTGATTGTTGGGTTTTTTTGTTTTTTTTTTCAACCGAGGGTATTTTGGATATTTCCTTTCGGTAAATAGTCATGTGTACCCACGTGACCTATTTTTGGTTATTAAATCTAATGATATGCTAACGATTGTCCCAAACTGATAGTTAGAATACTAAAAAAAGTTAGGATATCAAAGTGTGAATAAGCTATAGTTAGGTGTAGTAAAATGTCATTTTACTTTAACGAAATGCATAAAAATAAAATAAGAGATAATTACGGTCGATTGCATATAGGGAAAATGACTTTTTACTACAGTTATTTCACAGTTTAGTATCTTAACTATTTTGTAGTATCCTAAATATGAGTTTGGGACGAACACTAGAATTAACAGCTAAAATATGGCAGTCTTTGTTGCGGGTCCGAATGTGACCTCGCAATTACACTTCTGACCCGCATTTGAGCACCGAATTGTTCTCGTTTCGACTATCTAGAGTCATTAATTTGATACTTTTGATTCTTTGTGTGTTTTTGACATTTTGTAGGTGCAAGGCACAATTAGAGGATAATTGGAGCTGAAAATCGGTTAAGTAAGTTCTGCACAACAGCTGAAACTTCCCGGTGGTGTAGATTTCTCGTCCGAAGTCCGATTGGGGCCCATAATTTGTCGATTTGAGCGGATTGTGAAGATCTAATCCATTGGTGAAGATTTCAAGGGGTCACGATCGTGCCTCACCTAGGCACGATCGTGCCTAAATTAATTTTTGGCCGAATTTTGCTCAAAACTTACAGAGGCGATGCACGATTTGAGTCACGGTCGGTCCTAGGTGAGGCACAATCGTGCCTACCAAGGCAAGATCGTGACTAAGGCGCGAAATTGATATTTAAAGTGCAGAAATCAGATATTTTGAGAGAGGGGGGAGTTGGGCAAACACCAAAAACGAGTTGAGGAGGAGAGAGCTTAGTTTGAGAGCTCCAACCTCTTGTTCTTCATCAAACTTGAAGATTTCTTCATCACTTCTTGACACTTTGAGAGTTTTGGAGTGGATTCCACCATAGACTCAACCTTTGGAGTTAGGAAAGTAAGCTTTGGAAGGATTCCTACCATCAAATCCACCGAGCTTGAAGATCCATCTTTCTCAAGAACACCAAGAGCAATTTCTATCCCTATTTACTAGTTTATTTTGATGTTGTTGTTTAATTTTGTTGATTGTATGATGATAGTTGGATTGAGCACCATGGTTGAGGGCTAAATCCCTTAGCCATGGGTGCTAGACGTTATGAAATATGTTTATTGAGTTTATGGAGGTATTAGTTCTAGGATTAAAGACTTTGTTGTGTGGTTGCTTATTTGAATGCATGTATTGTTTAATTGACGCTTTACAATATGTGTTTGAGGAGTTTTATCCGATACCGAAAGGGAAGGAATAGAATCCGGACCTAGCATCCACCAAGGGTTGTAGGCTCAAGACCGTGTTTTGGCACCTCGTAATAACCCTTAGTTTATTATTGTCGATCTAATACGGTCTCGAGTTGTTCTCAATACCAAAAGGGCACGAGGAGACTCGGGATTAGGCTAAGCTCATTACCGAAAGGCGAGGTCGGCACTTAAGACATAGGCTCAACATTAATTTCGATCCAAAGGAATTAAAACTCGCAAACTTATTTACATTGCTATTTGTCTAGCACCCTAGGCGCTTTATTTCCATTGTTATCATGTTGTTGCTATTTACTTGTTGGTAGTTTACTAAAATAAATACAAACACTCAAAACAACCTACGACCCTCATTAGTCCCTGTGGGTTCGACTCGGTATCTTACCAGTTTATTTGTACTTGCCGCGACCGCGTGTTGTTGCGCGAGAGAGGGGAGACCGCTTTTTCCCCCAACAGTCTTCACGACAACTGAACTGAACCCTCACGAGCAAACTTAAAGTCGTCGATATTCGTGTGTAGGTCATAATCGAGCAAATGTCATATTTTAATTGAGCAATTTAGGGTTTGGGGAGCATAGGGAATAAATGAGGAGGTCAATGTCGATCAAAATTATAGATGATCTCGATGTCAATCAAATCGATGACACCCAACTCCATAATTTCCAGTGAACGACACAGGTTAGGGATTTGTGTGTATTCTTCTTTACTCTTTCAACTACAGAAATTCTATTTTAATCTTATACAAGATAAGAATCATACACATCACCTGACAAAATAACGATGGCATATTGAATTTCATCCACAACAAGAGAGTGGGGAGGAGTGGGCACTCCAAGTGCTGTCATGTGGCAGCCACAACAATGAGCCTATTGAAAAGTGGGAGACGTGGAGGGAGTGTTGGAAAGAGAAGGAGTGGATACACAGGGTAGGAGAGAGAAAGAAGAGATTCTCACTTTTAATATATAATAATGTGTTACTCATATTTGATAAATAGGTAATATACCATTTTTTAAAATCATAAATACATTATACCATAAATATATAATACGAAAAATGTCACTTACCTCCCTAGTAGTATGCACGATTTTCAGTTACCTCCCTCGGTCGACTAATGCATCTTGACAAGTTCATGTACTTTTAGAAACTTCTGGCGGAGGCCCAATGGTGTTAGTTTTTTATGTTAAAATGACAAAAATGCCCCCGTATTAAAAATTAAAAAAAAACATTTTAAAAACATTTTCTTAAAATATATTTTTTATAAAATAAATAATAAAAACTGATTCTAATATTTTGTTGAAATATTTTTTCAACAAAAAAATATTAGAAATGAAAAACGGTTTTTAAACATCGTTTTTTTATGTTTTATAATTTTTTTTAAATAATTTTTTTTATAATACTAAAAAAAGTTTTTTATTATTGATTTTATAGAATAATATATTTTAAAAAAAGTTTTAAAAATAATTTTTGAGTCATTTTTATTTTTTAAATATAAAGGGATATTTTTTTCCATTTTTACAAAAAAATAGTTCACTTTGACCAAAAACTAATGGTGTCAGGTTTCTGTGGGAAATTCTGAAAGTACATGGACATGTCAATATGCATTAGTCGGCCGAGAGAGGTAAGTGAAAATCGCGTATACTATGAGAGAGGTAAGTGACATTTTCTCTGTATAATATCATGATTTATATTTGATAAATATATAATAAAAAATAAAATATATTCATGGAATATAATTAATATTTATTGTATCTATATATACCTCTCATATTTGATAAATATATAATATGTCCATTAATAATAAAATATTCATGGAGTATATTTGATATTTATTGTCTCTATATATACCTCTCATGTTCTAATAATTGAATGCCCACAGTTTGCATACAAAAAGGTCGGGTTGCGGGATCCCGAGAAATTTTCAATGAGTACTTTTCGGATCAACCAACTTATACCGATGAACAATTTTGTCGTAGATTCTGAATGAGAAAGCATTTATTTGTTCAAATCATTGGGGTTTTGCACGATCGTTTTCCATATTTCTAACAGAGACATATAGTCTATACGCTCCAAATGAGATTCAGTAATATATGATCAATAAGTTGAGAGAAGATTTGACATTTTGATTATGTATTTTAATTTTATAATAATGTAATTTTTATTAGTTGTGTTTTTCATATTCGTGTTATAATAAAGTAACTTGTTTTTTATAATTATAAATGAATAATAATGTTGGAATATTTAATTATATATAAATAGTGTCGTTGAATTAAATAATATAAATAGGAGGCACTCTGTTGTGGCCTCCAAAAAGTGAGTGTTTGCATAGAGTGGGTGTGCTGATGTGACAGTTCAAAAACTGACATGGAAACTCTCGTAAAGGAAGCTGTTGTGGACAATATGAGAAGCCTATGAAATTGTTCAATAAAATAACCAAATTCTGATTGCGAGATTTTACTGAGAAAAATCAAAAACCAAATTTTGTTTACAAGATTTTGACCGGGAAGAATAAAAATTTTAAACTGAGAACTCTAGAATTTATAGAATTAAAAGATATGACATTCATTTGAAAATTTGATTAATAGTTGAAGGTTTATTAAATTATATTTACCTGGTTTAAATATTTTATGTCCAAAATTTAGCGGTGTTAAAGAAAAATGTAGAAGCAAAGTAATTAACCGAGCTAAAAATGAAATGATGAACAATAACTTGAGGATAATGTGAAGTAAAAATTACGGTAACATATTTGACACATAAACTCATTGTAAATTTTCAGTCTATTTTAACTTTAGTGATACATAAAAATCTCTTCACTGTAATAACATGACATTTAAAAGTTGAAGATAGTGACATGTAATTTTTCTTAAATAAAAATTGAGAAGTTGAAAAGAATACCCTCAGCCTATAGTACTAGTAGTAGTCAAGAGACAAATGCAACATATGATATGGACAAGTAAATTGACTTTTCATTATTGAAATTGAAATACTGGAAAAAGAAGTAATCTTCCAGTATCCCAATATCACTTTCGAGTATATGTACAATTATGAAAATATGAACTATAATACAATTCATGATCCATTCCTGAAAGGGCATGTTCATAATAAACTTAATTTCTCTTCTATGCAGTACATAAACTTGAATGAAATGCTATAAAAAGGCCATAGGAATCAATTATCCATTTGAAATAAGATGAAACACACCAACATACAATTAAAGATGGGCACTCCTTTTCACAAAATCTAGACAAGAAGAGCAATGAGACAAGGATGAACAATGGGGATGAAAAGAAGAGATCTTCATCACATAAACTGTAGTCCCCAACAAGGCAAGCACTTGAAAGCAACAAATAAAGAATCTAAAGATAGTATAAAGCCTCATCAATTTCTAACCTATTCTGAAAATCAAAAGAGTAGAAAAATAAACACACACATTCAGGTGCAAGATAGTATCCGATATACCTGTCTGAAACACGAGTCGGGATGGGACTTTTCCTCTACTGGTGGTTGTCATTGCTCTTCTTCTTAAGCAGATTCCCAAACTTGCGGAGCAAAGGCTTTTTCTTCTTCACCTGCTGCTTTGATGGCAAGGTTCCGCTGTTTACAATGTTTTCTGTTGAAGGCAGGCCATTGATTTGACAAAAGCTCTCACCATCCTTCACCTTTGAGCTTGTTTCGTCGGTTTCAAAAGATTCAGTCCCTGGTTTCCTATCCGGGGAGGATAGCTCCTTTGCAGTCTTGTAGTTTTCCCACGCCTGCAGTATAACTCCCACTGAATCGTCTTCCTTTTCTTTTATGGCATCTTCCTTTGGTTTTCCATCGGAATTTTCTTTCCTCGCCTCCTCACATTTTTGTGGTGGAAGCTCTGTGTTGGCATTTTCTACTCCTCCATGCCCATTCTCCTCATGAGAGAACTCAACTACCATTGGGAGCAAATCATAGTCCTTCTCATTATCAGCATTTTCCCCGGTCTGCTTTTTGGCCATAGCTTCCTCAAGCAATTTGGACAATTCTTCAATCTTCTGAAGAGAATTGGCATCCCTACGTTGAAGCTCCTCGTTTTCTTGAATTACATTCTGCAATTCCTTTTCTTTTTCCGATAAACTCTCCTTCATTTTCATGCTCTCAGCCATTGTTTCCCCAAGTGTTTCCTGCAAGCAAATCACCTCAGCTTCAACTTCCTTCAGGCTATCCTTCAGCTCGAAACCCTCTTCCCTTGAGGCACAAGCTTCTTCCTCGGCTTGTTTGAGCAAACTTGTTATTGTCTTCACTTCTTTTCCTAAACTTGCATTTTCATTTTCCAACTGCTCAACGCAATTCGCCATATGAAGCACTTTCTGTTCCCAATCATTCTCACAATTCTTGAACTCATGCTTTGATTGTTCTATGGTGCTAGCAAGAAGATCAATCTCGTGCTTAGCATCATCGAGCATGGTCTCGTATTTCTCATTTGTTCCTTGCAGAACCAATCTTAGATTTTCTATCTGGGCCTCGTAATTATCATGCTCGTCTTGACTGGACAGCAGCTTTTCTTTGGCCTCTCTCGCTTCTGCAGAGACCTCGTGCAATGCCGAAGCCAAGCTTTCCATTGCTTTCTTGCTCTTTTCCTCTTCCTCTTTTGAGCTTTCCAATTCGTTTACGAGCTTGTTTTTCTCTTCTAATAGGCTTTGAACACTGGAAGCAGCGAGCTTCTCGTTGTTCACAGCCTGCGCTTTCTCTTCTTTCACAGTTTCAAGCTCAATCTTCAAACGCTCAATAACTGCTGACATTTCCTTAGTTTCTTCATTGGCCACATGAGAACGCCTTTCTGCTTCCTCAAGATCCTCCTTTTGTCGCCCGATTGTCATTTCCAACAAGCACATATTCTCTTTAAGAGCAGCGATTTCAGATTCTGCATCGTGCAACAAATCATGATTTTCCTCCAGCTGCTTCATGACTGATTCCAGAGATTCTGATGCACATCTCTCCGATTTAGTAGCTTCCATTTCTAACACTTGGACCTTCATTTTCCACTCTTCCATGTAATTGCGCGCGTAAGATTCGGCCATTTTAGCAGCTTCTAGTTCGACACTAAGCTGCTCTACGACACCCTCCTTTTCCTCAAGCTCGTCCTCGAGACTTCTTGATTCTTTAACTAGTTGTTTCAGAGAAGCCTCTTTTTCCATCAGCTTCTCCTCGAGACGTTTAGTTTTCTCGAGTAGTTGTCTTACAGATGCTTCCTTATCCGCCAGTTTCTCCTCGAGAGCTTTTGCGTTCTCAGCTTCTCGTTCCAAAGAAACCTCATTTTCTACCAGCTTCTTTTCAAGGTGTTTTGCCTTTTCGAGTTGTTGTTGCAAAGAAGCATCCTTTTCCATTATCTTCTCCTCGAGACTTTTGACCTTTTCAAGCTCTTCTCTCAGACGAACCTCCATTTCTGTTACCTTCTCCTCGAAACCTTTTGCTTCCTCTAGCTCTAGTTTCAGGGAATCTATCTCCGTTTGAAGCTTAGACTCCATTTCACGACGCGAGTCAAGAATTTCAGTGACTCGAGCCAGCTCAGCAGACAGGATCTCCACCTTGTGAGCGTGAACCTCGGCAATGTTAGTAGCTTCATGAGTGTGGCTCAAAGCTTGGTTCTTTGCATCACAAGTCATGGCCAATTCTTGCCTCGCCCTCTGGAGCTCCTGAGTAGTCGAGAGAAGTGTACACACATCCAATGCGTGTTGGTTCCTAACAGCTTCGAGCTCTATCTTCCATTCTTCTTCCTTTATCCGAGCTGCCTCAATCCATGCCTGTTCCAGCTCCACAGCCCTGAACTTCTCAATCTCAGAATCATCTTCAGCGCGCTTCTGAGCCACCAGTGCCGCTTTCAGCTTCTCACTCACCTCCTCGCTAACTCTCTGCGATTCTTTCAACTCCTCTAGTGCTTGTGCTCTCTCTTTCTCCATTAAAGCTATTTGCTCCTTTGCTTTCTTCAAATCTTCATGAACCAGACTCAATTGACTCTCTATTTCTGGTCCCTTCACAATCCGCATATGAGCATTCACTTCTGATCCTTTCACCAGTCGCGATGGTTTCTGAGTAGATAAAGATAGTCATCAAATGGGGATCAAATTTTATAACAAGGGTTTATTCAAGCTGTAAAAAGCCATTTAGCATTGCAGAAGTACATCTTCGAAAACTTTGGGGTTTTCATAGTTTCTCTTTATTTATCTAAAGGCAATTTGTTTTTTCAAGATTCTCAGTAAGCTACCAGAATGCTTCATCATTGGAGATAAAACCAAACATGTCCTATAAACTTATGGAGAAAGAAAGTAGACAAAAGTTACATCAGGTGTAGTTGTCAGGTTGGACACTCTACGTGGTGATCGATCAGCTGAGCCTCCCGAGATACGGGAATTTTGCAGGGGAGAAGGTGGATCATGATCTGCCTTACCAATTCCTCTTGTTGGTCTAACTCTAGGAGTTGCTGGTGAGGCTTTGCTGTTAAGAATTTCAAATAAGGTAGATCTGTCCATGTTCAAACATTAACCAAAATTACATCAACACATCAAAACCAATTAGCATTAAACACACAATGTAAAGCATATAAGCATAACCAATTGCTACAAAGCCTAAAGGGGTTGTTTATAAGAAAAGTGGATCTAACAAAAAAATTTTGAACTGTATGCTAAACTATCAAATTCATACAATAAGAGAATTTTTTTTACCAAATCCATGTTGATTGAATAAAGTAAGAACCTTTACTAAAACCCAAGTGCAAAAGTGAACAATTAGCAGTAAAGAACTCAAAACAGATCCAACCCACAAAAGCATTAACCAATAAATTAAGGGAAACCCCAGAAATTCAGAACAAAACCTCTAAATTCCAAGATAAAGCAAAAGGGAATGAGAATAAGAAAAAGAAGAAACCCAAGTCAGTTCAAGGACTGAAAGGCACTGACTTGGATTTGGAGGACATGGTTGAGGTGGAGGATTTTGTTGCTGCTAATGTTGCACAAGTGAGAGACAACCTGGGAGGTTCCTTCCTACGACTACTGTGGTGACATTTGTGTAAGAAAAGTGAAGAGAGAGGTTTTTTATTTTTTTTATCCGCCTACTAAAAAACATCATGCAAGTGGAGAAGAAGTTAAAGGTGACCGGAAAATGAAATGATTTGGGTTGGTGTTCTTGTCCCTGCAATGCCCATCAAACTGGTAAGCTTTCAGGAGAAAGTGGAGCTCAAATTACATTTATGCCCCCGCTTGTCACATGAAGTTGATACCATACTCGTGCAAATACAATAATAAAGAATTTTAAAAAGATATCCCATTTCATTGTACATTTTCTTATCTGCGTAAAATCACGATAAATAAAAAAGTACGAATAATCAATACAGTTAAGTTAACTATATTATTTCTATAAAATTATAGTAGATAAAACCAATAATGACACTTTGTTACATTTAACTATAGTGACATAACACTTTCATGCCCTAACTTTTTTGGTCTCTTTTTTTGATACCCTAACAAATTTTGTGTGACTATGCTAGAATGACTAAAATACCCATAATTTAAGAAATCAAAATAAAACTAGTCCAATATGATTTATCAAACGATATTTGAAATGGTTCAAATTTAATTTTACATTTTCGGGCATAATTGTATTTGCATCTTAAATTGAACCCGAGATAAAAAAAATTGAACCAATTCAATTTATAGTTTCTTACACCAAGAGTAGTTTAGATATTTTAGACATTTTAGAGATATGTTGTCACATAAAAATTGTTAGGGTACTAAAAAGAAAAAAAAATAGTTAGGGTATGAAAGTGTCATTTCGCTATAGTTACGTGTATCAAAATCTCATTATCACTAAATAGAATAAGGGTAAATTCCACATGTCCCCCTAACTATATGAGGGTCTTACATGCCCCCCTTAACTACAAAATCAATCTGTGAGGTGTCTTCACTATCCAAAAATCTCACTTTACCTTTTTTTGTTGACTTTTTTAAAAATGATGTTAAGTTTTTTGTGAAATGACGAAAATACCCTTGTATCTGAAAAATTAAAATAAATAAATAAAAATGATTTTGAACTTTTTTTCTATTTTTTTTACAAAAAAAAGAATAAAAAAATATTTTAGTATTAATTATTTATTTATAAAAATTAATAAAAATGAAAAATGATGTTTTAAAATAAATTTTTATTTATAAATTTTTTTATAAAAATTAATTTTACTACTAACAAAATTTTATTCTTTATTTTGTACAACGAGAAAATTAGAAAAAAAAGATTCAAAATTTTTTTTATTTATTTATTTTAATTTTTCAGATACAAGGGTATTTTCATCATTTCACAAAAAACTGACAGAATTTTGAAAAAAAATCAACAAAAAGTGGGATTTTTGGATAGTTAAGTCACCTCACAAATTGATTTTGTAGTTAAGGGGGCATGTGAGACAAGCGTATAGTTAGGAGGGAAATAGGAGGTCATGTGGAGTTTACCTATAAAATAATAATAATCAGTATGGTTTAACTTTATTTTATAAGATTAATCTTATAAAATAAAGTTTCAACAAAAATTCATCTTTAAACGAAGGGTGTAACATCATCATGATGTCATCCATTCCTTTTTTAATTTTGTTGAATTAGATTGAATTCCAATACGTTGTCAAGCTCAAAGGCGCTAGGGCCAGCTCCCAACTTTTCGAGCACTTCATGCATTATCATCGACGACACAAAGAAACTTCTCGAGAAAGTCATCTCGCTCGCCCTCCATTTTTGCATCTGAGGCCTCGTTAATCAAATTCCACTATCATCAAAGTCGACGCCTTTTTGGTCAAACATGTTACCAAACAAAATGATGTCACCTCATTAAGTTGTAACATTTTTTATTAGTAGAATTGAGAGCACTTTTGACATAAAAAAACATATCAAAAAATAAATTGTTTGTTAATTTTAAGTTTTTAACATAAGGTGCAAGAAAATAAGGTAGTTGTGGCAATTATTAATTTGATTGTCTACCGTAAATCTATGTGAAAAAACTATTTTATTTCACGTGATGATTATTATTGGTATTTTTTATTTATCGTGGTTCGATACAAATATTGAACCATTTACCGTTGTTTTGTACAATTTCCTCTTAAAAAAATTGAAATCCTTTGTGTTGGGCCCAAATGTGACGTGCAAACGTCGCACAATGGTTTTCACGTGCAAGTGCACACGGTCCGCAAGTAATACAATTTATAAGATCCGGTAAGATACGGGTCGGTCCACGAGGATTAATTAGGGTCTTCGATTGTTAAGTCTAATGATCTAGGATTACGAAACTACTATTTTTGGCGATTTAATGTTGGTTTACGAAATAAGATTATGATGGTTTAAAGGTTAGGGTGCTAAACATGCCTTTCAGTGATAAGGGTCACGAGCTACGATTCAAACGATATTATGCCTTTTGTTAAGCCTATGCCTTAAATACCAATCTCACCTCTCGGCATTGAAATTGACCTAGTCTCGATTCACCTCTTGCCCTCTCGGGTTCGCGATAGAATCGAAACCATAATGACCCGACAATGAAAGGCTAAGGGTCGAGTTGAGGTATCGAGACACGGTCTCTAGCCTCCAACCCTCGATAAGTGCTAGTTCCGAGACTATTCGTCCCTCTCGGGTTCGACTTAGTCTCTTAATCATGCATCCTAAGTAGCTAATTCAAGACACAAGCATTAATTCAAGCATCATACACAACAAATCCATAACATCTAGAATCAATTACTCAAATGAACCTTAAATCACTTCATACAATGTCTAGCACCCATGGCTAAGGGTTTTAGCCCTCAACCATGGCGCTCAATCCACAAATGATCATACAAACACTCAAACTAGACATAATCAATAATATAAAAGGAGATTTAAAGTTTAGAAAATGCTCTAGTGGTATTGAGGATGAAGAACTCTTGTGACTTGGGTAATGATGATCCTTGAAGCCTTGAATGATGGTGGAGATGAAGTCTTCAAATGTCTTTTAGTGGTATTGGAAGAAAACTCTAGTTGAAAATCCTCAATAGAACCACTTGGAGAAGAAAATGCTAAGAGAAACCTTCCAGAACACCAAGAACACAATGGTGGCAAGGAAAAGGCTGCTAGAGCGAACTTTGGTAGGTGAAGATGTGTCCCATCACTAGGTCAAAAGACCTTTATACTTTTCGAATTTTGCCTTGGTCACGATCGTTCCTAAGGTAGTCACGATCATGACTTTGTCTGGGTCACGATCGTGTGTCGGGGAGTCATGATCGTGCCTCGACACATGTGGGCCACTTCACGCGCCACAGTCTCCTCTTGGTGGGCATGATCGTGTCTGACTTCACTTCAAACCACGATGGTGACTTCGGAATCTCGATTGTGCCTCTCTCATTGTCACGATCGCCCCTCGGTCGTGACCGAAATCATGGAGACTCTCTGTAAGTTGGCCATTTTAATCACTCCGGAAATTCAACTCGACACGATCGTGCCTTGGTGAGGCACGATCGTGACTCGCATTGTCACGATCGTGCCTAATGCGGTCATGATTGTTCCCTTTGTAAATGATCTTCACTCTTTGCTCCTTTGCACTTCAAAACCCGATCTGCCTGTTCCTCGATTTGATCTCTTTTTCGCCCATTCTTGCATATGTTCTTGAAAACACCGAAGAGCATAAAATTGTCCTACTTGGTTCTCTAAGGCCGCTACGAGATAAATAAGCATCTAATTAAAGAATTGATCGAGGTCAAAATGATGTCGTTCGACCCCACGATAACTTGATCAAAACACGATCACTTATTTAAATCTTGAATGCAACAACATTATTAGAATCCCCATAATTGTGCAATTACCAATTATTAGGTCAGCCAACTAAACATATCAAAAGAAAATATGGGACAATTTTGTCAAATTAAGTTATGTTTTTAAAGGCATAGGGACACTCTTTGTCCCTACAATTCACTGCCTATAAATTTGTGATCAGCAATTAACCAGAAAACAATTGATGGATGGACATGCCATTTTCGGTTGTATCTAAAAATACACTCTTTTATTACTCCATTTGTATATACTTTTACTTTGTCATTATAACTAAGTATGTAGTTTGATAAGTAGATAAACTCTTGGTCTCACACCTACATACACCCACTTACCTTAATAAAATTGATGGTACATTTATTTCCTTTTCCCCATCTAATATTTAAATTAAATAAATTATTCAATTCAAGGATTAATAATATATATATATTTTAACATAGTGTACCAAAAACGACTAATTTGTAAATAAACATTACTGGAAACAGTAAAACTTTCATTCGTCTTAAAAATAAATATTTATTTATTTCTAGACAAATAACATTAAAACAAAATTAAATGTAAGTTGTATTTACCGAGTAAGATGACATCACTCAATATTCATATTTTTGCATTGTTTTAGGCAAATCGACAGTTTCGTCCTCGACCAATGTGTACAATAACGAATTTAATAAGGAAAAGACAAATTTTGAGAGCCCAAAAGACTAATGTGTTAGTAACACTGTCTAATACCTCTGAATGGAGAGATGCGACTAATAACTTGATCACTGAATATGTCACCGCATTGCCAAGAATTAAGTGTGTCAAGTTCGTTAACCCGACATAGTATAATTGTTATATCAAACTGTTTATACCATGTTTAAGAAATAGAAAGTGAATTAAGAATTAAATTTCTATATCTAGTAGATGATCAGAAACTTAATTACAAACCAATGAAAATGCATTTTTGGTGGGTGATAGTCAGTGGCGGAGCTGCTTCTCAAATTAGTTTTTTTTTATATATCTATTTTGTATAAGTAAATATAGCGATAATTGACTTTGCCCTCGCTTGATTGGTTCAGAGTTTGTTTCCAATAAAATTCTTGAAAATTAAATATACAAATAATATTAAATTTTCCTTATTTCATGTTATTTAATTAGGCAATATAAAATTAAATATTTTTACATCACCCCTCTAGACGGTAATTAAGTTAACTAAATATATTAATAATTTTAATATTTAATTATTGTGATGCACGTATTATTATCTGTAGGAGTTTATGCATAATTCAATTTAAAATTTTGTAGACATTTATTTTTTCATTGTTTCAGTGACTCTTGATGAATTAATTTTAAACTATATTAAATTTGGAGTAGGTTAATGGTTAAATACTTAATCAAAAAAACAATAAATTTGGCTTATTGATCTAGTTATAAGTTGACTATTTTTTAGGGTTGAGTTTAATTCGCATGATATTGTTGGTGATTCGAGTTTAATATATTTTAATATAACAAGTTGTCCGTCCCTGTACGAAAATTTTCTAGTTTTGCCCTTGGTGATAGTGATACACGGAATGGAATGTAAGGTGTCAGTCATCAAATCATCATAGTTTGATTCGTTATTAAGCTGCTTCCGACATGATTAAGGAGCAGACTGATAATTAAACATGTCTTAATAGGAATGTTGTCATGACTTAAAATGAGAATTAGTGAGAGTGAAACCTTTAAATTGAATTATGAATTTGGTGTGTGGTTGTGAATGAAGCAATCAAGTCAAATTGGGTGATGCTTAATTTTCATGGATGTGGTTGCTCATTTCCACCAACTAATTAACATAAATTAGTTTGGTGCATCACTTTTTTCTGAATAAAAAATTGTTTTAGGTTCAAATTAGGTCCAATCTCATTAAAAAAACCAAGGGCCATCACTGAAATTTCTAAGATATCCACCCATTAATATCCAACCAAATTAAAGAACAGATTTTGTAAGAAAGAAACCTTATCGGATAGGAATAGGATGGTAAAATACACAAGCCCCCGTTTGGGGTATAATGGTAAACTTGCTCTATATGTGATAAATTTATAAATAATAGGGCCAGAATAGCATAATAATGAAATTCTACAACAGCTGAAATTTTCGGACTATTATAACTTGCTCTCTAAAATTCCTAATCGAGAAATAATATATATCAAATTGAAGGAAGTTTGAAGATGTATAACATTGAAAAACCGTGAAATTTTTGTTAAGAACATTACGTTTTATCGTGCATTTTATAAATAACACTTTCCACATTTCATCTCTCAGTCAGAGTCTTTTAAAATTAGTAAAAGTTTTGTTAGAGACATTATAATTTGCCGTGCCCGTTAAAAATGACATGTTAAACATTTTATCTCTAAGATACAAACTTCAAAATTGCTAAATGGCGTATACTTGTTCCATTTTCCCCATGCGTCAGACTGTCCTGCCCATTCCGTTCACTTTTTCCGCACTTCTGAGGAATTCTACAATTCAATAAAAAAGGCTAGTGTCACGTGGACTCGGATTCATGCACGTTTTAATCTAAGGATGGGCGCCACATGTGCTATTTGATGAATTCATATATCTTTGGGCTCATCCGCGAGTTTATGGACTTACGGCTTCAAATGGTTCAAAATGCCCAAAAGGATGGGTTTTAGCGAAATTCTCTAGAATTATGGAGGAAATGTTGGGTCTAGAAGGTTCTATGAAAAATTTGAACATATTTAGATGAAACCTTCTAAAAGACTAATTTTTGTCATATTATTTGAGGAATTCTCTAGAAAAGGCTTGAAAATGCATGAACTTGTAATTTCTTAATATTTTTTGTGAATGGCTCTAAAAGGGAATCTAGACCATCCATTTGGGAAAATCTTGACCATCTATTGGGGTGATTCAAGTATAAATAGAGGTAGACATTCATCTGTGACACCAAAGCTCTACATTTGTAAACTCCAACTTATATATTTCTCTTTGTTTAGTAATAGCAAATCTTAAGAAAATCTTTTATACACTTCCACCTTATCTCCTTATTGACCACGACCCAAATAACGCTTTTGCGGTACACTCACTTAGCATGAACAAACATATTGCTATTGTGACTAAGTGTCGCACGTACCATAAATATCTTGAAAAAAAAGTATTCGGGATGTGACGCTAGCCTCTCATTTTAAATATCTTTTACTTACCGCCCTCAGAACAACTAAATATTTATTATTTTAGTTATCTATCAAGGATGAAGGCTTGTGAAGATTAGATTAATGAGATTTGATTTTTAAGGGCTTATTTATGTTCTCCACCTTAAATATACATTTATGTAAAATATATTTCCTTAATCCGTGATAGTTCATCTGCAATTAAAAAAGGGCTACACCAAACTCTCGAGAAGGATTCAACAAGAGAAGATCTAGAATGGTGATGAAGACCACTAAACCACTCTCGAACATAAGCAAGAAGGACATGGAGCAAGCCATATATTGCTCCAGCAAGTGATGCCTTCACTGGCTCAATGGGCCAAAGTGATTCAACATAAAAATATAATGAATATGTTGTTATTGCACATTTGGCAACTGCTGCAACTATTGATAACTCACCTAAAAGTTCTCCATCTTTCTGAAATATGCTGGAAAAGGCAATCTAATATCATATAATTTTCAGATTCTTAAATATATCGAATCAATCTTTTATTTAAAGGTGAAGATGATGGTAAATGCCACAAATGTAATAGTAACAGAGACCATGCAAAAAAAAAAGTGCACTCGTTCATGTGCCAAGGATCCATTACAAGAACCTGATGTGTTAACTTCTCGATTAAGCCAACAATTTTCACATTTAAACAAACTTTTTTCTCCGAAAACACGTCGATACTGGAAAACTCTTGATCACCATAAACATTTCCATCCATATAAGACGCATTATATTCATGAATAATAACCTGGCGAACAACATGTTCAATGGAAAGAATAACATAGGGCATTAAATGGTGAGGAAGTAATGGCTTTGGAAGAAAATTGTACTATGGCCCATGTGAGAGGGGGTGGAGTTGATAAAGACGCACATGTAGACTTCACGTGAGGGGAAATGTTGAAAATATAAAATCACACGTGAAAAGAATATAAAATATAAATAGTGTAGATAAAGGGCTCGAACAAACCTAACTAACAATGTTGAATTTTTAGTCTTGGAGTTCGACCCGATATGCACAACCTAGTTTTACAATAAAAAATAATGATTTGAACATTTTATAGAAATTTGATATCCAAATTTAAATTTCGAACAGTGATTAGTCGTTGTTTTCACATGTGTTCATGAATTATAGATATAAGTGAATCTGAATGATTACAAATGACAATAAATAATTAATGTGAAATGAAAAAAAGAAGGCACATTTAGTTTTAGTAACGTGACAGAGGATAGTGTTACCAAGAGTCTCGTCATCGTCATGTTGAAGAGAGGAAAACAAATTCCCTCGCACAACACGAGAGATTTTGGCCTTATGATTGGTGTCCTTGCTTCGACAAGGACCATGTACGTTAAGTGTGGCAAATAGATATGAACCCCCTCCCACCATATGTATCACATTTTTAGACGAAGTGCACATACATGCTTTGTTCGTCAACATTTATACGCAATAAATGGAAAGCATTAGATACCCCTCTCAGTTTGAGCATAAGAATTAAAATGTTAGAGTCAAAATTATATTTAGTTTATTAATTCATGTGATCGCAAATTTAAATTTCAAAACCTCTCAAATTATTTCTCATATCAATATATCTCTTAAAGTCTCATTATTTTTATTATTGATTTTCACTTTTCCAAAATCCATGGTGTGGCAATAATCTTCAAAAGCAAAAAGAAAATAAAGGGAAAATGATACCCAACAATCCCAAGCTAAAAACCTCTTTCCACTTAACTATACCTCTTTATGTTTTGTCCCACTCAACTACACTCACCTATTTCTTTCTCATTGTGTTAAATTGTGGATAGAAAATGTTCATCTTAGAGAGAAAAGACCAAAATGTCCTTGGTCAAATATCTACTTTACAAAACATGCCCTAAGGCTTGGTGGATACAGGGTTTGGTGTTAGCAGAGCTACCACAGTGTTGTCAGGAATCGAGGAAAGGGAGTTTGTCAATGGAGGGTCAATGGTAGATAAGTTAAATAGGTAATTCTGTCACCTCCTTGATAGATCTATACTAGTCAATTCATCTTTTGATGATAACTTTTTTAAGTCACGCATCGTCCGACTTCTAAGTTCTTTTCAAATATCTGTTTTTTTATTTAGACGTCCTTTCACTCCTCTATGTCATTCATTTTGGCTTTAAGTCATGGTGTACGTGTAAATACCCGTAATCTAGAAAAAAGTACCCCGTAATTCAGAATCGGCACATGAGAGGCACTGTAGAGATTAAGAAGTCATTTTGAAGATCGTGTGACATAATTTATGTTTGCAAGTTCGAGAGAAAATGCGGCACTCGCTTATGTACCATCAATATGCACCGTCGAGAGCATGTGGCATAATATCATAAACCTCAGCTTGGGAGAAGAGGAGAGAAGAAAAATGAAGAGTCGTGAGCTAATTGACAACACACATTTTTAGACTCAAACTCCATTTATTTTTCACCATATTAAGTTTGAGGGTGACTGTTATAATAAATTAGTATATTGCCTAGTATAGTTTAAGTTTAATAGGTATACCTGTTATAATACTGTTTTCCTATTCAAGTTTAGTCTAATCTTTATATGAAACGTCTCTCTATTTGTAAGTACAAACCTACACGTCAAGAATATCGATAAAATATAGGGATAATTCCATATGACTATACCTGAATATGTCCCATTATCACATGATTATGCCTAGAATTTTTCGTATCAGGGTGAATACTTAAAATTTTCATTTTTCTCACCGTTACTCATTTCGTCCATTTCTGTTAGTTCTTAACATTTTGAACGTGTGAAAAGACTAAAATACCCTTCAAATGTAAATAATTGTTTTTAAATTGAATGAAAAGACTAAGATACCCTTCACTATTCATTTAATTTTCAAAAATATCTCTCTCTCTCTCTCTCTCTCTCTCCATCTCCTCCACCACCAGGTAGTGGAGTGGGCAGGGAGGGGATGGTGGTAGAGGAGATGGAGGTGGTGGAGGAGGAGATAGAGGTGGTGGCGGTCGTGGTGGAGGAGGTGGCGACGAAGGGGGAGGATATGGTGGTGGTGGTGGTGGAGGGGAGGGAGAGGGAGAGGGAGAGGGAGAGGGAGAGGGAGAGAGAGAGAGAGAGAGAGAGAGAGAGAGAGGATGAGGGGTATTTTTTTGAAAATTAAATGAATAGTGAAGAGTATTTAGTCTTTTCATTCAATTTAAAAATAATTATTTACCTCTAAAGGGTATTTTAGTCTTTTCACACGTTAAAAATGTTAAAAACTAACGGAAATGGACGGAGTGAGTAGCGGTAAGAAAAATGAAATTCTTGGGTATTCACCATGACACGAAAAATTATAGGTGTAGTCATGTGATAATGTGACATATCCAGGTGTAACCATCTGGAATTATACCTAAAATATATTACTATCATAACTAGGAAAAATTGCAAAAAGTCTCCTTATAAACTTTTTTGGCACAAACTCTCCCTTTATTGTATTTTTTGTAAAAACTCTCCCTCACTCATGCTCAAATTTGCACCGTCTGTGAAAATCCGTGAAAATTAACTGAAGTGTCACTTAAGTGTTAAACGTTTTAGTGAGCACATTTAGGGATGCGCATGGGTCTAGAACCGGATCAAACCGATCAAGAATCAAACCAGACCAGACTCCTTAGTTCTCCATTTTAAGAAGTAGAACTGAAACTGTTATGTGTTGTTCTCGGTTCTCTATTTCCGATTCGATTCGGATTCAGTCTCCAGTTCTGTTACCAAAGTGTCTACCATTAAGCACGTTTGAGTTAACACTTAAGTAACACTTCCATTAATTTTCACGGATTTGCAAAGACAGTACAAAAACAAACATGAGTAAGAGAGGTTTTTGCAATAATGAACATGAGTGATTGAGAGTTTTTGCAAAAATAACGACGAGTTTGTGCAAAAAGAACATAGTTATAAAGAGAGTTTTTGCAATTTTCTCTTGTAATTACAATACTTTCAATTAGTGTTCTAAAAAACGGTCTAGGCGGCCGCTTAGGCGCTCATTTGGGCTTTGCCGTTCCGTTTTTCACTAGTCGAACGCTCAAAAACGGTGGAGGCCAAAAAACGGGCTACGCGACGATTCATCGGCCCAGGCGGACCTATTATTTAAAGAAAAAAATCAATTGAAAATTACAATTTACACATTTAGACTTAAAACGTCTTAGACGTTTGGTTTAATTGGTTTATTCTTAATTGATCTATACTTCTAAACTAATTATTTGTGAGATTATTTATTTTTTATATAGTATAATTCATTTTTATATTAAAAATAATAATAAATATAAATCCGATTAATCTCCGACTAATCCGATTAATCCCCAATTAATCCTTTCGGAGTGTTGTCCGCCCGATTAGCGCCTAGCGTTTTTTAGAACCTTGCTTTCAAATGTAAATAACATAGATTGTTAACTTCCAAAAGAACATGGATTGTCATTGGGCTTTAAGTTGTGTTTCTATGTTCTTTCTACTTTACTTTGGGCCATATTGTTGGGCTTTCTAGTTGTTCAGTAACCTTTTTAATTCCTTTATGTAGCTTGCAAGGGAGTCCGTTATGTAGTTACTGGTTCCAAAAATGGTAATTTTGGAGTATGTCCATAATTCACAAAATACTCTGTCTTCTACCTAGTCCTTTATTTTCTCATCCTAACCTATACCTCGTGGCCTCCAAAGATCGATCCGCCGTTTTTGCTCTTATCAAAAACACTGTGCAAATGTATAGGGAAAATGGCAGATGTTTCTAACTTTAATACACCTAAGTTTCACTTTCCCTGCACACCCAATATGCCAATTTTCCCATATTAAGTCACCATTTCTAGGCCTTAATTGGTGCAAATGGGAAGTTGAGTGTGCATATATAGTAAAGTGAAATTTAAGTATATCAAAATTAGAAACGTAAAGTTTTGGTGCATCAAACTGTCATTTCCTTTGTATTAAAATTTTGTTGCGATGTCAAACTCGACAAATGCTTCTAGAATCACATTTAAGGAAAGAAATAACACAACATTTGTGTTTTATTCAATATTTCAAGTAAAAAATAATATTAAGCAACATTCCATGGCTCCAGAGAATTTAACAGCCTGGATGCCACTAAATTACTAAATACAAATAGCAAATGAAAGAAACCAAGGAACAGTTTGATTCAGCAGCATTCTTTCACCAAGGCTGCTTATGATATATGCAGAGTAGATGTAACTTGTAATCAAACCTGCAAAAAGCTTGCATACTTGGCCCCCAGGAAGAGCCTCTGGATACAGAGTAGTGCATTTTTCGTTACCTCAGAACTCTCATGGTTCATCAGTCTCATCACTCGCTCCTTGGCCCTAAGGTCATTCACTATGACCCGCCCAGCTGGATGGTATTGGATGAACTGCGAAAGATCAAAGCAAGCAACAGCAAGCGCCCTAGAATCACTGGATGTATCCAATATTGTGATCAGGACCCTTAATATCTGGGACAAAACAGTCATGTATTAGTTTTACACAAGTCTTAATCCTCTGAGATATAAGGAAATTTATCGCTAAATGGGTATCCTGTAATTATGCTTCTCCAAAGTAATTTTCTCAATGAAGAAACCTTTCGGCGCCGGGAACAATCACATACTCAGGTTTCCAGAACCCACGAGGATAACACTATCATTGAAATGGAAAATTGTCTTTCAAGACACGAGTAAATTATTTACAAAGCCCGCAAGAAGAAAAGAACATAAAGGATGATGAAGGTAATTTGTCATTGAAGATAAGGTATTATTATGTTTCCAAAACAAAATTAATTAGAAAGGAAGTATATTACTGTAATTACATTACTATAAAAACGCCCGAGTTACAAATATAATGCTATAACCTTATATTATGTAGTTGTATAAAAGTTGGAAATCCAATTTTTCACAGTAGTCTGTACTTTAAGATGCAGATATAGCCAAATCACAAGATGTGAGTCCCTCAAAATAGTATGAACAATAATTATCCATTTGTACTAACACATGAATACCAATGTCAATCATGTCAGCATAAAAAAGGAGTAAACCATGTTTTTCAATTTACAGTGTCTGATGAATACTAACAATAACAAGTAAACTTAAGGAAAAAAAATGCTATAGATTTTTCCCCAATAATAATAGCATCAAACTATGAAAGTAACCACATTTAAAATGCTATCAAAGTGTAGCATTTCTTTTAGAAACTTCAAGCTGAGAGAAAATCTGAGATGAGGAAAACTAATACCTGGAAGTCATTCTCTTCAAAGCAAGAAATATTGTCGCGCCAGAACATAGCATCTTTGTGCACAGGAGTCCAGTCAAGATGGCCAAGGAGGACTTCTTGCTTGTACTTATCGAAAGAACTTAATTTCTTAATGTTAACCTTCAGTCCGTCCTCTAGTTGATTCAGTGCCTCCAGAAGATCCTATGGTTCAATTCATAGGGGGACTAGAACTTAATTACTACAAAACCACTAGCAAAATAAATAACATTCTTCATATCTTACAGGTATCAACACTGAAGGGGTAAAACTCTTTTTCATCTACATAAAACTTGACGTTCGTTGACAGCTACATGAATATAAATCCAAATTCCACATCAAACTTGTAAATTTGGGACCAACAGTACTCAAGTACATTAGATGGATCCAATCAAATTCAAACTATAGCTTAAGCTAATTGTGTTTTTTGCAGCTATAATTATAGGCATGGTAGTTCTATTCAGATTCTGTAACCCATCAATTCCTGATAAATAAATGCTTATAGTTACATGATCTACCTTTATTTTATTGCAATTTATAGACGAAGAAGTTAAACTAGTTAATTGGGAGGAGATAACTGTATTTCTTTTAGTTTTACCTCATCACTCCAAGCCTGTGATTTCAGATTTTGAACAATCTGCAGTAGTCCAAGATCAACCATCTGAGCACCAAATGTCCCTTTGGAGAGCAAGTTCTTAAAGGTCAAGACAACAACCCTGACCACCTGGCAGAGAGGACAACTAATTAACGTGTATCATTTTTGGAGAAAGAGGAACAACACTATCAGTCAGTTGTCTGAATTATAAAATCTAGCTAACACCGTAACGTGTAGATTTCATCAATCTTCGAATAGTGTACTTGAGAATAATAAACAATCATTCAAAAACAGTTCAGTACAGGCGCATGTGTGCAGGCCGGCTGCTTATACATGCCTTGCTCTGAAGTGATGTGTGCTTACTAAAGTAGGCAATCGAAACAAAATGATTATGAACTGAGCATACAAAAGCCAAAATCTTACCTTCTCTTTTGTTGAACTCTTAACAACCTCTATAAGACGTGGCAAGGTTCTAGAAGTAGCCAGGTACTCAATAGCAGGTTCATAGTATGATAATAGCCAGACACAGAGACATGTTTCATAAAGGAGCTGTTGCAGAAAAGATAACAATTATGTTTACAACTGTATACAATCCATTTCCCAAGTCAACAACTATGAGTTTGCGTAATACTTGTAGCACCAAGTATTCATCTACAAGTAAAGTAACAGAAGCAGGCTCGGCAAATTATCAATATGCCATCAGCATTGACAAAATACCTGCATAGACTGCTGAGTAGATGCGGATGCAGGAGAAATTAAAGGGACAAGTAACTTCACCCCATCTGCTTGAACAAAAGAAGATCTGACCACAGGCTCTTTAAGTGAAGTTGCAAGGCAACTGATAGCAACTGGGATGCCGCGATTAGGATGTGAAGGACTCTTCAGCTGCATACGACATTGACTCATTAAATCGTACTTCTAGAATAACTATATATGCTAATATTTGAAGTTGTGAACAGGATGGAGGTTGGTTGGAAGGAAAACAGGGGACGTCCAATTAAAGCAATCTATAGCAGCTCTATGATGGAGGAAAAAAGTTTGTGTGCAAGAGAGAATTTAGGGTCAAAGAATGCATATCTGAAATCAATTCGGTTTAAAAGAAACTATCTGCTCTCCAGTGAGGCTGTATATTTAAGTCAAAACTGAAACAAACCTGTGTACAAAGCCACTCCACCAATCCTTTCAACACATCATCAATAGAGGTGATTGTCTTCTTTGAATTTGAGGCTTCTCCATTTGAACCAACACCATCCTGAGTTCTTGGCCTGACACTTCAATTCCAAGAAAAAATTGGGTAGGTAGAAAATTTAAACAATGAAACATTACTTTCTTTGTTATTATCAAATAGCTAAGAAACTAATATTGTAGTGGATCGCATTCTAAGTACCTTATTATCACAGCAAGTATCTTACAGCTCTTTTCTTGTATGAACCAGTTACCTTTCCAAAGCAGTCTGGAAGTGGACAAAGTAGCAGATAGTTTTAGTTTACATGAACTGTATAACAAAAATGAAAAGAAAACACATACAAACAACCACATTACAAGCATGAAGGCAATTATACATAGCAAGCATTTTCAGTTGACGTCTGAGGAATGAATCTACATGTCTACTAAAGCATAAAATACAGTGAATCTTGGAAGATTTTAAATACTTAACTTAAGAAGGGTTCGTAAGTATCTTCATTTGCAAGAGATTTATCATGAAATAGTTTGGCTCTATTCGGGTTTGCTGTGTAAGGAAGACGATAATAAGTCAATTTGCTCAGATTCACAACGCAATTAAGAGGACCAAATTATTCTGATTTACCTGCAAGCATTTCATCAATTAAAGCCAACACATACTCCACGGTCTCCTCTTTAAATATGTCATGCAAAATGTTAACGAATACTTTGACATAAGACGGGCCATCCTGTAAGAAAAATATAAGCAATCAATATGATATATACACGGTTCATTGTGAAACTGAGATTGAGTGGATTTTGAACAAAATTCTAGCTATTCAATGGAAATTCCACCTACTGTGTGTTGCAATAAGAATAAAGTAGACTGTATTTGAAGAGAAAGATAGCAAAACCATAGCGAAAGGTCATAAGACGACAAGAACTCAGTCCAAACACAAGTAGGTGAAACATGCCCATTAAAAATGGAATCAAAAGCAGCAACAATAAATACCTCATCCAGCAACTGTGCTTGTTGAGACTCAGATCTCTTATCATAACGTCTTAACAGCTGAAGGGATGTTCCTGAGATCAGCTTAGTTGTCATGTACGTCTCCCATGGTATGTCCCTTTTAAGAACCTAAAAGAGAAACGCACCAGTCAATCGAAATAAGGCCAATACTGTACTGCAATCAGCTATACCTCAGCTATAATTCTGCAATCAAAACCTTTTCTCATCCATATAGATGATATCATAGGGCATTCTAGCGCAGTTTCAGACGGTAATTAGCAACATTAATTATTATGGCATGATTCCAAAATCCCACCAGCAATTAACCAGATGTCAAGCAGATTAAACCCACGAGTTAAACAAATTATTGATTTTGAAACCAAGAAAATGAAAATCATAGTCCTATCAGCTTAGTTTGATGAAGATTTGAGTTTTGCAAACACCAAAATAAAAGCTTTCAATGTCTTTTCATTTACCCACATCTTAAGAGAGGCTACACAGAGCCTGCCAGATTTAAATTATACAATAGCTGAGAGCAATAGCAACAGAAAGTAATTGGGTCACCAACCTGTTCGGAGGTGAGCTCGGCTTGGTCCATCGGCATTGCAACCCCTAAAAACCAAATCATCAAATTGAGACAAAATCAGAAATTTACAAAACAAAAACAAAAACACAAACCAATCTAATCGAATAAATCAGAACAGGTCACGATAAAGAAGAAATGAATCGAAAATCTAACCTAAATGTTCAAAGAGGGGAAATTGGTCGAGATTCGACGAAAACAGGGTGCGGAATGAACGAGAGGAGTGAGAGCGATCGCGAACCTGATGTGCGAGTTTGCTGTGTTGTGAAGGTGAAGCTCCGTGGCTGTGTCTCCGTTTTCGTTCTGGTTCTGGCTCTGTCTCGTGAGGGAGGGAGTGTATCAGATTGGGATCTGCTACTTTTGTGATCACTTTTATCGTTTTGTCATTCACAAACTGGTAAGATCCACGTACCCGAGCTTGCCTGGCAGGCTCACCACTTTTTTTTTTGTAAGAGTGTGGGCAGGGGTGTTCATCGGGTTGGGTCTAGGCATGTTCGGCAAGTTCTCGACCAGTCCGGTTTAGGTCGGGTTTTAAGACAAACAACCCGAGACCTGCCTATTTGGCAATGTTCTAAAAATCTCCGACTTACTTGATTAATCCTTAATTAATCACCGACTAGCCCTCTGATTAATTTTCTGTCAATTTTCAATTAATTTTTAAGGGGTAATTACCGATCACTATACCTTCCCAAACTTCGTTCTTAGATCATTATACCAAATTTTGAGTTTTTTTTTCTCACTCCCCCAACTTTGATTACATTACACTTAAGGTAATTTATGATTAAATCTTACGGAAGTGATTTGTAAAATGTCCAAAATGCCCCTATACATAAGCTTAAGTGATATAATTATCTAATAAATGTGAAAATACTAGTTTACCCTCACTTAAATAAGATTTTAAACTTGTAGGTCAAGGGCATAATTGTCTTTTTAACAAAAAAAATATAGCAAATTAAAAAATCAAATAAGAAATATAAGTGAAATGCCAATATTGGCCCGTCTTCAACCTCTCACCTCCCATCTCACACTCTCCCCTCTCTCTAAACATACCACCCACTTTCAAGACAGTAACTCAATATATAAGTGTTTTAATAATCTTCAACTAATCCAAATTTGTAATTAGATTATATTTTAGTGGTTGATTGGGGAACACACAGACATACATGTATAAAGAGAAAACCAAAATCAAAATATCAAGTCATGCTGGGGTTGTGTATATGTCACTATGTGGAATATGCCAAACGCCACCAATGAAGATCTCCTCGTCGGTAACTTCTTGGTGACTGATCTGTTTCCATCAAGCTCGGTCAAACCAGACTGTCCAACTAAAAGGTCAATGGGTCCACAATCCCACCACAAATCGGTAAATTACAACAACTCTCGAAACTCGATTTCAGTAAAACCATATTATCCGGTCTAATCGCACTCGAAATCATCCATTGCAAGCTCTTGAACTTCATCGACCTTCCCAGTACGAGCTTGCCGGAAAGATATCGACCCAAATCACTAACGTGGAGATCATAAACTACCTAAGCCTCTCCAAAAACCACATAATCGGTTACATCTCTCCATCGATTTGCTGGATCTGAGAAGGCCTGAGGTGGTTCTAAAACTGGATCTGGAACTGGATTTGCTGGATCTGAAAAGGCGACAACGAGTTTGGGTTTGAAACCAGAAAATCCAAGAGAGAGATGAGAGTTGAGTGGTTGAAAATGAGGGCAAAAGAGTAATTTGTTATTTGTTATTTAGTTTATTTGGAAAGACAATTATGCCCTTGACCCCATAAGTTTAAATTGTTGTGCAAATTAGGATAAAATAGTCATTTCAATTTACCAAATAATTGTATCATTTCTTCATTTAAACAGTGAGGATAATTTCGACTTTTTACAAACATTTCCGTTAGATTTAACATAAATTTACCTTAAGTGTTAACTTTTTAAAGTCAGGGTACCGAGAAAAAAAATTTCAAACTTAAGTATAGTGATCCTAGAATGAGGTTTGGACGTGTATAGTGATCTGTAATTACCCCAATTTTTAAATCTGATTTGTATTCTGATTAGTTCTCAAAAAGGTCTCTACACTTGACTAGCAACTAGCGTTTTTTTAGAACAATGCTATTTGGCATCCACCGGGTTGCCGGTCTCAGTCTTCATGCCATTCAGGTCGAACCCGAAACTCCACATGCAACTCTCGATCGTCTCACCCCGAGTTGGAGCCTCGCGGCCCAACTTCTGCAAATTACAGGTGGCGCGCACGAACCATATCTAAGGTTCCAATAAATGGACATTCGATCTGAGCCCTACAACCCAACCCTCACAAATTCCAAGCGGCGACGACCTAGTTCAAGAGTTCCAACCAGGTCGTCTTCTCATAAAGTTGGAGCTTTGCGGCACCATCGCTCCCGAGTCGGAACCCTAGGATTACGATCAAGTCGCAGTCAGCAGGAGCATGCAATGTCGCCCTTGGAGTTGGGCTTAGAATTAGGAATTGGATGGTTTGTTCTTATAATCAGATCGTTGGATGGCCAGCAATTATCAAAATTTGGACCCACGACCCGCTCAATTTTCAGGAGGGTGAGAGGTCCTCGACTCGGTTCTACACTCGTTTTAGTCTAGTATCAGGTCAGTCTGGCCTTAGGTCATTTTGGAGGCCGGGTCAATCGGAATTTTGGGTAAAAATGGACACTTCTAGGTAAGCCCAAACAATGAAGAAAATGAGTTTAGGGGCTCGGCTCAAGATTACTTATAAATGAGATACTTATAATAATAATATTTAATTCGATCGGTGTTACAAGTATATATAATTATAAAATTTAAGTTTTACCTCACTTGGTTTCATTTTTGTTACAAACTATTCCAGCTCGTGTATAATTTTCCAGTTATTTTTTTTGAAAAATAAAATGTCCTCTATATGTATCTCTATCTTCTTGCAGCTCTATTTTCTCTTCTGTTATGGGTCATCTTCCTTGTTGGCTTCTCTCATGGTGAATGCTCACTAGTTTTCATTTGTTAAGAAGATAATAATAATTAAAAAAAACTAATTCATAGGGAGGTCCTTCTTCTATGCACACACACAAGTCAATAACAACTCCAATCTCCAACTATGCTCCATCTTTATTTTCCTTAAGCATTTATTTACATCATTGACTTGTTGCGTGGTCTAGAGGAAATTAAATACATCGATATGGAGATTTTTTTTATCTTACTTTCAATTTCTATGTATTAAAGATACTAGACTCTAAAATTTCTAAAATCAACGAGATGATTTCCAAATTTTAGAGGACTAGCGGTAGATTTTAGGGTTGTCTATATTCATCCGGTACTCGACTCACTCGACGATCCAACTCAACCCAAATTCGATTGACCCGAGACCCGACAAAATCGTGTAGGAAATAGGTTGGATCGACCCAACTCGATAGAGGTTGAGTCGAGTCTCGGGTGACATCTACGAAACCACCAACTCGCCCGACACCCAACTAGCAAAATGAGTCAGCCCTTTTATCTCTATTAGAGTTCAATTAAGGGTTCTAATTACAATTTTAATTTTGGATTGAGAGTTTCGAATTCGAATTGATTTCAATTTTGGGTTTAAGTTTTTTTGAATTTGAGGGTATAGGGTTAGGGTTTGGATTTCGGGTTAACTCTGATTTCAATTGTAATTGGATCAATTTTTTAGGCCCATCAGGTAAGTTGGGTTGTATCTGACTCAACTCAACTCACCCGAAGCCCGACTACACCCAAACCCGACCACCCGACGCCTCTCCCGAATCGAGTCTTGGGTCTGATTTTCTAAACTCGAGACTTGTCGGGTGAACCCAAACTCAGTCCGGTCTACTCAACCCGACCCGATGAACGCCCCTGACCTTAGTTATTGAAATTTATATTTTGTTGCAACATTAATTTTTGTATTGTTTATACACATACAGTTCATATGTTACAATTTTAAGTAAGGATGACCAAATTCTTGAAATTCAACAGTAATATGATATCTCAAATTTAACAAGATCCAACAAAATAGGGGACGTAGATTATTAAATATAGGGAAAATGACACTTTTGTGCATCTAAATATGTATTTTTGACACTTTCATACCCTAACTTTTTTTTTCTCTTTTTTCCATACCTGAATTTCATTTTGGGACAATAATACCCAAAATACCCATGATTTGAACCAAAATTCAGGGTAATTCTGGATCATTTTCCCAAAATACAAATGAATTGAACCAAAATACTCATGAATTGAACCAAAATACCCATGAATTGAACCAAATACTCATGAATTGAACAAAAATTTAGAGCCATTTTTGGTAAATAAATGACTAGTTGTCCCAAAATGAAATTCGGGTGTGAAAAAAGAGAAAAAAAAAAGTTAGGGTATGAAAGTGTATATTTAAGTGTACAAAAGTGTTATTTTTCCTTAAATATATCCCAAATTTATATCTCGCTTGAGAAAATATTTAGAACTTCAAAAATATTTGATAGCCACAATATGTACATGTTTCCCTTGAACCCTCCCAATTTCCATTCTTAAAATTTGAGTCATCACAACTATTAAAACCTAACTTACAAATACCATTACCAATATTTGTGCAGAATCAATAAACTATTAGCTAATAATTAACTTGTAGGCTTGAAACACATAATTACCATGTACTTGTACTCCAAAATACGTCCTCACAATAATGTTTGGATTAATTGCAAATAAATATGTTTATAAATTGCCCGCTTCAAAAAGATACCCAAAAAATAATTGTGAAAAATGATTATCCTTGTAATATATACGCTTACAAAATCTATAAACAAAAAACAACGGTGGCAGGTGACAAATGAACTTATATAAATCACCTACTTTGCAAATAATTACGCGAATCAATTGAACACTTTTTCACATATTATGCTTATAAAACTTAGTTCTAAATAAGTACTCATATATTTTCATTCCCAACGAATTGATCCTAATATCGTTGAAGGTCTTTTATCAAGGTTACTTATTTACTATTCATGTTTGATCTAATTATTCTCAAGTCGAAATCAACTCAAAAGCGATGAGAAATGAATTGAGAGTGAGCTTGAGAATGTGTTACCTTGAAAGGTTGAAATTAATGAAGGTGATTGGACTTGAATTTGTATCAATTAAGTGAACGAGGAAGATCTTCTCAGGTAACTGATTACGAAAAAATTGCTTTGATTCTTTTGATGAAAGTTTTCCAGGAAAAATAATTACACTACTGATTTTTTTGTTAGGGCATCATACATGAAACATTGAAACTGTTGCCATAAGTTAGAGCAGCGCACATGGACGCTATCATAACACGTTGCTAGTAGAGTGCGGTCATTGACTAAGGGTAGAGGTGTGTGATGTACACTGCATCAATAAGGGAAGCGTACAACTGATGTGCATTGCCCTTACAATGGCAGTGATCGCATGCAACCTGTCCTTATAGTGACAACATTTTTTAAAAAAATGAATTTTGCAATCAGGCCTTTTAAATAAATCATGAGTGCAAAACGGAGATCGTATGCAAAATCTAGGTCTTTCGAAAGATTTGGTCGAGTTTTCTAATTTTTTTTACCGATTCCTGCTCAAAATTTCTCTTTTGATTAAGATTTAAACTTCCTATTTGTTTTTGAACTTGGAGTTCTTTGCAATCCTGCTTGATTTAGGCGGCTTAGCTAAACACACGGGTCTGTGGGAAAACCGCGTGGGACCATGCATTTTCTTTTATCCTTATAGAACACGATTTCCTCTTTCGTTTAGATATGTCCCAACTCAGTAACACCTCAGCATGCATTTTTCCTGATCGCATGGGTCGTGGGAATTTCACACGATGTGTTTTTTTCATTTTGGGTTTTGAATAGTTTGGTCTTGGGTCACGAATTTGTTGTATTTTAGATAAAAAACATGTATTATGCACAATAAAACTAAAAAAACCCCGTGAAACACGAAAATGAATAAATATTAGCATTTCAATGCAAAATGAGAACGAAAATAGTAAACGTGCACAAATAAGTGGTAAGAAATCAATTTATCATTAAGTTGCCTGCAAAATCTGCATGAACTCAGTGTGCCGCTCAAGAGATACCTGGTATCAGTAATTCTACTCCATCAGGACGACGACAAAGAGAATAGCACCCATGAAGGTAATCGGGTGGGAGACTTTGAAGTCATCAAAATCGAGAATGATAAGGAAATTTTCTCTCGTCAACCAATCATAATGGGAGATGTGTGAACTTCAAATTCTTCTTGGCAACGTCATCTTTGTTCATCGGGATATCTGACCTAGCCTTTTTTGTTGTCTGTCAGTTTCTCTCCCAATGCCTTTTCGGGCGTATTAGAATCCAAGTAAAACTCATTAAGAAGATCCTTAGGATCCTCGAGAGGTGGTCGTTGGAGGTTTAACAAAACACATAAGAAGACAGCAAAAGCTTCAATCTAAAAAAAACATACAAATAGATTCAGTTTGAATAAGAGGGATTATCTTTGTTATTTTCTCCTCTTCATATGTTTCTTCCCCGTTGTCTTCATCTTCCCAACAACTATTCTTCTCCTCTTTATTGATAAAGTCTTCTTTACTAGGATAGTGGAGAGGAGATGATTATTCTCTATACAGATAGACCGAATTTTTGAAAAAAGGTTTTTCCACTCTAAAAGAAGGGAGATGAAGTTTAAGAAACCTGAGTTTGAGTTTGAGTCTTGTTACAATATTTATTTATCTCACATTTACTTTAGGGATAATTTCAGGTGACTACACATAGATACAACTGTTTTTCACCTGAGTACACTTAAAAAAAAAATTCACACCTAACTACGCCTAGAATGTGCAAAATTTTCACTTTACACTTTTCTTCCAATTCTGTTTGTTTTAAACATTTTTTTCATGTGCAATGACCAAAATACCCTTAGAAGTGTAATGAGTTATTAAAATTAGATTGAAAATACTAAAACACCCTCACATATCCTTCTAATTTTCAAACTCATGCCATTCTTTCTTTATCTTTACCCTCTCTCTCTTCATCATTCTCTCTCCCTCTCTCTCTCTCTCTCACTTACTCCTCTCCCTCTCTTCTCTCTCCTCAGGTACATGAAAACCTGAATAATTCTTGGTAAAAAAAGAGAGCTTGAATTAAACCATTCTCGAACACGAACAGAACCCAAATCCCCCAATTTTACTACCAGCCTGTGAACTTGCGAGCCCAATTAGAGCATCGCGACGAGAACTACCCATCGACGAGAACGTACCTGTCGAGCTCCGCGTCGGAGCTCATTCAGTTTCTCAAGTTGCTCTCCAAACCCTCAGTCATTGTCTCCAAATTCTTAATCTTTCCTTCCAAAGCTAGGGATTGTTCCTCAATCTGATTTATCACTTCCTTCTTCAATGACCCAATTTCCTGCTCGATCTTGCGGTCCACCACGTCAACCTGGACCTGGGTCATCGTGGTCGTCGTCTTCACAAGCGGCTCCACCTCTGCTATCCGGCCTTTGAACTCGGAGATCCCCCGGACTTGAGAGTCAACTTCCAGACCAACTGAACTAATCCGAGAACGACCAGCAAAATCACGAAGTTCTTGGTGAAGACGCTGAGCAAGGTGAATCACCGAGGCTTCTCCGACTTAGTTAGCACGACCTTCCAGGACCGCCGTGGGGACACGGTTGTACTGCTCTTCTTCAATTCCATCAGATCCCTAGACGATCTCTTGAGAATCGCCTCGGAGGTGGCTTTGTCGTCTCCAGTTCTCACGGCAGAGCCGCCGTGGTGGTGTGATTCGTTCGGCGTCAGCAGTTCTATGTTCCTCGGCTTCTCTCCGCCTGCAACCACCGGCCTCTGCCGTGGCGGGGTTCGCCGTGATCGAGACAGTCGAAGGCGACATCAGATTCGCCCAACACTTGAGAAAATTTAAGGAACTCGAACCCTAGAAACGAATGTGAAATTGAAACCCAAAATAGAGATACAAAAATGTATTTAAAATTCAAAAGCCGAACAGATCGGAGATGAAGAACGATTCGGGAGGGACTGTTATTACTACGTGTTGAGTACAAGTTGGATTGGGGATGACAATATGCCCCGCTAAAAGTTTAATTCAAGCTCTCTTTTTATATCAAGAATTATTCAGATTTTCATGTACATGAGGAGGGAGGGAGGGGGGAGGAGAGAGAGAGAGAGAGAGAGAGAGAGAGAGAGAGAGAGAGAGAAAATGGTTGGCATGAGTTTGAAAATTAGAAGGATATGTGAGGGTGTTTTAGTCTTTTTAATCTAATTTTAATAACTCATTACACTCCTAAGAGCATTTTAGTCATTTCACATAAAAATGTTAAAAACTAACGGAATTAGACGGAAAGTGTAAAGTGAAAATTTTGCACATTCTACGCGTAGTTAGGTGGAAAAAAAAATTCTAAGTGTACCTAGGTGAAAATCAGCTATATCTAACTTCTAAGTGTAGCCATCTAAAATGATCCCTTTACTTTATCCCAACTTCCGTTGGACCTATCTTAAAGTACTACTTATTAAGGATATTAATTAGTTTTCCTCTTGTTAAGAAAATTAATAGTCTTCCTCTTATCAAGGAAGGAGTTGGTCTTCCTTTTATAATGCTACTTGTTGAGTCAATATGTTCATGTATTTCTCCTATGTAGTTACCTAACCATGTATATATATGAATTATTGTTCAATAAATAAAATACACACTTTTACACAAACTCTGTACATGATATCAGCCTGACCTTCGATCCTCTCTCACACAAAACCTTTTTTTTCTCATGAAATATGGAGTATTTTGCGAAACGCTTATGCCCGTGCTTCCCGTGGGCATATTAAACAATTGAAGGATAACCTTCGTTCAACTACAAAAGGATCTCTTTCGATCTCAGAGTATATGCACTCAATGAAAGCTACGTTTGATCTCCTTGCCTCTATTGATGCTCCAATCTACCCTGAAGACTTAACTGATTATGTTTTACAGGGTCTTGATGAAGCATATCATCCACTCGTGGACGGTATTAATGTAAGAGATACGCATATATCTTTTGATGAGTTACATGAAAAATTGATTAATCGTGAACTATGCATCAGGTTGGAACAATCACGAATCTCGTCTCCAATGTCTACTTTAACACCTTAATCAAAGTTCAATGTGCATCGTCAACGTCATTCAGGTTCTCAATCTTGATCTCCACAAAATAAATCACCCAACACTAGCCATTCTTCTCATTCCCCTTCCGTTGGAAAGTCGTTCAAAGGTTGTTGTCAATTGTGCAAATTACAAGGTCATGTTCTTACCCATTTCCCAACCTTTAAATTTCAACATCCCACACTTGACTTACCCACCTCTACCTGATTCCCTACGACATCTCATAATGCCCCTCAAGCTTATTCTCTTACTACCACCACCAGCGATCCGGCATGGCTTGTAGATAGTGGAGCATCCCATAATGTCACACAAGATCTTGATAATTTGGCCCTCCATCAACCATATGGTGGTCTGGATGCTTTGTTTTTGGGTAATGGTAAAGTTCTGGACATAACTCACACTGGCTCTCTTAAACCTTTTCAATTTCCCCTTTCAAATGTGTTTTGTGTTCCTTCCATGTCTAAAAATATTGTCTTTGTTTCTCAATTTACCAAACAAACTAATTCTACTATTGAATTCTTACTTGATCATTTTCTTGTGAATGACATTTGCACGGGGAGAATAATGCTTAAGGGGCCCTGTGTGGATGGTGTTTATGTTTGGCTTTCCTTGGCGCCTTCCAACTTTCATTTTCAAGTTTCAGACTCTTCTGTTTGGCATTATAAACTAGGCCATCATTCTACTCGAGTTTTTAAACTTCTCCAACAAAATTTTCAGTTGGGTTCTTCACGATATCTATAATCTGAATGTATCTCATGTCAAATAAACAAAATTCATCAATTGTCATTTCATATATTCACTATCACCTCTTCCCATCCTTTAAAGGTTATATTTTCTGGAGTTTGGACCTCACCAATTGTTTCTTATGATGGTCTTCGATATTATTGTATTTTTGTTGATCATTTCACCAGGTACATTTGGTTTTATCCACTTAAGAGAAAGTCTGACACTCGTCCCGCTTTCATTAAATTCAAAGCGCTAGTCGAAAATTTCTTTACTCACACGATCAAAATATTATTCTCTGACAATGGTGGTGAATACAATGCACTCAACTCTTTTCTAAGTGACAATGGTATAAGTCATTTCACTTCACCTCCACATTCACCAGAACATAACGGTCTATCAGAACGACGACATCGCCATATTGTTGAAACCGGTTTGTCCATGCTTACTCACACTGGTATGCCCACTGATCATTGGCCTTTTGCCTTCACTTCAGCGGTGTACCTAATCAATCGTCTTTCCTTCTCATCTCTTCACTTTGACTCACCTTATTTCAAACTTTCTCATCAATCTCCAAATTATAATAAGCTCAAAAGTCTTGGGTGTTTATGTTTTCCATGGTTTCGACCATACGCTAACAATAAACTTGCTCCGAGATCTACTTTATATGTGTTTGTAGGGTACTCTACCACTCAAAGTGCTTATCAATGTCTTGGCCCGACAACAAGATGCATATACGCTTCACGCCATGTTCATTTTCTTGAGAACGAGTTCACATATCGTAATATTCACCCATCTCTAGCATCCACTGTCATCACACCATATGAATGGACAACTATACTTATACCAGTCCAAACATCCATTATGAGACCTCACCCATCACAACCGACACAGCCACAAATCCCACCCACAGACACTATCTACATATCCAATCACTTCATCCCAAACCCCTTACCACGCATCAACTCACTAATTGATCATTTAAATCATAATAGGCCTGATCATGTCACTCTCTTACAAAACAAGATCACTAAACCCATTCAAAAACTAAACTTACTAACTCATGCTACTCCCCTCACAGAACCCAAGTCCATTACCCAAGCACTGAAGGATCCTGAATGGCGCACAACTATGCAAATTGAATTTGAGGCTTTATAGCGTAACTACACTTGGACTTTGGTTCCTGCTTCGTCAAATCAAAATGTTGTGGGATGCAGGTGTGTTTTTCTCATCAAGCAGAATTCGGATGGGTCCATTGATCGTTACAAGGCATGACTCGTTGTAAAGGGATTTCGTCAACGTCCAGGATGGGATTTTACTGAGACTTTCAGCCCGGTTGTCAAACCAGTCACAGTGCGTCTTTTTCTCACTTTGGCGATGCATCATAGTTGTCCCTTGAAACAATTGGATGTTAATAATACATTTCTCCAAGGCAACTTGTCTGATGAGATTTCTCAACAAGCTGGATTTGTTGACAAAATAAAGCCACATCATGTGTGTAAGCTCCATAAAGCAATCTATGGGCTTAAACAAGCTCCACGAGCGTGGTACAATGAACTTCGCGGCTACCTGCTTCGTCTTGGCTTCGTTAATTCGGTGTCTAATACTTCCCTTTTTATCTTTCGTCATAAGGTAACAACTATTTTACCGTTAGTCTATATCGATGATATCATTGTTACAAGAAACACATCTAGTGTCGTTGACAACCTGATCAATTTGCTTTCTCAGCAGTTTTCTCTGAAAGACTTATACCCATTAAACTAATTTCTTGGAGTGGAAGTATTACATGTATCCACTAGTGTATTCTTGATTCAACGTAAATATATTTCTGACCTCCTTGTCAAGGTCGGAATGACCGAGTCCAAACCCGTCTCCACGCCTATGTATGTTACAAGTAGTTTGTTGCAACATGAAGGTGAAGTACTTCAATCACCCATCGAGTACCGGATGCTGGTGGGTAGTCTGCAATATCTAAGTTTCACTCAGCCTGACGTGGCCTTCAGTGTCAATAAACTTTCCAAGTTTATGCACTCATCAACAAGTGCGCATTGGCAAACACTTAAAAGGATTCTTCGTTACCTAGCTGGTACTACTCAATGCGGGTTACACATCTCGCCAACATCTCCATTGTCTCTTCATGCGTTCTCTGATGCAGACTGGGCTGGCGACAAGAATGACTACATCTCCGCGACGGGTTATATCATATATCTTGACTCGACACCTATTTCGTGGAGTTCGAGAAAGCAACGCTCTATAGCTCGTTCTTCAACTGAGGCTAAGTACAAAGCTTTGGTAGACACTGCAACTGAGCTGTTATGGATCCTATCCCTCTTCACGGAGCTCGGACATCATCAAACTCAGAAACTGGTATGTTATTGTGACAATCTCGGCGCCGCAAGTCTCAACTCCAATCTAGTATTTCATTCTAGAATGAAGCATATTGCACTTTTATATCACTTTGTTCGTGAGCATGCTCAACAAGGGATCTTCAGAGTCTCCCATGTTTCTAGTGATGATCAACTTGCAGATATTCTAACCAAACCACTACTTCGTCCTCGGTTTGAAATGCTTATAAACAAGTTGACTCTAACTAACAAATTATTCAACTTGAGGAGGGAATATTAAGGATATTAACTAGTCTTGCTCTTGTTAAGGAAATTAATCAATCTTCCTCTTATCAAAGAAGGAGTTTGTATTCCTCTTATCATGCTACTTTTGTTGAGTCAATATGTTCATGTATTTCTCATATGTAGTTATCTAACCATGTATATATATGAGCCATTGGTCAATGAATAAAATACACACTTTTACACAAACTCTCTGCACTATTTGGTAAAAAGAATGATAAGAGTGGTAAGTGAAAAATGTTCCACCAACTTGTTTGTACATAAAACTTCAGATATATTTCAAAAAAAAAAAATTGTAATCAATTATTTAAAATTAACATTTTTGTTCATTTCCCCCAATAAGATATCATCATACAAAAGTTCACAAGCCATTCTACAGTCTAAGTTTAATCACCCCCTACACATTCATCCTATATTTTCCTATCCCAGTATTATAATTTCCTTCACCTCCCTTTATTTTACATTTCTTCTATACAACGCCTACATATAATTTCCAACATCGGCCTCCATGACTAAAGGCTCGGATACTGCAAAATTTTGGTACTAAAATCAAGGGGCAATTTCGTAATTTCATCATCTATATTTTGGTATGTACCCAAAACTATTATTATTAATATTCTATCATAAGTCCTCCCATCGGAGACCTGTGAGGCACTCCCTTCCTTCTTTTGCCGGTCCGATGGCTCGCGGCGGTCTCCGGCGGCGCCTCCGACTTCATCTTGCTCTTGACAAAGCCATACCCACTGCCATTCTCTGCATCCGATCCTTCCGTGTCCGCAGCGATCACTTTCCTTTTCCGGAAACTCTTGGATCCCCCAACAATCTGAAACACATCAAAAGATGTCACACAATGTCATAATTAGCATGTACACAAATAATCAATCTCTTCAAATTATGGGTTTCTTTGGGATACTTAAATAATTGCCAAATATGAAACAAAAGGTTGAAGAACCAAGAACCCATTTGCAGAACCATTAATGGATATAGAAAAGGACTGAGGAGCACAAAGACCTTGCAGCCTAGAGAGCAGAAGGTGAAGGAATCGAGGAGGGTCCGATCGCAGACGAGGCAGGCATTGGTGACGCCCTTGCCGGGCCTCGGCTGCGGCCTCTCGTTCAAGAACACAATCTTGGCACTGTTGATAACATAGGTCTGTACTCCAGTGATGTCTAGGTATTTCTGAATCTCAGACACCCTTATCACATCATGGTAAGATGATCTCCTTATCTTCTCACAACAACAACAACAACAAGAACACAGCCCATTAAGGAAATATACACCAAAAACAGTAATCAAATCAAAGGTGATGCTTTTATCTTTCTCAGAAGAAGAAAATGACCACAACCCATCAAAGATATCAGCAGAAATTTTTGTGGGCTATGGACAAATAGTACTAAAACAGTGATAAAAGGTGGGATTTTTATCTTCTCAGAAGAAGAAAATGAACACAGCCCATAGAAAAAATCAGCAGATATTTGGGTGGGAGCAGAGGCACATGCCATTGATGGAAGGTTTCATGTGGGTTTTGGGGGCATAAGCAATGTGGAGTGTTGGGAAACAAAATTGTGATTAATGGATTAATTACCTGAATGGCTCTGTGTTGTTTGTGGGATGAGAGGCAGAGAGAGCAGAGAGCACCGTCAATACAGTCCAAGCAATACATATTGCACTCACTCTTGTGAGCATCGGCATGGAGCTTGCATTGGGCAAAGAAATTGGTCTGCAACAGAGGTCTCAGCCACGGAGGCCACTTGCTCTTCTCCTCTTCTTCACCTATCTCAATCTGGTTTCAATTTCACATCAATATCAGTAAAGAACAATTGGAAAAATACCCAAATGATGATGATGATGATGATAAAAGAAGAAGAAGAAGAAGAAGAAGAAGAAGAAGGAATTGGGAGATGAAATCAATACCATGGATCTTGTTCTGGTTTTGGGTTTGATTCCTCTCAGAAGCGTGTGGGGTTGATCATCATCAGAACCAGTTTATGGAATTGAAAAAGATAGCTTTTTGATGAATAAATACTTTTCTTATTTTCTGGGGAGAGAGGAGAAAAAAGCAATGGAGGTGTTTGTACAGTAGTGGAAGTGGTGGGTGGAGGATGGTTTTTTTCCATTTCTTTATTATCTTTTTATGCGATTATCTTGTGCTCCTCACAACTCTTTAATATTAAATTGATTTTATGAATTATTTAATAGGATGTAATCGATACAAAATCAACTTTAATTGTACAAATTTGAGATTTTTTTCTGAATTTTTGATGGATTTTGGAGGAACTTCCGGTTCTTACTAAATTAATTTTTATTTATTTAAAGAAAAATTACACATTTAACTTAATTTTAAATCTCGTAGTAGTAATTTGTATATGGTGGACTCACTTTTTTGAACAACAAAATTGTCCTTTAAATATATTAAAATTAAAAGGAAAAAGAAATGCATCCTCTCTCTTGTATTTGTACCTATTAAACAACTACTATTCCTTTTTGTATTTCGTTTAAGTTATTTATGACATGATTTACCGTCGTTAGTTTATGCATTTCACAACTATCTTGGTCATAGCTAGAGTTGTAAACGAGCCAAGATTTTTAATAAACCGCTCACACTCGATTCATTAAATTTTCATTTTGAGATTTGTAATAATCGAGTTGAAGTTGAGCTTAAGATTGGACTCGTTTAATAAACGAGACAAACCCAATCTTGACATTTTAAGTTTCAATAGGTTTGCGAGCTAGCTCATTTAATATTTAGTTTATTATATTTTTAATAAATATTAATAATGAAATTAAATGAGCCGAATTGAGTCGAGCCGATCTCGAATTTACTCGTTCAATATTTAATCATTTATATATTTTTATTTAATATTAGTTTAAACTTTTAATGAACATTTGTATTAAAATTTAAATGAATAGAGCTCGAGCTTCTTTATATTCTTTCGAGACGAGCTCGGACTTAGTAGCATAACCTTGTTCGAGCCCGAGTTGAGCTCAAACCGAACACTTATTTCACGAGTCGAGCCCAACGAATTGAGCCTTGATTTACCTTGTTTGGACTCATATTCATTGTCACTTCAGGCTCTACCTCCATGTTAGGGTGTCTATTCAAACAATATCAAATCGATCAAGTGCTTTAAGATACTCATAGTGTGTTGATGTTAATTAACACCAAACAATGACAATTATTTGAAAGTTTAATAGAATATTAAGAAAAAATTGTATTTTATCACAAAACTAATGGTGTCAAGCTAAATGAGATAAAAGAAATACTGAGGGTGATTTAAAAATTAATTTTTTAGTTAAGTGAGTGTCTGTTGGTGGAAATAATGTTTAGTTAAGGAGGTATAGGTGCATTTTCTCATTATTTAAATACAAGTTTCATTTCTCTTATTCAAGTACACTTTTCATTTCACTTATTTAGGTACAAATGTCATTTTCATTTTCTTTTATTTAAGTTCATGTTCCATTTCATTATCTTTATAAGGGAATACTTCATGTATCTCTCCCAAAATTTTCAAAATTTTCATTTAAATTCTTTGAAACTTAAAATTGAATTTAGAGCCTATGAACTTATCAAAATCTTCAATTTACTCTAGTCCATTAACTCTTTTGAAAATTATGTTAACTTTGTTCGGAAACGATGATAATACCCCGTATTTAAAAAATATTTTTATATTTTTATAAAATAATAAAAACTGATTTTAGTTTTAGAAAAATCTTTAATAGTTTAAAAATAAAATGGTGTTTTAAAACCGCTTTTCATTTTTAATATTTATTTTTAAAAAAAATATTATTAAAAAAAGTTTTTATTATATATTTTATTAAAAAACTTTTAAAGAAAATACTATTAAAATAAGTTTTTTATTATTTATTTATAAAAAATTATGTTTTAATATTTTTAAAAAATCAAATTATTTTTAATTTTGTAGAAACATGAGTATTTTCATCATTTTCGAAAAATTAACATAATTTCTAAAAAGCTAACGGATTGAGGTAAGTTCAGGGGATATAAAATTTTTAAATTTCTTAAAAGTCATAAATCGTGCCCGCAACAAGACTAAAGTGTAAGCCCGATCCTCCAAGTGAAATTTGTCCACCCAAGGCCTCTGCATCACAATCTTGATGCTCAACTACTACAATCTCGTTCAATCTATTTCCCGATCTTATCACTACTATCATCATGTAATCAAAATAACATAGGATCAATACCATGCAATTCATCTTCTCAATCTCAAGCAACAATGTCATAATATAGAGGGTTTGTGCTTGAAGCTGTTGCCAAGATTGGATGTGCAATGGGAGGTGCTGAGGAAGGACATGCCTCTGCTGCATTACGTAGAAACTAGCCGTTGCTACCTACAATTTTAAGGGGTTTCCTAGCAAACCTGGAGTAAAATTCAAATACCGTTGATAATCTGTCACCCTTGGATGGAATGAATATTGTAAAATTCAAATACTTAATTGATGATTCAATTCTTTTTCTTGTCCTAATACAATGAGTACACCATTATATATAGGAGAAGACCTATACTAAATAGGAAACACACTAGTAATATGAAATAAACTTATATTAGGACTATTATCAAATTAAAAACTATAATTAGGAAGTGTATCTCTCAATCAGGGTTCCTAGGCAACCCAAACCCTGATTGACAATATCTAACAAATATAAAAATGCAGATGGAAGTCTGCTTCCTTACTTTCTTATGTAAGCATGTGACCCGTCTTACGACATATCCTATAGATTTGTCCCGTCATACATAGACAGAAGAAGAAATACCATAAAATATGACATCAAGATCTAAATCACACAACTGACCGACATATACAAGATTAAGAGATAGTTTGGGAACAAGCAATGTGTTTGGAAGAGAGAACTGTGAAGTAGACACAGTGCTAGAATGTGATGCAGAGATGACTGAACTATCAACAATATGAATAACAGGCGAATGTTTAATTGGTTTAGTATGAGAAAACAATGATGAATATGGAATCATATGATTGAAACATGCAAAATCCATATACCAAAGTTTCAAAGTACCTGACATGACCGATGAGGAATGATTACCAGAATAGAATGCGATTAACATTTGTCTGAGAGTCTGGAGATCAACCTTACTGAGTAGAGTGGTCATATCAAGAGTGTCAGCACATGCATTAGGGGAATCTGAAGGGCCAACAACAACAACATTAGACCTTGTCTAACACACAGGATTTTGAGAACCATGCCATTATTTTCCTTTGGAGTGCAAGATCGGGCATTCCGATATCCAATGATCAGTCTGTTTGCAATAATTACACCGTTTCTTCTTCGAGGAATGATTCGCTTGAGAAGAGTTCTTATTCTTCTCATTACCAGAACTTGAATTAGTGGTGGCAAAAACTGCATCAACATGACGATGAGATAACATACCCGTAAGACGAGTCTCTTCAGATATGAGTGTAGAGACAACGACTTCAAGTATGGGAAAATGATCTCTGTGTAATAAGAAGTTGCGAACAACCTCAAATTCAGAGCGGAGAGTCTGGAGAAATTGCATAACCCTGAGACGATCCTAATATTTAGAAAAAAGAGTGGAATTGGCAGAGTTTGTCTCAAATAGCCCGCATTTGAGATAAGAACTCAGAAATGGATTGTCCAGATTCTTGGTTTAGCAGATGAAGACGGCAAAAAAGTAGGTACTGGTGAGCAACGTCTGTGGTAGAGTAGAGTTTCTCTAAATGCTTCCAGACCTCTTTTGCAGTGTCAAAACGACTGAAATGAGATTTAACAGATGGACTACATGTGTTGCAGAATCAAGTAAGAATTTGATGATTCTTACTATCCCACTCATCGAACCGATCACTGAATGCTTCTTGAGTTTCATCCTTATCTTTAAGAGGGGCAATAATATCACCAGTCACATATCTCCATAATTTTCTGCCACGAAGAAAACTAGACATCTATTTAGCCCACATAACGTAATTAAAGCCATCAAATAGGACAGAAGTAGGCTTTAAAATATATGATTTTTCCATCACAAAATACCAAAATTTATGAGAGAAAATAATAAATAAAATTAGAAAATCGGGAATCAGCAAGCGGCAGCGCGTGAATCTCATGCGCGGCTGATGGAACAGGCGACTGCACAGAATCACCTGACGTCGGACGCGCTGGCGGTGTAGTAAAAAACGTCCCAAAATCGTTTAATCGAGTGTCTCGAAAGTGGACCTGGAACGGGATGATTCCGCTGAATCGGAGGTTGACGGCGACCGGAGACGGTGCAGAAAAGCCGAACTAGGCGACATGAACCTTGACTTACCGGAGGTGAGGAAAATCGACGTCTGGAACGACGATTTTGTTCGAGCTTCTGGTCTTCGGTGACGACGCTTGAAAGTCGAGGTGAGAGCTTTTGTGACGATGTCGGGTCACTGATGACGACGGTGCTGGTCTCGGTCTGGTGCTGGTCGACAGTGAATGGCAGCAGCCTGGTGGTGCGTGGCGGTGGCACCAACAAAGGCACAAGGTGATAGCTTAAAAAAAGGTATGAATTGTGCAGAAGATCAATTCAGGTGGCAGAGAAAAAGGCAATTTGGTTTGGACTAATTGCTCTGATACCATGATAATAATAAAGAGTATTATTGAATTGATAATTTGTCGAAAGAGACTATCACAATATATATAGGCTACATGTACCTAGGGTTACAATACGAATAGAAAACCTATTGAAAATAGGAACACACACGCACGCACGCACGCGCACACGCGCGAATTGATAATTTGTCAAAAGAGACTATCACAGTATATATAGGCTACATGTACCTAGGGTTACAATACGAATAGAAAACCTATTGAAAATAGGAACACGCACGCGCGCGCGCACACGCACGTACGCACGCGCGCACGCACGCACGCGCACGCGCACACGCACACGCACACGCACGCACGCGCACACACGCACGTGCGCGCACACACACGCGCACACGCACACGCACGCACGCACACACCAATTATTCAAAAAGTATGGCAAATTAAAAAAATTAGAGGCATTTTTTTAATTTTATAATTAATAATATACATAAACTAACAGAGATTTATTAATATGTTCTGAAAAAAAGTTAATCGTAATTTTATACTAATAAATGTAACGCTTGCCGTGACTTTATGTATTTTTTTTTAAAAAAAATTTATATTTCCCGTAAACGTTATGAAATCGTGAGGCAATTATTGGGACATTATTCTAGCTTTAGAAATCATGGTGTACATAACCTTTTAATGGTAATCATTCATGTTGTAATTAAGTGACATTTTTTAAAAATTAAGTAGTGACTTCAGGTAATTACTAATTTATGAGTTGTAAATATAAACAACGACACAAACAATTTACTATACTTAACTATATCATTTTAACACTTTAATACCTTAACACTATATCTTTTTCCGTTTTGAATATTCAGACTATCAGTTTGGGACAAACATATTCTTAAAATACAAAAAATACTTAAACTACCCCTGATTAAACAAAAAAACACAGGTCTGATTGATCAATTCGTTAAATCAAATAGATTGAAAAAATTTAACTGCCCTAATTATCTTTAGACACCATTTACCATTTCTCTCTCACCTCAAACATCCTATTCGCCAGTTATTACACCTTTCACTACTTGTTTTTTTCCTTGCTTTTTCTTTTCCAAATTTTCCCAAGAAAATAAAGAGTTCATTATCGATTCTTTTACTATTGTTGATAACACTTCGGTTAACAATGAGATTTAATCCCACTGCCTAGCTGGTTAGCCTTGCGCCAAAATTTAGCTTAACCAACAAATTCCAAATCCCATCTATAAAAATAACCATAGAAAGAGCAAGAAGTACTGTGCTGTAAAGGCAATTCTTGATCACCTACTTACAGCATAGAAACTTTTGAACAAGAAACATGGCATGACAAGACCACTTCTTCATAAGCCACAAGGAAAGCGCAATGGTGAATAATGTGTTTAGGTATATATCTTGTATCCACATAATACATGGAATGGAGATTTCAAATCATTTTACAATTAGGCCCTCAATGTATGATGTAATGCTTAGGCAGGACCATATCTTCGGATCAGTTCAGGTCATTTTATCTCGATGCTCTCTGTATACATTGACTTCTCCCGGCTCGCTTCAGCACGTAAATGCTATTTACGGTAGCTTCACTGCAGACGTATTAGCTCTCAAAAGTGACTTGACGACACCGATCTACGCATCTCCCAAGTCACCTTTCTCTTTAAGTTGCTGTGTCCTGCATAGTAATTATCATACAGCATTATTCATAAATAGCATTTCACTAACATATAGATAGTTTTTGAGGTTACTACTTCAGAGGTAGGGCATGCGATTAAATGAGCAAAAGTGAATCCAATTACTATTTTTTCGACCAGCCAATCTTAATTTATTTAACAAGGGTCTGATGTTCAGGAGGAAAGCAAACAGAACTAAGCCAAAGGCAATACAAGATAGTTTAAATAAAGAGGATTATGAATTTTATTCCAGAGCACAGTTAGTTTGAATAAACACGAAAAGTCGTACATTAATCTATGCCTTGTCTACTACCACTCAGACTCAGCTCTGCTATACATTCTAAGTAGAAGAAACTAGTCATAATAGTAATTTCTAGATGAGTCCGGTGACATTCAAATGAAACTCCAAATTTTTATTCAGTTAAAAGGGAACTGTACCATGTTGATGTATGATCAATTCCAAGTCCATTGCAGGTAAGTATCATCCCTTTAAATCTGGCAAGATATTCCTGTAGAGCATTGGCAGAATGTTCACGCAGAAGGAATCAACATGCTTAATCCATACCTCAATAATTGTAAATCTTATGATCATAAAATTCTTACCCCCAGAGTATACTTGTCAATCTCATATATCCCAGTAAAGTCGTATTCAAGTCGTTTAACAGGATCAATTAACACTGGAAATGAAAATACGATTGAGTTATGAAAGTAAGCAAAAAATAAACTTAACTTGGATTATTCTGACTCATACATTCATTCATCACATAGACAAAGTAGCAACTACAATGTTTCTCTCATTGAATTGATTCAGAAGATAATTTCACTGTCTACCATGGAGAATGAGAAATGTTGTAAAAATCTCCGACTTGTCCGTTTAATCTTCTACCATTCCTGATTAATCCTTTAATCCGATTTATTTTCCAATTAATCTCGAATAATCCTCGATTAGTCCCTGGAAGATCCTCTCCAACTGACTAGCGCCTAGAGTTTTTTTGCAAAACTGGGAATGGGACATTTGTGCTTGTAAAGCACAATGTTTACCTGTATAAGCTTCATTGATCTCTTGAAATTTTGCAGTAGCAGCACAATCACCCTTATGTTTATCAGGATGCCACTTCTACAAATAGAAAAACAAAGTATTTAAGAAAATATTGGAATAAATAAGCAATACATGACATACTAAAAAGATGTGAGACTAACCAGTGCAAGTTTCCGGTAATTTAATCTGATCTTCTCATCAGTTGCATCATATTCAACCTCCAAAACTTTGTAATAATCCTTGAGTAGGGTAAAAAGTTTACCATCACATATAGTTGAGTTGAGACAGTAACGAATTCTAGAAAATCAATATCTGGTAAACTGGAATAATAAATTGAGTACTGAATTAGATGCATGAATAATCATGCATAGCTAGCATAGTAGCCTGGAACTATCACGATATTGGTCCTACAAAGAGAACTTGTATAAGTGATCTCAAACAGGTTAAATTACTGTAACCATCATATTGTTCATAAACCAATGGTATTTATAAGCTCATGGTCATGAGGCATAAGTCTATCTAAGAACGTTCCATAAAACAATCATAACTCTAGAAACTTTAGTTCCATTTACTAATTAATTGTTTGGAATTTGATGTTAATCATGTTTCTTATTTGGTTCAGGGATCTGGTTTGTACATTTAGGTTATGTTATTTCATAAGACTTTATGTATGACCCTTGACTGGATTTACTTTTGCCTTCCATTCTAGAGTTCAACTCTAGTTTCTTTTCAAGTAATTATTTGATGCTAGTGGTGTGGCACCATAAGCATATTTGACACAATTGATCATATTATCTTACCATACCCCGGCTGTACATCAGCATTAAAACTTAATACTTCGTTGACCACAATTCCAACTCAAGAATGGTTTAAATGTAAAACTGTAAAAGTGTAGCACCAGGTGGATAAGAGATCTTGCACCCAATATTTTTCTCTGTATCAGCAACGGATATGGTTGCAATTGAAACTAGATATTGGAACATTGTTTTAATTTCTCCTTCCCTCACTCTTCTAGATCATTTCATAATTTGGATGTCCGGATTCAAGGGAACTCATGAATACAGTAATACATAAAGAGGGACGTTTATGGTGTATACAATAAAGACATAAGCAGTACCGATTGAAATCATTTGATATAAATACCAGCCAAACAAATGAATGAAGCACATAAATCATACTGATAGAAGACAAAACATCTTGCACAAGGAGGACCAGAAACTATTACTTTCTTCAAAATGAAACTACGAGCATGATTTTCATGGATATTTATCAAATTGAACAAGGAATTGCATCAACTGAGACCTATATTTAGTAACGTGCCAAACTACCAACCGAAATCTTGTCTACATCGCCAAGGAGCTAACATACTTGTTATCGGAAATATTTTAATAGTGCAAACAGAATGCTAGACTTCCCAAAGGAGATCATAGCAATAGCAGAAAGGGCATGGCATAATGTTTAGATTGCCAAAGTTCTTATGGTATAGCAACTCCATAAGACAGTATCCACTCCAATGTATGGTATAGCACAGGAATTCCATGTTCCGGATTGTAAATAAGAATCCAAAACAAGACAACATGTGTAATACATTCCACATTCCCATATTTGTCGTCGTCAATTCAGGAATACATTAAGAGTTTGTTTGCTTTCAAGAAAATTGAAAACAAGGGATGTCAAACAAAAAACTCATCAAAATGCTTCGTGAAGGTCTTGTTTCTTGAAACCAGAAAAGACAAGTATGCTTGGCCTTATAGTTGTCAGTAACTAGCTAAGTGGATTCAAAAGTCATTCATTTGAGAACAATACACCGTGACACGAATTCAAAATCTTTTTGGTCTTTAGTTTTCCCAATACTTCTGAACAACATATCCGAGCACACGTATCCAAAGTCATTACTCCTTAGACCCTTGTTAGTGAAATGTACTCCCCCATGGTACAAACTATTATCCAGTAATTGAAATGACATCAAACACCAGTCTATTTACATAAGCTTGAAAAAGGTAAAATCATCAAAGAAAAATGAATAACACCAAACATGGACATTCACATTCACATTCACCATAACCACATGACTCATGCCCAACTCAGCATTCAACAACACAGATACAGCACATAACAAAGTAAACCCAAAATCACACCTACTTCAGAGTTAAGATTTTTATCTCCTACCTTAATTCAGTTGCCAAAACAGCAAAACAAAAACAAACAATCTAATTGAAGAAAGCCCAGGAAGCAAAACCATGAAATCTGAAAAGGGTCATCAAAGAAGTGTTGAAAAAATAGACAAGATAAAAAAAAAGAAGCACCTTTGGATTGGATATATCATTGGGTTCCATGAGGTAGGGTAACAGAGTTACCTGCGAACTTCATCTGACAGAAAACTTGAGACCGACTATGAAATGAACAACAGAAAGTGACCCAACCCAACTTAGACAAAAAATAATCCTCCAAAATTCACTTATCAGAAAAAATCAACAGATTTTTTTGATTTGGATCTGTGGTAGATTGAATTTGGAGGGGAAAAGGAAAATTTCAGGCAATCGGAAATTGTATTGTCGTGTGAAAATCGGAGTCGGTAATGGTTTTTCCAGATTTGGGCATTTCCATCGTCCGGTCGTTATTGTCCGTTGTCTTGTGTCTCTCGCACGTGTATTGCGTGCTGTCCTCTTGATAGTAACATCATTTTCAAATTTAAAATCCAGTTGGGCTTTTTGACAATGACTGCTTTGTGGCCCAATGGGCTTACTTTGCTTGTGAACAAATTGAACTTTTGACCCATATCACATCATGAAAACCTAACGTCTGATGGTTAGGACAGTGTCTTTAGCTACAAACTCATGCTTCAAATATAAACTTGCAAATTATTTTTGGAGCACACAACAGGGTATTCACGATAGAGATTTTATTTTGATTTTTTAATCTCTAATAGGGTTCACCCGTAAGCTATAATATGGAACCTGAAACCCTCGATACACTTCTCACCCAACAGGGTTCACCCGTAAACTAAGGTATAAAAATTGAGACACTCGTTACAGTCGGGAACGCGTAACACTCGGGCTCTCTCGTGACAGTAAGTTTAGCATCTTGTTACAATGTGGAGAAAATGAAACATGTTTTTTTAAAAAAAAAATTGAAAAATCGTGAAATGATAATAATACTGGAAAAAAACAAAACATGTTGGAAAATAAATTGAAATCAGCATTGTAAAATCAATTATTTCAGTTGAAATCATTCAATCTATTGACAAATTTTCTTTTCGTAGATTTAGTTGAATGATTTATATAATAAATTAGAGATTTATAATAATTTGTAAGTTTGTATTTAAATCATGATTTGCAGTGGAATGCATTCATAATAATTATATTTTTATATCATGAAAACCTTACCACTTTTGACCCATGAGATAGATTCACTTACAAACCAACTTCAAAATACAAGCTTATAAATTACTCTTTGTTAAAATAATTTATGTTAATTAGTTGGTAGATATAAGCAACCACGTCCATGAAAATTAAGCATCACCCAATCGATCTAACTCGATTGCTTCATTCACAAATTCATCCTTCAATTTAAAGTCACTAATCCTCATTTGAAGTCATGAAAACATTCCTATTAAGACATGTTAATCACGTTGGAAGCATCTTAATCAAACTATGATGATCTGATATTGGCGACGCCTCAATTCCATGCATCACTATCACCCACCAAAAATGCTTATCCATTCGTCTCCAATTAAGTTTCTGATCATGTACTAGCTAGAGATATAATTCTTAGCGTTCAATTGCTATTTCTTAAACATGGCATAAACAGTCTGATACAACAATTGTATTAAGTCACACCTCTGCTGAGAAGCTCCAAGCCGGCACACTTTTATGCGGCGCCTAGGTGTTCCAAAGCTACCAGCTACGCATAGTCCACAAACGTACCGTCAAATTTGACTCGTCGAAAGAGGGATTCTCGACGAGACATTGCGTCAAAGTTTCACCAGACAGATGGGTGCAATGTCTCGCCAGGTATGTTTCACCTAACCGGCGAGACATGGTGGTTGCATTGTCTTGCATGTTAGGTGAAATCATAACTGACGAGGCATTGAAGTTTCGTCGATTGGGTAGGTTAAATTCTCTGGGAATGGGGTTCTCTAGCTGGCCAGACATTGACAATGCCTCGTCAGCCAGATGAGACGGTAAGATTGGGTTGCACATATCGGGTCGGGCTCCACAACTAAAGCTCAAGCTGATAGTTGAAGGACCAATTATAGTTTTATACTCTAACACATTTATCATTTATAAATAAATTTCGTCTGTTAGGTGAAGAATCATTGGGACAATTTATGTTCCAAATTACTTCAAATTCATATAGAAAGACAGTGTAAAAATAAAAGCAAATACCCTGAGCTGTATTTTGCGGCATTCTAGAACCACAAAATAAAAACCGCGACACATAATCTTCCTCTTCATGATAATGCCAATTTTGAAATTAAAATCCAATTGTACTTTTTGAAAATGAATGCACTCTCCTAATGGGCTTACTTTGCTTGTACAACTTATGACCCATGTCATGCCATGCTAACTTGGCTTGTGTTCATCTACAATATAAACTTACAAATCATATCATTTTTAGACCACACGGTAGAGCATCTATAATGAAGATTTTGTTGGCAGCGCGACGTAATAGAGCATCTATAATGGAGATTTTGGTAGCAGCTCGACGTAAATTTGTAAATTTGTAGAACTTGATTTTATTTTGTTCTTTTAACTTGTACGCGGGGTATTGTCATCTTTGCACCCGATTTTTACTTTGAAACTTGTTTCATTTTTTTGAAATTTGTTTTATGTATTTTTGAAATATGTAACGAGGGTTATGCGTTTTATACCATCGGATTAGCATCTCGTTACACCTCTCCCCCTACGGGATTCATCCATAAGGTATAATATAAAACTCAGACCCTCTATACAGTCGAGAATGTGTAGCATTAGTTGCACTTAATCAGCGAGGGTCCAACCTTGATGATTATGATTGAATATTGCGAAAAACTTGAAACTTTTTTCGAAACATAAATGGTCATAGTATAGTGCGAAAAAATGAAACTTGATTAAAAACAGCTGAAAATTTGTGAAATCGCGATGATACTGGAAAAAAATGATGCATAACTTCAAAAATAAATTGAAATCAACATCATGAAATCATGAAATTAATTATTTCAGTTGAAATCATCCAATCTATTGACCAATTTTCTCTTTATATATTTAATTGAATTATTTCCATAATAAAATAGAGATTTAATTAATGATTTGTAGGGGAATGTATCCCTGATAACGTAACAATCTGATAATAATCTTAGTCCTGTTAGAAAATGTGCCCAATTGCACCATATGGTATTGCAATTAAATTTTGGAATACAAACCTGCAAATTATTCTCATCCCTTGAAGTAAAAGATAAATGTATGAGATCAAACATCTGATTAATAATTTGTATGCATAATTTAGAAAAAATTCTGGAGTATGAAATCACCAAAACACTGTTGGATCATAAAACTTCAAGAGCAAATACAACAATGCAACAAACACATTTCTCCACTGAAGGGATAGTTTTTTCGTTACTCAAAAGAACTATTTATACAAGAAAAAACAAGAGCTTGAAACCTAAAGAACAACTCCTAATAAATTTGCTTTAAAGCTAATTAATTCCTAATAACTAATGTTGTAACAACTTATTCAAAAACTTGTAACCACCGAAGCCATATTCAATATGCTCTTAATGCCTCCATTTCAAGATCAATTCAACACCCTTTTCTTGATTCATTTCTTGCACGCCAAAACCACCAAGCCTCCACACATGCAAACCATGCATGATCAATCACTTAACTAAAACCATGCAAGGGGAGCCATGCATATGCCTTCCTCGTAAGTATTTCAAGATTACCAAGACCAACAATCTCTCCCTTAATCTTGAATGGTGTTTTTCTCTTCTTTGCTTAAACAACGCCTTGTGCATACTCCATATTCGAGACGGCTCCTCCTGAACCCGAGAGCCTTTGAATTCATGTCGAGCAAAAGAATTTTAGATCGTTTAACATTTTCTAGAAGCCTTCCGACATCCTCAACTTTGCATCTTTCTTCATCGAGTATCCCTAGGCTCATGTCGACCGAAGGTGTATCCTCAATATTTCCATCTCCGGTCAAAACATTAAAATCACGAAAAAGAATGCTCCTATTTGAATCACTGTCACGTCCTCCCCTGTATTTTAAAGCCATCACAACCTCCTCTAGTGAAACATTTCTGATCCTTTCTCAAATGTCATTGATTGTGAGTTCCACTTGTCTAGTGCCTGCCAGTGCCCAGCATCATCAACCAATAGCCCTTCTGATTCAGCACCACACTCATGTTCCTGCTCATCAGAAACCACAATACCTTCTGCACATTCTCGTTGCACCTCGACGACCCGCAGATCACCGGAGCGTACCCGTCGCTGGAGACGGCGTTCCCGAGCTCCTCGGCGATCGATCTCACGGCGTCGAAATCATCATGACCGTCCTGGCCGTCTCCTCCGGCTGGTCCGGCGCCGCCGGATCTCTGATAAATGGCTGCGATGATAGGATTGCACACGGCCTCGACTTCCTTAACCTTCTCCTCGTACTCCTCTTTCTAGCCTTGGCAACCATCATTCCTCATTAAGACTTTCATTCCAGAGCCTTGGCAGCCATCACACCTCATCGAAGCAGCAGTAATCCTCTGGCCGTTCTGCATGCCCTTTTCAACATGAACTTCCAAAAACCTCTTCTCTTGAACAACCTTCTTCTTCTCGTCAGCACCGCCGCAATCTCTACCTCCATCGTCAGGACCACTACGTCCTCCGCCGCCGGAGAACATCTTGAGCACTCCTGATTCACACTCGCCTCCTTCTCGGCGTCCGAATCATACACGTCCTTGCTCTTTTTCTTGATCAATGTCTCCTTGCTCTTCTTCTTGACCAATGAATTGGGTGCATAGCCAAATCTCTTCATTTCCCTCTCCATCTCATTTATCTCCTCCATGACCAAGAAAGTCAGGATTTTCATAAACCTTACTCCATGAACAAAATGAAGAATAACACTTGAACCAAACAAAACAGAGCAACAAATGATCTTGGGAAAAATATAGATTGAGGAATTCAATTTTTCCTCATCACTTATCTATTTATTTATACTCCTCTAGAACAAGCTAATAATAGTAAAACCCCAAAACAATAAAACCTTACAAATAGGAAAGCTTAAAACAGAGACTAATCTGGTCCTCTTCTTCAGCCTTTTCTTGCGGTGTAAGTCATCCAAGCTTTTGACTTCAAGACTTGAGATTATTCCAACACAAAACGAGTAACCTCCTCAGCAAGTTTTCTTGAGTTTAGCCAGCAACTCCTCCATATAAGATACACATTCAAAATCACCACCAACATCATTCCAAATGGCTAGGTGGCATCAAAACTTGCGTGGCCAATAAAAAATAGTGGGTGGGGGCGTGGGGCCCACGGGTGAGCAAACAATTTCTTCTCCCCCTTTCTCTTTCTTCTTCTTCTTCTCTTTCTTCTCTGTGTTGCTTTCTTTTCCAACACACTTCTTTCTTTCCGTTTTTTATTTCTCCGCCTTCTCCTCTGGCGGTGTCTCGGTTGCTGCGGCGGCTGGAGCAGCTGGAGCCTCCTCCGTTCGACCATGCCGGTCCGGGCCATGGGTACTCGACGCCGAGCATGTCCAGCTCGCGCCTGACAAGCTTGCTTGTCTCGAACTCTTCGAATGCGAGCTCCTGGCTCTCGTCGCTCGAAAACCTTCTTGTACTCGACAATGTTGGGGTGCTTGGGCAGCCTCTTCATGATCTCCACCTCCCTCCTGACGTCCTCGATCGCCGTAGATCTCCGTCCGGAGCTTGCTCTTGGATATCATCTTGATATCGGCGAGTGAGAGCCTCTTGAAGTTCATTTGACTCGAACCATATCAGGAGCATCGACAAGAACCCTTGACGAGCCTCCCATAATCTTTCCCGTAGTTCACAAGAGCGAACCTCCCGATCTCTACGGTTTCGCAGGTTCCGACTCCGTCCAACTTCTCGGCACGAGGCCCGCCCTAGTGCACCGGTGCCATCCTCGTCGGTGTTTTCCAGAGGTTGGCTCGGCCGAATCGGAGCGCCTCTGTTCATCGGCTCCCAGCTCCTCGCGGCCAGATCCGCTCTTCCTCTTCGGCGTCGCTCGTTGCGGGGCTTGCGACCTCTCCAGTGGCGAAGCGAGCCTTGCTCAGTCGGTTACACTCGCCTCCAGCTCGTCGGTTCCGAGCTTGACGCGTCTCACTCGGTTCTCTCGCTCAGGTGCTGCTTGGGGTCTCGCCGGCATCGCAACAGGCCGCGCTCGGCCGGGCTTGGTCACCTCCTGCTCATTGTCACACAACGACTCCGAAGCATCGCGCATCGTCGTCTTTATTCTTCTCTCCGTCTCCTCCTTCTTCCTTTTCGTCCTTCTCCTGCTCCTTCTCGTGGTGGCGGATCAGCTCTGCCACCGGAATCGCATTCCCCTCTGCTCCGATCAATTATCTTCATCTCTGACTGCACCGCCCCAAACCTGTTCGTCAAAGCGGACTCCTATTGCACGTTCGACCCGGTCAACTCCGGCTACACCGCCTACCTCGACCGGCTCCGACGAGACCTCATGGTCGTCACTGCGCTCTCGTCGCTCGCCAGGATTTTCGTCGTGGGAGCGTTCAAGAGCCTCCCAATTGTGTTCGTGCATCGTCATTGGCGTCACACGCCGTGTACTGGCCGGAGGTCGGCTCCTCCCGACAAGGGTAGGCGCTGCCACTGCCGCCTCGTGCCTCCATCTGTTGTCGCCAAGCACCGCCGCGACCTCGTCACGAGTTGATGGGTCGGCGTCGAACCGGACCATGAGCTCCTCCAACTCCTTCTCGCAGGAGCTGTCTCCTCCGCCGTCTTCTTCTTTGAAGATTCATTTTCTTCTTTGGCTTGGTATCAGCTCCTATGGTACCAAGAACTCACCGGACTCTCGTCTCCATCGATCTCCTCCGTCGAGACTCTTCTCTCGACCGTGACCTCTTCGGCTTCGTGAATTTTCTCTCATGGTGAGCCCTTCAGGCTCACGCTTCTCTGTGATGAGCCCGTCTGGCTCACACTTCTTCGGGCTGAGTCCGTCTGACTCATCGTCTGAGATCACCTGCAGAATCACCGGCACTGCTTGATCTGCTTCACATAGTGGTATCGTCTTTCACTAAATCTCATACTCCTGATGCTCTCATCAGGATCTGCATCTTTTCCACCCATACTTTATAGATGCTCTCTGTTAGCATAGGGTACCAATATGAAATGTGCACTCGTCGTATCTGGGCTCTAACCTCTGTTAAGCTCTCACCGCCAACTCTCTTTGGTGGTGTTCTTGATCCCTCCGGTAGTGTGTTGTTAGCTATTGTTGTGAGGCTATGATACCAAATGTTGGATCATAAAACTTCAACAACAAATACAACAATGCAACAAACACATTTCTCCACCGAATGAATAGTTTTTTCATTACTCAAAAGAACTATTTATACAAGAAAAAACAAGAGCTTGAAACCTAAAGAACAATTCCTAATAAATTTGCTTTAAAGCTAATTAATTCCTAATAACTAATGTTGTAACAACTTATTTAAAAACTTGTAACCACCGAAGCCATATTCAATATGCTCTTAATGCCTCCATTTCAAGATCAATTCAACACCCTTTTCTTGATTCATTTCTTGCACGCCAAAACCACCAAACCTCCACACATGCAAACTATGCATTCAATCACTTAACTAAAACCATGCAAGTGGAGCCATGCATATGCCTTCCTCGTAAGTATTTCAAGATTACCAAGACCAACAAACACCTGCTCGTTATCATTCTCTTCTTTTCATTTTTATGAAGATAGAAAAAAAAAGATGTTTTGTTTTATAAACTTTCTAGCCAAATCATAGCTGACATACTTTGAGTCTTGACAAACTGTGTCAACTATAATGTTAGTCAAACAATATGACCGTTGGTGGTTACTATGCTTGTTGCTTAGAGTACGAAAAGCCAGTAATTGTAAATTAAAATCAATTGACCATTTAATTTGTCATAGTTGACACACGAATATTTATAAGTGCATCGAATATAGGTTATGATACCCCATCATGCATCAGCTTGTATGTCGGATAGTGTCCCATATCCGACGATATGCAAGTTGTGTGTGTGCCCGGAAAGACCAATTCCATAATAAAGTAATGTTTAATTGGTACACTACCCAATAAAATAAAATCGTGGAATATATGAATGCATTTCAGTGCGAATTAGGGAAGAAATACGAACCGTCAGAATTTGTTGGGAACTTCTCATCTTGAGAGATCACACCAACACGTGACACAAGGCATCGACTTTCCACTACATTCATTATGTATTTCTATCGTCTCTAATCTGTTTCTACTATTTCACACTCAAGAATTACCATATGTATACCGTGTTTCCATCGTGTTTACACCAGACTACGCTCATGTGTGCACTGGCCTTGGGGGAAAATATATAATGAGGTCCCCAACTTTTACGAGGGTCCCCGACTGTAACGAGGAGAAACGGGCTCAATGAGCAGCCTATGGGCTGTCATAATTAGCCTGGGTCCTCGTGATCTAGTTCCAACTATTTTTACGAGATCCCCGACCGTAGCGAGGGGGTCGGGTTCCATACTATACCCTATAAGGGAACCTTATTGGAGGAGAGGTGTAACGAGTAGATCGGGTTCCATACTACACCCTACAATTGAACCGTGATGGGGGAGAGGTGTAACGATTGAGTCGGGTTCCATACTATGTTAAGTAAACATCATGCTTCTACCAGTTCTAGCGTTTAAGATAACTCATATTTTTACCCCAGTTTGTATTTGATTTCTTCTCATGACACATATGTACTGTTTTTGTTTGAGTTTAGGGTTCATGTAATTTTATAAAATCTCGAAGGGCAAGTAATAAGAGGATGTATACAATATTTAATATAACCGTGGATGTCAAACTGGAGGGGAGTAATATGATATATTAGAGTATAGGTAGAGATGGCAAGAGAATTCAAATCTTACGGATATCCATATACCTTATCGGAATAGATATATTTGAAAGCGGACGAATACGGATATGGATACATATATTTTTGCGGGTATTTTATCAGATACGGATATACCTATATCCTACCCGACCTATACCCAATGCATTTAAAACAATAATTTAATAGAAAAGTAAAAACTCTAACTATTGAAATTTAATTTTGTGGAGCATGTTTAAAAACTTTGTTGGATTATTATTTTTACTATGCTTGTAAAGTTGCATTATAAGCTTTATTGCGTGTCGGCACTTGAATTGTGAACTTTATTATATTTATGATTGAATTGTGAACTTTGTGAATAGTAAACTTTATTATGTTTGGTAACTTGAATTGACAATTTTATTGTGTTTTGTAAGTGTTATAAAAAAATTATCATGTTTTTGTATTTATATTTATTTTTAAATTAATTATACTTTTAACTTCGGGTATGGATATGAAAAATTATTCATATTTTTTGGGTATTGAATGAATCATAAACCTGGTAAATGAACATATAATTGAGTGGATATGGATACCTACTCAAGTTAGCGGGTACGAGTACGAATATGGCCGTATCCACTCCACATCTAATCCACCGTAATTCGTGGATGTAATTAATATGAGTTTAATGACGGGTATAAAAAATGTAATATATAATATTCTCAAACAATATAACAAAAGGTGAGACAGGGGTAGACATTTTATACCCGGAATCAGAGGTGAACCGGGATCAAACAGGAATCAAGAACCGTGGGTAATGATTCTAGTTCTAGTTCTTAAATTGAAAAATCATATAATTTCGGTTCATTTTTGGTTCTTAAAATACAAAACCACCGAGTAGTTGTCTAGAACCGAACCAGTATTTTATTATAGTTTTATACTTAGAAAATGTGCTTCAATTTATATGAAGTATGGAGATGGAGCACGTGAAATCGAACACTAAAGGCTCGATGTGAGGAGAATGTGTTACTTACCTTTACGAGTATTTTATTTGCAAATTTTATAACTTGGCTGGGTTCTAATAATTAAGTTTTAATGTTTGAATTGCATTCAAGAAAGTTTAATAAACACAAATTAAAAGTTTTGGCCTAAAAATTGGGACTAAAATCGTCTAATTCGGACCATAAAACCGCATAATTAACAAAAGCAACTGGCTCTAACTTAAGGAACCGATTAAAAAATTGGGTTCAAAATCAAACCGGTCCTTTATGTAATGATTTCAGTTCTAGCTCCAAAAAATTGGAGTCAATAAGTCTGATTTAATTCGGTTCCAGATCCATCTCCACCCCTATCCAATTAGGTAACGCCTCCTCACCGCCATACATAAATATATATTCCAAAGTTTGGTACAGCAATAACCAAACTTGTTTTTAAATATCATCAATGTATCCATTTCAAAATATATATTTTTTCTAAATCAAGAATCATGTAACGACTTAATCAATAAAATATAGAGGTACTACCATAAAAACATAGAGCATTATTTATATATTGACTAACGGTTCAACCATGTAGCAGAAAAAAAGTAATGGTTTTAGGCATTCGGAAAAGAGGCCCGAATTTTATAATAAATACAGTCATATCATCGTCCATGTTAAGAGATGAACTAGACTACAAATATTATTTATAATACAAACATTAGAACAATTCTTGTCCGTTGAATGAAATTAATTATCGGTGGAGATGACACAAACTAATGCAGCATAAATTACACACTTATTATAGTCAAGAAGGGCAACCTGGTAAATTACCATAAGGTGGTGCTAATCGTTTCCTGAAATCAAGGGACAATTGATTCGAGAAACGCTTATAAAAGAGAATGAAACGCACATTTCTAAATCATTGAGTCTTCTAGCTAATGACTGCCATGGAAGAAGCTGCAAGGACTGAAGGTATATTACTAGATTATATAGATCTTCATCATCTCAAAGTGTGTTTTGTTCTCTGTAATTGAAAGTCAAATATCTAGTGTAGAACCGACAACAGAGGTGGTCGAATCTTTTGATCCAATCAATATGTCAGGTAATCAATCCATAAACTGTAGATCCACATACGTTATTCAATATTTGTTGTGTATTGATCAATATTATTGATAGAAAATGCAACGGTAGAAGATGAAAGTAGCAGATGGTCAATCGACATCAATGGTGGATACGTACCACACTGCCCTACCAATATGAAGCCAACAATTGGCATGTCATTTGCAACTCTTGATGTGGGTATCGAATATTACATAAACTACGACTGCTACTGTGGGTTCATGATACGTCTAGGAACATAGAAATCATCATGACACATGATCACTCTGAGATATGTCACTTGCTCAAGGGAAGGTGAGCGTATTACCAGATCTGAAGATCAAGATGATGAAATGAGGCAATACACAAAAAGGAGATGGATCACCACGCGCACAAGTTGCAGTGCCATGATTTCCTTGAAACTGTCACCTACTGGGAACTACGTGGTTGTGAAATTCGTGGAAGCACATAACCATCCATTCTATAGTGCAGAACATTTCCAGCATCTTCGGGGAAACAGAAACATGAATGACACCCAAAGGCAGTTTGTTATGGACTGCCAAAAGACAAATGTAATGCAACATCCGCTTTCAATTTGTGTATTGCAATTGTTGGTGGTGCAGAACACATAGGAGCAACTACTGAAAATTTTAGAAATTTTCAAACACAATTAAAAGTCTTCCTATATGAGGCAGATGTGCAAATAGTGATAAACGAGTTCATCAGTGACCAGTTGTCGGATCCAAATCTATATTATGAGTACGACTATGATGAGAACGACCGTCTCACTCGTTTGTTTTGGGCTGATGGACTATGCAGACAAAAGTATGAAAAATGGGATGATATTATTTCATTCGACTCCACATTCGGGACAAACAGGTACAACCACTGTCAATTACGATTACCATTACAAAAATTGCTTACAATATATAAAACATGAATTTTTTTATCGTCTTTACGACACTGTTTATGATCAGATTGTTTTAATATGAGATGCACATACTACATGTGCGTTACGTTATGTTGACACTTTTTGTACGCTGATATGAAACATGAACACATTGTTAATGACACGTGAAATAATTGTTCATGACAAATATTCTATGGTGTTCTGTCTAATTACGGGGTTGACAACCATGATCAGTGTGTCACGTTTGGCGCAACTCTAATTTTCAAGGAAGACGTTTCATCTTTCATTTGGGTGTTCAAATGTTTCATGCGAGCAATGAAAAATAAGGGACCACTATGCAATTAATCAGAGGTTCGTGATTCTCAAAATCATGTGGCACCATCGCCACTAGACCTAATCCTCATCCTCTTCAAACGATTAATCAGAAGTTCGTGATTCTCAAAATCAGAGTCGTCAACAAACATATGCATACTTTTGGCAGTAAACAAACAAAACATTAATCATATAGTAATTACACAACTACACATACTTACAACATGCCAGACATATTCTGATAAACTTAACTAAGAACAGTACTATGGTCTTCTGCAACAAACAAGTATAATTAAAACTTACAAACTTACGCATTAAGTGCTACGTAACTTATCATAACAGTCGGAGATACATAAATATCCAATTGACACATGGTTACATAACCAAATTGCACAGGTATATATTTCTATTATACATGACACAATACAATAACATTCGTAACATTAAATGACATGGGATAACGTACAGATGAAAATTTCAAATGACATATGGGAGAATGTAACGAGGAAAATTGCAAATGACATAGGAAGATTGGGTTCCCATCTAAATTACAAATTACGAAGAATATTAGAAGATTGAGTTTGCTTCAATCTAGAGATTAGCTTGAGATTGGCTTTCCTTACTGCTATCGGAGAGTGTGAGAATTAAGCTCTGATTAATTTTTAGAATTTTATCACTTGGGTCAATCACAAAAAATCAACAATACAATATTGTCCCTGATACACCATGCAATGACACATCACCCACCTACTTGACACCTTAATTACTTTGACTTGACATCGTCTACACTGATACATCTTGTGCGTCCATTTTGGAAATGTGTGGTGATAGATCTGTTCGGACGTTTGTATGTCAACAACACGTTTGTATTCTAGTGCGACCTCTATTTTAAAAGGTTTTGTTATTACATAGCTAACTTTTTATTAAAAAATAATTTTGATAAAAACAACATGATTTTAAAATGGAACAAACCGACCATCACCACCTAACTCTGATAAAAACAGTAGAAGGCAGCCTAAACGATACTCTATCTTTCTGGAAACACCATGATCCAGACTGGCCACTAACCGTTCACCCATACACTAATCTGGAAATCCAGGGACCTATGTCGATCACAGACCGACCACTATCACTAAACACAAACTACACTAATCAAAGTCCACCCTAACTCCTCGCTACCACTCACACCCAAAAAAATATCACTCCGGAGTCCACGCTGGGACACAAATGGAACAAACCGACCATCACCGCCTAACAACCTCCTCGTTACGCGCCAAAAAAACAACTTCTACCACCACAAAGCTCCATATCTGATTCCTACAAGCTTAGCAATCGCGAATGTTAGCGGGCTAGTTATCGATGAGTCTAGGGTCATCGCAGGTAATTCGTGTCTTTCAACTGGGCCTCGATACCAAGGGGTCCCGAAGTAGCACAACTAACTCTCCGGAACTACCAAACAGATCCACAGATCCTTATACCAAAACCAACAAAACCTTCTCGTGTTTGCCAGAACCATCAAGACACGAGACTCTCAGCACCCAAAAACCCGGTTTAGAGAAGCTAGAAATAGCATAGAGCCGGCTGGAACAAAAACGGTTGAACAAAATCAATTTAGACCGAAAAACCTGACGAAATTGGACTGGACCAAGCCAGGTGAGACTAACTGACACCAACGAGACCCTGCCGTCGGCAAGAACTCCACCAAGGAAAAAACCCGCCGGCATAGGCCCCTCGTGGCCCAGGCGAGAGTCCACCGCTCACAAACCACCGGAAAAACAGCCCGCACCACCAAAATAAGAAAATAACATTAGTTTAAGTTTCACATCCGTTAATGAGCATATTATTTTAGGTCTCAGGAAGCATTTACTATTTAAAAAACGCTTTGTCGAATTTATAAAATAATTATTTCTTTTTATCTCAATAGTTTTTATTTAACATTCGTTGAGCCGGCCTTATATATATGACCCTTAATATATAATGTTAATATGTTGAGGACTGATACTTGATTACATAAATAATATGTGATTTCTAATAATATTCTGCTTTATATTATATCCACATCATGGTGGACTTGATATTATCTGTTGGGATTGGGGAAGATAGATCGAACATTTAATTTTATAAAGAGAAATGACAAAAAAAACCCTATATATATATATATAGTAGCTAGTGGACATTAATTTAGCCTAAAAACCTAACTTGATAAATGAAGAGTAACTAACAAGGATACTCTTGAGACAATATATACGTATAAAAGAGCATCACCCCCACACACACATTACTTTGGGTTTTGTAATCAAACCAAAATTTTCTTGAAATGGAGAAGACGAGCCCACAAGTGATCACATGCAAAGGTACAATATTTTTGTTACGCAATATAGCATAGATCAGTTGAACACATATGTATTCGTGTTGAATTTGTTGCAGGTGCTGTGTGTTGGGGACAAAAAGCGGGAGTGAAGGTGGAGGAGATACAAGTAGATCCACCACAACGTTGTGAGATCCGAGTAAAGATGTTGTATGCTAGCGTCTGTCACACCGATCTCTCCGTCATGAACCAACTTAATGGCCTTCCCGTAAATTTCTACTCAACTTAATTATTCCCAATCCATCTTCTTCAATTCCTCTGTTTGCTGTTTTACACACTAATCGAATCTTCCGCAGGCTGTCTACCCTCGAGTTCTTGGACACGAAGGAGTCGGGCAAGCTCTTTTATCTTTATTCAGTACCACATCTGAAAGATTTGAATATGTTCACAACTTATCAGTTTGAGTTTCTGAAAGGGTCTAACAGTTGTATGAATAATCGAAATGAACAGAGTGGTGGAGAGCGTTGGGGAGGGAGTGACTGAGGTGAAGGAAGGAGACACGGTGATGGCGACGTACCTTGGAGAGTGCGGAGAGTGTGAGAATTGTGAGTGTGGAGAAACCAATTTGTGCGTCGAGTACCCATTGACCGCGGACGGTTTGATGCTTGACGGGACGGCAAGAATGTCGATAAGGGGACAAAGATTGTATCAGATGATGAGCTGCTCGACGTGGAGCGAATACACGGTTGTGAACGTCAACTACGTTGTGAAGTTGGATCCGACCATGAATATGGCGCACGCGAGCTTCCTTTCTTGTGGATTCTCCACCGGTTACGGCACGGCTTGGAAGGAGTCTAATCTTGGGGCTGCCTCCTCTGTTGCTGTCTTTGGCCTTGGTGCCGTCGGGTTGGGGGTACGTTTATGAATGAGGATGGAAGCCAATACTATGTCAAACTTTAATATCATTTAAAGTTATATTCATGAGTTAAATCCTTAAGTTAATAAATAAATTTGTGGGTGATGTGTAATGGTGTTTGAATGGTAGGTAGTGGAGGGAGCAAGGCAGCAAGGGGCTTCAATGATCATAGGGATAGACACAAACGAGAAGAAGAGGGAGAAAGGAGAAGCTTTTGGAATGACACATTTTGTGAACCCACAACACCATCAAAACAAGCCAATATCAGAGGTGGTCAAGGAGCTGACCCAGGGGATGATGGGTGTCGACTGTTCCATGGAATGCACTGGAGCTGACCACCTGCTCAACGAGGCCATTAAAGCCACCAAAGCGGTAAATAACATAACTATATGGTACACGTAGGTTTTTCTTTCAAATGCTGATAGAAGGGTAAAAAAGCCAGTAACAAGTTTTCAGAAAGTCGTTCCAATACAAAGGATTTTCTTGATATGCTGAAATAAAAACATAAATGTATGATAATTAACATAACTGTGTTCAAATATTGATGTGATTGGAGATGAAACAGGGAAGAGGAAAGACAATAGTGATTGGGGCTTCAAGCAATGAGAAAGTGGACATCAACATGAGGACCCTACTTGTTGGGGGGAGGACCTTAAAGGGCTCCATTTTTGGTGGCATCAAAATCAAATCAGATCTCCCCCAACTCATTCATAAATGCATCAATCAGGTCCTAACCCTAACCCTAATTGATTATGTATGTAGTTACGACGGTTTTGGTGATTGGCTTATTTTTTAAGGAACTAGAGGAAATGTCATAAAGAATGTCGAAGCATCATATGCGACATCTTGTATGACATTGTTGACGACATCTCGGCAAACATCCTGAGCGACGGAAAACAGGAAAGACCAGATTCTGCGAGAAGTACGATTGCGTTTAGGAAATACCAGAAGTTCCAGAACGTCTTCAATACTGGAAAGATGAAAGACGGTGATTAAGAGGAAACCCATTAGGGTTAGTACTCATCCTCGATTGCTATAAAAGCTTAGGCTACCCCCTTAGCAATCGTGTGGTTCTTTATTTTGTTTCCTAGCAATAATTTGCAAAGCTCTTAGACGTGAAGGTTTGGGGGCTGAGAGGTTGCAGAATAGTGCTAAAGATATTGTGCATCACCATAACTATTGAGAGTTAGGTGATTGGGGGTTTTACTGATCGCGTGAGTGAAGACTGCACGCAACCACAACGTTCAACGACGACTTAAACCGACAGAGCAAGGCGATTGCTCGAAGAGTGGAATCAAGACGGAGTCTTGGATTCAGGGGGAGACCCTGAGATAGTTTGCATCGTAAAACGTAGCATAAAGTATAGATCTAGGGATGATCACAGGTACTTGTATGTTCTGACGAATTACTGATAAGTGAAACCTTTCCACTAGACTGAGAGCCCCCAGACGTAGGTGACGTTGCACCGATTTGGGTAAACAATCTGCTGTGTCATTGTTTGTTTAGCTTTATATTTACTGTCCTGCGTTATCTACACAAGAAGTCATACACTGTGTTATAACATCATACATAACATTATGTGTGGCATCTTGCACGACTAGCTGATCAAAATTTCATCGTATTTACTTATTTTTATCAATTCTAACATTTAATTTGTGGGTTTCAGGAAATCCAACTTCATCCTTTATTGACTCATGTAATTGGACTTGAAGATGCTGGAGGAGTATTTGACCTATGCAAGCAATCAAATTGTGTCAAGGTTCTCATCAACATCTCCAATTAAATCATACCAGTACACTATTTGTGAGAATAAAGTTTGGGTATGCTCATATACTTCTAAGATTGTCATTTCCTGGATATCGAGAACAATCATCAAATCAGATATTATATTTTGCAACCCTTCTGCATCTCCATATTACAAACTGAATCACATTTTCAATATTAAAAACATTAGTCATCACACGGAGTTAGAGATGATCTCTTAATTACATATTCGACACTTGAACAAAACAAAGCGCAGATTCACAGTCAATAAGACAAACACACCTATCATATACGAGTACTTCAGTAAAGATTTTTATCTCCTACCCTAATTCACTTGCCAAACCAGCAAAACAAAAACAAACCATCTAATTGAAGCAAAACCATGAAATCTGAAAAGGGTCATCAAAGAAGTGATGAAAACATAGATAAGAAAAAAAAGTACCTTTGGATTGGATATATCATTGGGTTCCATGGGGTATGGTGACAGAGTTACTTGCCAACTTCATCTCACAGAAAACTTGAGACGAATGACTATGAAATGAACAACAGAAAGTGACCCAACCCAAGTTAGACAAAATAGAATTCTCCCAAATTCACTTATAAGAAAAAAAATCAACAGATTTTTTGGAAAACAAGATTGATTTGGACATGTGATAAATTGAATTTAGAGGGGAAATGGAAAATTTCAGACCATCAGAAATTGTCGTGTGAAAGCTGAGTTTGGTAATGTCAATGTTAGGATAATAAGACTATGTTACACTTTTCTTTAACGAAATGACATTTTTATGCTCTCACAAAATTTTTCTTTTTTAGTATCATTACAATTTTTTTGTGACAACATCTCTAAAAATGCCTAAAATACATAAACTACATCTGGTTTAAAAAATTAAAATTGAACCGGTTTAATTTGATTGTAAAAATCATAATTGAACTGATTATTTTTCACAAACGGATGTGGTTCCTGTTCCTGCAAACCCTTCGTCAGAACCACCATCGTCGACGCAGACGAAGAGAAGAGATTGGAGATCGTCGACGACCTTGATGAAGTCTTCGATCCCCGACTCCCGGAGCATGAAAAGTGGCGGAGGTGGTGTAGGAGGGTGTCGGGCTTCCCGAAGGCGAAGGCCTTGCGAACGAATGAACAAAGGTCGTCTCCGTTGCAAATGGCCGAGGAGAGGAAAACCTCGTTCGATTCGGTGGCCGGAGCGAGAAACGAAGGAGACTGTAAGGTTGGATCCAATTTTAATCAACCTGTGACATGATTTCAAAATCAACTCAAACCATCAAATCAACCTAAACCAAAATCGTGTTTGTGAATTTTGGAGTAGCAGTCGGACCGACATCGGAGACGGCGCCGAAGCTGAAGCCGTGAATTTCGTGGTCGAGTTTTCCATGAGGTATTGGGCTAGAAAAGCCACGTTGCCGAAGCGTTTCTCCGACGCCATGACTCGCGTCCTCATGACACATTGCATCCCAATCAACAGTTTGGAGGTGTTGGTCCAGCCGGTTCAATTATTTTATTTTCAATTGAACCAGTTTAATTTTAGGTTCTTAAATTAAGGGTATTTTAATTATTTTATCGTGGGTTGTCACACATACAAAATGTGAGGGTACTAAGAAGATAAAATTATTAGTTAAGATATGAAAATATCATTTCAATGTAATTAGATGTAATCACGTGTCATTGTCCCTCGACGTTAATATCAATGTTTTTTTCAGGGACTTACGAGGGAATGTTAATGCTTCTTCTTTTACAGTTTGGGTCGTTATTATCCGCTGTGTCGTCTCTCTCGCACGTGTATTGGGCTTTTCAGAAAATGGCTTCAGGCCCAATGGGCTTTGTTTGCTCGTGAACATACAGAACTTGTGGCCCATGTCATGCCATGATACCTTAACAGTGATAATTATCTCCGTTGTGTCAGAAAATGTGGCCGTCGTTGACACTCTAGTCTATGGTATTGCTATTGCAATTAAATTTTGGAATATAAACCAGATTATTCTCATCCCTTATGATTCAAAAATAAATGGACGTGATTAAACACCTTATTAATATATATATATATAATTTTGACAAAAATTTTCAAACTACAAAATCACCAAAACACCTCCTCATTTTTATTCTTTTCCTTTTAGTTTTACGAGGATGACAAGAAGAAAATCTTATCTTATAAACTTTATGGTCAATTACCGCTGACACACTTTAAGTCTTGACAAAATGTGTCGTCTATCATGTTGATCAAACAGTATAGTTATTAGTGATTGACAATATGTCCGTTGCTTAAACTATACTCGAATCGATACACTTATGCCCTATTGAATATGACAAGCCATTAAATTTTAACTGAATTTAGTTGACCATTGAATTTGTTATAACCAACTTGTTATAGCCGACACACGACTATAGATTTAGTGTGTCGGGTATCGGCTATGATACCCCATGCGTCAGTTTGTATGTTGGGTATTGTGCCTCATACTCAACGCATATTTGTGTGTCAAGTATGAAATGAATAAGAGATTTCATACACTATTTAATATAACCGTGAATGTTAAACTGGAGGGGAGCAATATGATACGTTAGAAATAGTTAGGGATGTAATTAATATGAGTTTAATGACGGGTATAGAAAATGTAATTTTCTCAAACAATAAATATTGGTGAGCTCACAATTAGATAACGCCTTCTCACTACCATACATAAATATACATTCCAAAGTTTGGTGCACAAATTTTCAAGCTTGTTTTAAATATCATTAACGTATGATCCATTTCAAAATAGTTTTTGTTTTGAAGCATTCAAAATAGTTTTTTTTAAATCAATAATACTTCTTTTTTTATACATAAATTTGTTTCAAGAATCATGTAACGACTTAGTCGATGAAAATATAAATATACTGTCATCAAACATAGAGCATTATTTATATTGACCGGCGGTTCAACCATATGTAACAAAAAACAATTATTTTAAGTCACCCGAAAAGATAAGCCAAGATTTTGTAACAGTTATTTATCTATACAATTATATTTAATCTATTTTTAAAATCGAATGTATTCTAATCTATATATTGAGTCTGATTCATCTCATGATCTATTTCAGAAGGTTTATTAAAGTATTATTGCATAACTAATTTTTTATTGAAATATAATGTATTGTATAACAAAATTAGTATGATAAACATTATGACAAAAAAATCATTAATGAATATGAGAATAACATACCAGATCCATAAATAAAGAAAAAAACAACATAGAACTCGTCCCCATCTCAATCATTAAGTAATGTTTGAACCCCAACTTCTTACTAGAAAGTAAGCGCCTCAAACCTCTAAGATGTTGCCTTGGGACATTTAATTCTTAATACGTGTTATTAATATATTGAGGATCACGAAGGAAGTACAAGTACTTTTTGTTTTTAAGGTAAAAGAAAATTTTATTAAATTAATAACAACTAACTGACGTTAAGTTGGACAGTTAAAACCACAAATGATGGGACAAATCTCTCACCATAATCTCAGCTACTGTTAGTTAAAATAAACTTGGTCAATTCGTGAGTCATTTAATTATGATGGAACGATGTGAGTCGCCCTTAGTCGATCAAGTAAATTTGTATTTCCGGCTGGAATCCGAGTCGATTTTCACATGGATCAAAATAGGTTTTTATCTTCAATTAACTTGTATTCAAATTGTATGAAAGACAGGAAAGTCTAAAAGACTGATTTTACAACTGTGTGTGTGTGAAAATTCAGAAAATAACTAACAAGTAACTAATAGGCAAGTGATATGGATAGTTTTGTGAACAGTTAACTAGCAACTATGGGTGCTAGACCGACGGCTTAGTGTCAATCCAAGATTTACCAGTTAATCTCAATCATGCAATCTTATTAGGCTTACGTTATAATTACACTATCTGCCTCTCGACATTAGATATTGCCTAATTTAGAATTAGGCAACCCTCTCGGGAATTAAACATAATCCTCCACATCAATACAAACAATGATTTTCGAACCAAAGAATCGACTCCAAGAGACCGATTCCTCAGTCTTACTTACAGTCAATTCTCAATTGTCCCTCTCGGGATCAACCTCAAACTCAAATAACAAGTATTAAATAGCTAATTTAATACAAATATAAGCGCTAAGCAAGATATTTTAAGTTCATGCATAATTTCAAGTAAAAGTAGATCTAGAATCAAACATCAATCGTCATAAGTCTAGCACCCATGATTAGGGATTTTAGCCCATAATCATGGTGCAAAATACAAGAAGACAGAATAAAAGAGTAAAAGCTCAAGAAGAGAAGATGAACGAGCAAACTCTAAGCACTAAGGCTTTGATCGAATGCTTGCAATCTTCAACTCTACTCCCAAATTGATGCTTCCTTGCTAGTTTCGCGTTCTAGGTGATGGAAATTGGGGTTTCAAATTCTTCTAGGAAAATATATGGAGTAGTGGAAGTTGCCCAAAAATTGTATGTCTTCAATTTGGGAAGAGCGGGGTATTTATAAAAACGAATTGAAAATTCGTTGGAGACCTCTTTTTTGACGCATGTTCTAGAACTTGTAGCTGGCTTGTCCTCCAAGTTGTAGATCTTTTCAAAACGTTCGTTTTGATATATCATGGGCCAAATCGGTGATCGTATGTAAAATATACGCCTTCTAGAAGATTCAGCTATACTTCATAATTAATTCTACCGATTTTCTTGCTGAAATTTCCTATTTTTATTAGAATATGCTCACGGGGTCGTAAAGTTATCCAAACGTTGAAACTTGCAAAAACTTCCTTCTGTTCGAATTCCCTTCGATTTGGTATGTAACTCCACTGTATTTCATGAAAGTACTACCTCCAAACCTGTACAAGTATACTAAACATACCCGAAGGCGTAAAGTAGTACAAATGGGGCTCCAAAAGAAGGATAATGAGGGAAATTTCGGCACTATATGTGGGTAAAGCGGTGTCAATATAAAATTCAATGGACCCACATCAACACCCCACACTTAAAACCTTATCGTCCCCGATAAGAAAACAATTAAGTGCAGAATGGGCCGAGTATGCACCGAAGTGTAAACCCCAAAGTTAACTCCGTAGGGGGAGCTCGGTCTTCTCCCGAGGGTTTTGTAAGAAAGAGCCCCCAACCCAAAACTATAATGCACATGCTTTACAAAAGTACTTGCTCTCATGACATGCCTTAAAAAACCTTTTCATTTATGCCCATCTAATCAGATCACTACCGAGCTCAAATCATTAACACGCTGACTTATCATAAAGATCATTTTCCACCAATCCAATCACAAACCAAAATATATAGATAATTAACATGAGTATCGGGTATATTAGTTATGGTCATTTTTCTCATATTTTTCAAAAATTTAATCAAGGGTAACTACTAGTCACACAAATGGTTTTTTGTGATACTCGTGTATAAAGTGATGTGAACCCGGGTAATATACCTGAATTGATGCCACAAGACTGCTATATTTGGAGTAGGGCTACCTAATTGTTTTTGTTTTAGATGCTTTGTCGTTCTCCCTTCCCTTTACAAGGCTCGGGCTTTTACTATGATTGCAGATGTGTTTCTTTTCTTCCCTTTTTTTCTTTTGCTTCATCTTTCTTCTCGCCTTTTACCCCGAACGAATCCAAGGTTGGGGGTCGAGACTTCTTGCCTTTTACCCCGAACACGTTCGAGTTGAGGATCGAGAGATGCACTCACTCTCTTCTTTTCCGGCAACATGAACCCCGTTATATCCCTTCCAGTTTCACGTGCGTGCGTGTGTGAATTTTCAAAAATAAATTCATGCATATGATTTTGCGACCCCTTGATAAATAGATGAAAAACACAATACTTGACTTCCACTAGTCAACCTTACCTCAAGGTTAATTCACTGGACATTCTCACCAATCAACCACATATCCAAAAGTCATTATCATGATATTTCAGTATGCAATGAATCTCGAAGACAATTAGATAAAAAAATAAACTACTTAAGTCCTCAGGGCGGCCAATCGGCAAGCTCACAACGTGATGCAGATGATCCTAATTATTATGCAAACATTAAATATACACATTGTGGTGTGGGAAAATCACCACACCACTTCAAGGGATGGAATAAACCCGACTAGACAAACTCAATTGTGGTGTGTACGGAGTACACACCATAATTAAAACCTTACTCGTCTCAAGTTTACTAAAAAGAATAGACTCTAGTGTGGTGTGTAACTCGGTTACACACCACACTTAAGACTCTTGCAAGTCTTGACTCGAACATGCAAACATTTGGAAGAAAACATTTTTCTCTATCAAAAACAATAATTTCGAAACCATTTAATCTCTTCCTTATGCAGGCGGAAAAGATTTCCATTAAGCGCATAAAAATTCGCCTCTTCCACAAATTTTCTTTAAAGGGCAAGCGATAAAAATTGTGCCTGGAGGCACTAAAACTCCCAAATGTAAATATGATGCATACGAGAAATAAGGAGAGATGTCACCTTTGGTGCCGATATATGCAAACTCCTCTCTCTCATCTTTCTTCATCGGGAACTCCTCTCCATCCTGGAGCACCAAGTGTTAGGATTGTGCTCTAGTCCAATGTAATAAGTTAATCTACATTGTAATGTTTTATCATTTTTCGAATTAATAAAACGTCATCATATTACTAATGTGTTGTAGTAATATATTGAATGTAATTTGATATATATCATTATGTGTATAATCACTAATAGTAGAACTATAGATCAGAATGAATTACATTTGATGTGTCCCTGATCAGCTAAGCTTCTTTAAGAAGCGATCAGTATAAGACTAACTCCTTGTGAACACGCTCTACTGATCATTGCAAAGTAGTGCCGAAGTTATATCATTGATATCATCAGGGCGATGGTATTGGACGACCCAATGGTGAGTATGCAACATAGATACTGTCATGAGCATACTCACATATCGTAGCTTGTCATTATATCCTAAGACCAAGGAGTCTTTGTGTGCACTATGTAATGAATCTCTAAGTTTGACCTAGTCTAACTTTACCTGTAAAAGGGTAGCCATAAGGGCTCTAATTGTCTTGGTTATGAATTACATGAGTGAACTCGAAAGACGGCTGAGGAATTTATCACTCATACTCCGGTATGGGAAAGATATCTGTTTAGGTCACTTGATGAGTATGACTGAATAAATAGCATGACCATGCAGGTGATACTTTAGTATCAGTTTTCAGTCATCTCAAATATCAAGAAACAGTGATTGATAAATTAGGATGACGCTTCTATGCCTATTGATCAATATGAATATCGGTATGATAAAAGGATAGTGACATGTACGATAAAAGGTTAAGTCGAATCATCGATAATCACGAACGTTGAGTAATCATAATGTCTTGCTAGAGACCACTTATGATGGAAAGGGTAAAATAGTAATTTTACCAGTCTGCCAACGGGTCGTGAGCCTAGAGGGTCACACACTTTAAGTACATTATATAGCAAAACATACTTGGATTGAAATTGGGAGAATCCGCTTTTCAGTTTAGTCAAATTGAAAACGATTCGGTTGATTTCATGCCTAGGTTTATAACCAGACGGTTGAGGAAATCAGATTAAAGGAATTGGACCGATTTAGCTAAACCGTTTAATTAGAACCCAAATAAAATGGGTTTAATTAAAGGGGTAATTACAGATTAGTACACCCGCCGAAATCTCATTTCAGAATCAGTCCCCCAAGTTTGAATTTTTTTCTCGCTCCCCCAAGTTTCATTTTGGTACACTTAAGTCAAATTCTGTTAGATTTAACTGATTATGTTTGTAAAAGGTCCAGAATGACCTCGCTATTTATTTTTTAAATATATAACTATTTTGTAAATGTGAAATGACAATTTTACCCTCACTTGATCAACAATATAAGCTTATGATGCAAGGATATTTTAGTCTTTTTCAATAAAAATTTAATTTAAATCAATCAATTGATTATTATATCACGTGAAATGTCTAATTTGCCCTCTCTTTAACTCTCTCACTCTCTATTGTTATGTGCCTCTTCTTCCTTCTCTTACTAAATGAATCCAAAAAATTCAATTCCAGTTGCTAGATGGTTTCCTCATCACAGAATTAGAAAGCAATTTCACTCACTAAAATTTTGACAAAATCCAGTTTGAAATCCAACAAGCTCTCTTCATTGTGTTATTAAAAATGGGAATTAACAAGAAAAAAATTATCAAAAGCACAACAAATATTGTTCCATCTTGTGTTGATGGAAAGAACAAGTTATATGCACTGTTAATATAACATTCCAGAATTGAACAAATTTGAGCTCAATCCTTTGAGCCGATTGGAGCCTCCGGGCACGACGAGGACAACGGGAAGCCATAGAGGCTAGGGTTTCCGTCGAAGACACCGTCAAAGATGGTGGGCCCCAGATTCAGCAGCGGCCCCACCCGAGGGATCCTCCCGACGAGGTCGTTGTGGCGGAGATCCGAGTTCACGAACACTGGGATGCCCCCGTACGGCTCCGGCAGAGACCCGTTGAGGAGGTTGAAGGACAACTCTAGGTAAACCATAGCGGTGGGGGCAGCGATCTGGGCCGGGATGAGGCTGGAGAGATCGACAAAGACCAAAGTGGCGGCATCGAAGAGATGGGCAGGGCCAAGAGAGAAGAAATTGTTGTGGGAGAGGTCGAGGAGGTTGAGCTCCGAGGGGACGTAGCCGGTGAGTCCGTTGGCGGGGAAAGATAGGTGAATCGCCCGGAGGAAAGCTCGACGCCGACCAGAGAAGGGTTCGACGGCAACTGGAGAAGGGCTCGGGGGCGATGGAGCTCGGCGGCCAGGTTGAGAGAAGAGAACGAGAGTTTGAGAGGTTGAGAGGATTAGAGGGTTAGAGGAAGAAGATGAGAGGTTGAGATTAGGGTAAACTGGTCATTTCATAGGATATTTTAATTTCAATTAATTGTTTTATTTGTTAAACTGAAAATACAAATTTGCCCTCAATTCATTCATTCAATTGGGTATTCAATTAGGGGTAAAATAGTCATTCCACAATTATACTAATGATTATTTAAAAGGTTTGAAATTATACCTCAAGGGCATTTTGGTCATTAAAAAAATATTATTGTTAAATTTAACAGAATTGAACTTAAGTGCTAACTTTTTAAACTTGGGGGATCGAGAAAAAAAAACTTCAAACTTGGGGGACTGATCCTAGAATGAGGTTTCGACGGGTGCACTGATCTGTAATTACCCCTTAATTAAACTTTAGCTAATTGAGCTTCAAGCTCATTCTTAATGTTAATTGAGATTGGGCTTAAGTTTAATTAAGAGAATTTTAAGGGATTTAATTATGTGAAAATAAAGATAAATAAAATCAGATTTTTCACATAATTTTCTAACCCTACCCTCTCTTTTTCGGCTCTCTCTCTCTCCTAGCCGCCTCTCTCTCCTCGATTGCTTGGGTTTATGCTATTCTTCTACACACAAAACTGGTAAACTTGTGTGTAGAATCCTTGGTTTAGATGTTGTGCTTGTGTGGACTATCTAGAGAACACATATTGTTTGTGTTGGATTGATTCCCAAAAGGTAATTTTTAGATTTGAATATTCATAATGCATGCTGAAATTTATTCACATAAGATCTTATTTATCGAATTCCATGATTAGATTCTTGTCCGCTGCATGTAATTAAATCTATGAAACCCATGGAATTCCTTCACCAAGATAAGTCTCATCCCACTTAACTCTTGCTTCCTCTCCACTAACTTTTCGATAATACACCTTTCTGTTAGAGTTATGCCCCAGTCCAATATAAAAGGGATCTACAGATGTAATGTTTTATCATCTTTCCGAATAAATAAATCGGCATATATTACTAATGTGTTGTAGTAATATATCGAATGTAATTTGATCTATGTCATTATGTGTGTAACCACTAATAGTAGATCTATAGATCAGAAAGAATTACATTTGATGAGTCCCTGATCAGCTAAGCTTCTTTCTGAAGCGATCAGTATGAGACTAACTCCTTGTGATCACGCTCTACTGATCATGGCAAAGTATGTGCCGGAGTTATATTATAGATATCATCAGGTCGATGATATCGGACAACCCGATTGTGAGTATACTGCATAGATCCAGTCATGAGATACTCGCATATCGTTACTTGTCATTATATCCTAAGACCAAGGAGTCTTTGTGTACACTATGTAACGAATACCTAAGTTTGACCTAGTCTAACGTTATCTGTAAAAGGGTAGCTATAACGGCTTCGATTGGCTTTGGCATTTATTGCACTAGTGAACTCGAAAGGCGTCTGAGGGATTTATCACTCATACTTCGGTATGAGAAAGATATCCGTTTAGGCCACTTGATGAGTATGACTGAAGAAAGAGCATGGTCATACAGGTGATACCTTAGTATCAGTTTTCAGTCATCTCAGATATCAAGAAACAGTGATTGATAAATTAGGATGACCATTCTATGCCTATTGATCAATCTGGATATCGGTTTGATAAAAGGACAGTGACATGTACGATAACAGGTTAAGTCGAATAATCGATAATCACGAATATTGGATAATCATAATGTCTTGCTAGAGGCCACTTATGATGGAAAGGGTAAAATGGTAATTTTACCAGTCTGCCAATTATTCGTGAGCCTAGAGGGTCACACGCATTAAGCACGATACATGACAACAATTATGGATGAGAACTGAGAACAATTCAGTAGTTTTTTGGCCTAAGGTTTTAACCAGATGGTTGAAGAAATCAATTCGAGGAAATTGAGCCGTTTTGACTAAACCGAAATTAGAACTCAAGTTAATGGGTTTAATTTGGGTTTTAGTTAAACGGGCTTAAAGCCCATTTAGGGATTTAAGATAAGAGAGGGAACAAATGCAAATAAGAAAAAATAAAGGGATAGATAATGCAATTTTGATTTTGAAATTCAATTTAATTTCAAATTAAAATCACATAATATCTATTCATTTTATCCTTGATTTTTTCAGCAACCTCTCCCTTCATTCTCTCCCTCTAATGGCCGAAAATTAGCTCCCTCTCTTCCTCCATTGTTGCTCTTGTTTTCTCTCAAAATTTCTAGCAAAAGATTGAGTGAAAAATCATTTCGGTTGTGGTGCTTGTGTGGACTTGATAGAGAGAACACTAACTACACTTGTGTTTTTGTCGATTACAAGAGGTAAATATCAGATTTATATTTATGTTTATAACATGTTCAAATGGCATTAAGATCTTAGTTTTTTACGATCACCACGGTTACATAAAGTCCGCTGCATGATATTCATCGTTTGGAACCCGTGGTGATCTCTTTCACTTTCATCACGGGAAGAAATTCTATTAGATATAACTAGAGGCATATCATTATCGATAAAACTATTTCTAAAATTTTTAATTAAGGAAGAGTTCTCAAATAAATCAAGAGAAGGTGGAGCCCATGTTTTTGTCTCAACCACGGGTTCCCTTACCAATACAACCTTATGCACGTCATGGTTAACTACGTTTTCCACTGTTCGGCTTGGCTCCACCAAATGCCCTTCTTGATCTTGATCTTCGACCTCCAGAGTAGAGTCGACATCACTACTCACTTGAGATAACATACACTTCTTTATTGTCTTTGGAGCTAATGGTGGCACTTCGACAACTTCATCATTTATTTCTTTTAGAGATTCATCATTAAATTTGCCTTCAAGACAACATATCTCATCCTTGGCCTCTTTCTCGTGATCGGTTTCCTTAGACACATCCAACACCGTGCTAAGTTGCATGAATTTGGGATCTTCAACCCTTTTAGGCTCAGGTAGAGTGATTCCATTGCGCAGAGTGATAACGTTCACATGCCTCTTCCCATTATCTCTTGGATCAATTGTATCACTTGGTAAGCTTCCTGCGGCTCTTGGGGCAGTGATATGAGCTACTTGTGTTTTTAAATTTCTTACTGTTGCTACCATGCTGACAATTTCTTGATTCAATCCGTCGAAGCTAGCTTGATTATACCGACGGTCATCTTTACTCTCGTTTATTAAATCTGTTATCATATCGCTGAGGTCTCTTATGGCTCCGTCTTCCAAGGATGAAGAGGGTTAGGTTTGATTTCTGTCATAACCTAGGGCTCGGTTGGTTTCTGTTGCATTGTACCTTTGTTGGTTATTATTTCCTCCAGTGTTTCCATAGCCACTGTTATTTCCAATGAATGTTTCTTCTTGGTAATACCAAGGTTCACAACTACTTTGGTGAGGAAGATTATGTGGGTCCTTCTCTTCATAATACAAACCAAAGTCTCGGTAATAGGGGCATTTTGGCAATATTGGGGTGATTTTTCTTCATAGTAAGACGACGGTGAGTCATATGCATAGTTATATTGAGACTCTTCCTGGTAGTATGAGTCACCCTTTTGGCCTTGCTAGTCTTGCCTTGAGTTATAGTGATCCCGATCAAATCTATGCCCGTCATAATATCCATATGATGTGATTTGCTCTTGAGGAGCCCACTCGTAGTTTGGTTGACTCTCTTGATGATGCTCAAAATATCTCCACTCTTGCTCCATTTAAATTTTCTCTCCTCCAATTTCTACTTAAACCTGTCTAGAATTGGTAAGAGATGACAAAACTAGAAAAAGAGAGTTAAAACACATATGGAATAATCGCAAGCAAGCAAGCACTATGCAACAATAAATGAAATTCAATTAATTGTTTTGCCACATAGAAAAAATAAACTTGATGGGACGCTGTGAGGCGCCCTTAGTCGATCAGGTAAATTTGTATTTTCGGCTGAAATCTGGTCGATTTCCACAAGAATCAAAATAGGTTTTTATCCTCAATTAACTTGTATTCAAATTGTATGAAAAACAAGAAATTCTAAAAGACTGATTTTGTAATTGTGTGTGTTTGTGAAAATTTAGGAAATAAGTAACAAGTAACTAATAGGCAAGTGATATGGATAGTTTTGTGAACTGTTAACTAGCAACCACGGGTGCTAGACCGACGGGTTAGTGTCAATCCAAGATTTACCGATTAATCTCAATTATGTAATCTTATTAGGTCTACGTTATAATTACACTATTCGCCTCTCGACATTGGATAGTGTATAATTTCGGATTAAGTAACCCTCTCGAGAATTAAACCTAATCCTCCACAGCAATACAAACAACGATTTTTGATTACTTACAGTCAATTCTCAATTGTCCCTCTCGGGATCAATCTCGAACTCAAATAACAAGTATTAAGTAGTTAATTTAACACAAGTATAAGCGCTAAGCAAGATATAACAAGTTCATGCATAATTTCAAGTAAAAGTAGATCTAGAATCAAACACTAATAGTAAGTCTAGCACCCATGGTTAGGGTTTTTAGCCCATAATCATGGTGCAAAATACAAGAAGCAAGAAGAAAAGAGTAAAAGCTCAAGAAAAGAAGATGAATGAGCAAACTCTAAGCACTAAGGCTTGGATCGAATGCTTGCAATCTTCAACTCTACTCCCAAATTGATGATTCCTTGCTAGCTTCGCGTTCTTGGTGATAGAGATTGGGGCTTCAAATTATTATAGGAAAATATATGGAGCAGTGGAAGTTGCCCAAAAATTGTGTGTCTTCAATTTGGGAAGAGCTAGGTATTTATAAAAAAGAATAGAAAATTCGTTGGAGACCTCTTTTTTGACGCATGTTCCAGAACTGGCAGATAGCTTCTCCTACAAGTTGTAGATCTTTCCAAAACGTTCGTTTTGATGTATCATGGGCCCAAATCGGTGATTGAATGCAAAATATATGTCATCTAGAAGATTCAGTTGTACTTCATAATTAATTCTAGAGATAATGACACTTTGTTACACCTAACTATAGCGAAATGACATTTTCATACCCTGACTACTTTTCTCTCTCTTTTAGTACCTTAACAATTTTTTTGTGACAGCCTATGCTAAAATGACTAAAATACCCTTGGTGTAAAAAATTATATTTAAACTTGTCCAATTTGATTTATCAAACTATATTTGAAACAGTTCAAATTTAATTCTAGATTTGGGGACATAATTATAATTGCATCTTAAATATTAACCAAATTGAACCAGAGATAAACAAAATTGAACCTATTTATGATTTCTTAAACCAATAGTAGTTTGTGTATTTTAGGCATTTTAGAACTAGGTTGTCACAAAAAAATTGTCAGGGTACTAAAAAAGAGAAAAATAGTTAGGGTATGAAAGTGTCATTTCGCTATACCTAGGTGTAACAAAGTGTTTTTATCCCTTAATTCTACCGATTTTCTTGCTGAAATTTCCTATTTTTATTAGAATATGCTCACAAGGTCGTAAAGTTATCCAAACGTTGAAATTTGCCAAAACTTCCTTCTGCAAAGTTGTAGATCTTCGAATTCCCTTCATTTGGTATGTAACTCCACTATATTTCATGAAAGTACTAAAATACCCATTTTCACCTCCAAACCTGCACAAGTGTACCAAACATATCCGAATGCGTAAAGTAGTACAAATGGGGCTCTAAAAGCCGGATAACGATGGAAAATTCGGCACTAAATGTGGGTAAAGCGGTGTCAATATGAAATCTGATGGATCCACATCATATTACGAACAAAATAAAGAACACATGTTCTGATAGTGGATGTTACGCAACACCGTTCGCTAATGATTCCTCCAAAATTGTTCAGCTCGACCCGTTTAGCATCATGTAGAGCCACATCTTTCATCTCATACGAATGGAGAAACCACGTGATCCCGCTATAGAATACCTTACACATGAATACATGATAACCTCGGAGATCAATCGACTCAAACTAGTTTGCGTCATGCAGAGCCACGACCTCCACCTCATACAGATAAAGAAACTCTGTGATATTGTTGCATATTGTCTTAAACCAGCTTCCTCGATCAAATCTGCAATCAATATGAACATCGCGTCCCAGCTTGTTGGGTACCGGATCAACCCACCGACCCCAGAAACCCCCCGTTTTCTTCCAGTACCGATCCTAATAGGGCACCCAGTAACGTATGGAAGTTTAAGCAAGACGAGGCCCCCTAGTTTGGTATACTTGCATGAATCTACTCACTGACGCCAGATAACTCTGGTTCCCTCCCAATACCGATATACCAACCAACCAAATGTGCCGCCTACTCCTACAATCCCTCCCAGTCTCCCCGGCCCAGTCCCCAACCTCGTCCTCAACCATGCCCCAACCCCCTTCTCCACCTTCCCCTGCCCCAAAATCCTTCCCTACCCAACCCCCAAATCATTCCCCGACCTCCGTCCATCGCCCTCTGGCCGCTCATCTCCCCCCGTCGTCGTATCCCGAACCTCCCGTCGACCCGCCTGCAACTCAGGCCTCCGGCTCGCACCTGTCCACGCCTCCATTTCCCTCCCGAGCTTGGGACTACTACCCAACTGATAACGTCGCCTCCGCCACCTACCGTCGCACCACCAAAACTCGCCGCACCCGAAAACTTCACAGACAGGACTGTCGTGAGACGTTGCCAACAGTGACGAAAACCCTAATATGGGTACATTCCGCTTTACGGTACTTGATTACATAAATAATGAGATTTCTAATAACATTTTGCTTTGTATTTTTTGTGGAAAACTCTGCTTTAGTAAGCACTCTGCTCGACATTACATCATATAATTGCATCAATGGACGGTGAGACAAATCTCTTACTATAGTCTCATGTAGAATTATCAGAGTAAATCTAGACATATCATATGTTGTCGTGTTACATTTATAAGGAACATAAATGTAACAATTTTCTACAACCTTTTAGGAAGTCGGATTCAATGGTCACTAAAACCTAATTGTTCCTATGAACCCGCCAAACAGCTTTCTGAATGCTCACAGCCTCAACCTTAACATGCTGGAGAATCATCGTGAAGTTCCTACAAAAAGTCACAACAATCATTACCCTATCATCCCTACAAAAAGCCTCTACACTCCACACTCCCTATGTCAGGTCCAACCCCAGTCCACGTTAATTTTCAAATGCCCCATACCATCACAGGTCCAACACATACCAGATTTGAAACAATAGACTTGATATAGGGATCATCTCCCAGCAGCCACGGGTTTCCCAAAATCAAGAGGTTCCCTGGCTCAATGCTTCTGCGAGCTCCTCCCCGAATCAACCCTTTAGCTTCCTAGAGGCTTTTCTACACATAGTTGGACGAAGCACCTAGTAGAACCTTTAATAAAATAAGAGGGTAGGTAATACTTGGCCTTCAATATTCTAGCTGAAAGAGAATTTGATATGGTCAATCGCCACATGCCTGCTTCCCCGGGAAGGACAAATTAAACCACTTTCGCTAGATAATTGCCGCCTTCCCGAGTCTCCAAAACTTAGTGAGCATCTTCCCAATGTCATCATATAGCCCTTGAGAAAATAGGGAAATTTAGAAGGAATAATTCATAGCGATTGGAGGATTGATTTAATCATCACCTCTCTCCTCGGCGACGAGAGGAAGCAATTGCTCCAGCTGGAGATCCGCTTTATATTAAATCCACATTATAGTTGAATCGATATTATTTGTTGGGAAGATGGAACATTTACCAAGAGAAATGACAAACAAAACCTACGAATATATAGTAGTAGACATTAATTCAGCTTAAAAAACCTTAACCTAATAAATCATATGATATAAAATGAATAGTAACAAGTATACTCTTGAGACTATATAAATGAAGAGAGAGCATGGCACGCACACACATTACTTTGTGTGGTGAAATCAAACCAAAGCTTTCTTGAAATGGATAAGACGAGCCCACAAGTGATCACATGCAAAGGTATGGAATTTGTGTTGAACACACATATGCATATGTCAGATAATGATTTGTGTTGAATTTGTTGCAGGTGCTGTGTTTTGGGGACCAAAAGAGGGAGTGAAGGTGGAGGAGATACAAGTAGATCCACCACAACGTTGTGAGATCCGAGTAAAGATGATGTATGCTAGTGTCTGTCATACCGATCTCTTGTTCACCAACCACCTTAATGGTTTCCCTGTAAATTTACACTCAAACTTATTTCCAATCCATCTTCTTCCCCTGTTTTCTGTTTAACATATCAATCCAATCTTCCGCAGCCTCTCTACCCTCGGGTTCTTGGGCACGAAGGCGCCGGGTCAGCTCTTTTATCTTTATTCATCTTCTTAGCTGTGTATTACAGTTGAATAATCGATTCCAGAGCTTTACATTAAAAATACTATTTTTCAAATATAGTATCAGAGTTTGGTTTGTTATCGATATGTTTTCTTACAAACAAAAAAAAGAAACCCTTTGCTTATTATTCATCGTTGATGAAGTTTATGTTTTTGAAAAAAAGGTTTTGAATTGTTTATAATCCTTCTTTTTCCCATAGAGATATGGAATACAAAGATCTAGCTACTTTGTTTTTCACTATAATTTATAAAAAGAAAACATATGAAATGCCATAAATCCTGCTGTGGAGAAAACTATTGCTTATCAACCTTTATTTTTTATCAAGTGTTTCTAATAATGATGTTTTGATGTTAAGAAACAGAGTGGTGGAGAGCGTCGGGGAGGGAGTGACTGAGGTGAAGGAAGGGGAGACGGTGATGGCGACGTACCTTGGAGAGTGCGGAGAGTGCGAGAATTGTGAGTGCGGAGAAACCAATTTGTGCGTCAAGTACCCATTGACCGTGGACGGTTTGATGCTTGACGGGACGGCAAGAATGTCGATAAGGGGACAAAGATTGTATCAGATGATGAGCTGCTCGACGTGGAGCGAATACACGGTTGTGAACGTCAACTACGTTGTGAAGTTGGATCCGACCATGAATATGGCGCACGCGAGCTTCCTTTCTTGTGGATTCTCCACCGGTTACGGCGCGGCTTGGAAGGAGTCTAATCTTGGGGCTGCCTCCTCTGTTGCTGTCTTCGGCCTTGGTGCCGTCGGGTTGGGGGTACGTTTATGAATGAGGATGGAAGCCAATACTATGTCAAACTTTAATATCATTTAAAGTTATATTCATGAGTTAAATCCTTAAGTTAATAAATAAATTTGTGGGTGATGTGTGATGGTGTTTGAGTGGTAGGTAGTGGAGGGAGCAAGGCAGCAAGGGGCTTCAATGATCATAGGGATAGACACAAATGAGAAGAAGAGGGAGAAAGGAGAAGCTTTTGGAATGACACATTTTGTGAACCCACAACACCATCAAAACAAGCCAATATCTGAGGTGGTCAAGGAGCTCACCCAGGGGATGATGGGTGTCGACTGTTCCATGGAATGCACCGGAGCTGACCATCTGCTCAACGAGGCCATTAAAGCCACCAAAGCGGTAAATAACATAAGGGTTAATTACAATTTACTCATATTATAGTGGTTGGTTTTATACTTTACTACCGCTATCATATAAATTTTAATTTGAGATCATTTAATTGAGTTTTTTACAATTTGTTCTAACACCATTACCATTAGAGTTTGGACTAAAAACTAATTCTTTTTTAGAAAAGACAAAAATGTCACTGAATTGATTTGAAATCAAGTCAACCTATTTTGTCTTGGACTAGTTTTAAGCTAAAAATGAGATCTGGGTTGGGCAATAGGATTCCGTGTTTAGTGATTTTGAACCCAAATCACTAATTCTTGTTTTGAACACTCGAGAAACGAAGAAGGAGATGGAACCGGTCGAACATGTCCAATTGTCAAGATCATATTTTAGTTCTGGTTTGAGTCAAATCATGTTGAATTGATTACAAATCAATTCAGAGTCATTTTTGTTTTTGTTTTTTTGAAAAAAATGAGGTTTTTCGTTCAAATTCTAACGGTGTTAGATCAAAATGTAAAAAAACACAATTAAATAATCTCAAATTAATTTTTTATAATAAACCAACCATGAGTAAATTATAATTAACCCTCAACATAAAGGTAATTAACGTCTCTTGAAATAATTGATGTGATTGGAAGTAAAACAGGGACGAGGGAAGACAATAGCGATTGGGACTTCAAGCAGTGAAAGATTGGAGATCGATACGAGGACCATACTCTCTGGGAGGACCTTAAAGGGCTCCATTTTTGGTGGCATCAAAATCAAATCAGACCTTCCCTTCATCATTCATAAATGCATCAATCAGGTCCTAACCCTAACCCTAGTTGATTATGTATTTACTTATTTATATCAATCTAACATTTAGTTTGTGGGTTTCAGGAAATCCAACTTCATCCATTATTGACTCATGTAATTGGACTTGAAGATGCAGGAGGAGTATTTGACCTATGCAAGCAATCAGATTGTGTCAAGGTTCTCATCAACATCTCCAATTAAACCATATCAGTACACTATATGTGAAAAAAAGTTTGGGGATGCTCATGTACTAATAAGATTCTCATTTCATGGCTATTGAGAACAATCATCAAATCAGATGTTCTATTTTGCAACCCTTCTCCATATTAAAAGATGAAGCACACTTTCAATATTGAAACATTAGTTATCACACTGAATTAGAGATGATCTCTTAATTACATATTCACCGACACATAGCGCGGATTCATAATAATAAAAGAAACACACGTCATATACCGAGTATTTCCTCGTCTGGATTCTTTGGGCGACGTGGTTTCTTCCCTCTCAGCCGTAGAGATACATTGTCAATGGCCTCATTGAGCTGCCGTGTTTTTTCATGCAAGATCTGCTCGGCCTTCTGCTTTTCGGAAACAAAAAAAAAAAGACAATGAGCAATGTTATAACTAATCGACCGAGCATTCCAATGACGGAAAGGAAGACATGCAATTCGGGTCAGAAGTTTGTAATTACCACCATAGGTTGATCATACTCGTAATAATACAATGGTCGCCTGCCCTGAACAAATCCATGTTTATTTTCACTTCGGATTTTTCTTCTAATCTGTATAGCATGAAAGAGAAAATTAAAAGCTGAATCAAACCCAAAGTTGAGAAATCAGCCAAATCACAATGGAAACATCGAGCCAAATGTAGTTAGTTAAAACTCCACCAGTATTCCTTCAGTAACAAAATAATGGGCAACACAGAGAAGGTTGGTGGCAATCAATTCATGCTTTGAGATGATTAAAGACTAGGTAGAGCCATACGGGGAAAATTATTATTTTAGTCCATCAATTACCTCTTTAATCTAAAGCACCCTGAAAATGTTCAATTAGGATAAATAACACCTACCTAAGGAAGAGTTTTATATAGGATCAATGAGTTAGGTTTAGGACATTTTCTTGAAACCATACTGTTCTCAACTGGTCATGTGATATTATGTGATCATTGCAGGGTGGACTTGAAAATAAGGACCAAAACCAACTAATAAATATACCTCACAATACCCTTTAAGCTGAGTAAATCACAAAATAATGTATAACATTAATCACCTCAGGTGCCCAAGCATATACTAAAGATCCAACAATAACACCTCCTAGAAGAAAGCCAGCAAGAAAACCACTCCCGCTGTTAGCACCGTCACTGCATAAGTTAAGCAAGAGGATGGGCTAAATAAGCACATTGCAGGTTTTGGAACATGCTTGTACCAGATTAGAGCAAAGATCTAAAATAAACCTTTTAACATACTATATGTCGATATAATCAAAAGGAAGTTAGTTAGAAGAAAAAGTAAATAAACATGTAATGAAAATAGGTGTTGCTTTATAGAATTGTATTTCATCACAGACATATTTTATCAGTTTGTTTTTCAGTGAGAAGCACACTACTGATAGTGACCTACGGGTAGGTGGGTTTTCTTCCTCATTAGTTCATAAGTGGATGCTGCGATCAGGGGTTCTAAGCCCCTAGCCTGTAGTGTAAATGCGTAAAGACAACATAAGTTCAGGAGCAATATTTTTAAAGATGAACTCAATGGGATTTGATAACCCTTCTTCAACCCACCCAACGGTATTTAGTTTTAATGATTCATAGAGGTAACTTCCATCTCAATAGTAAGGACTGTAAGGAAACCAACATGAATTGCTGGATGAGCAGCTGCCATATACCTGATGTTGGCAGGTGAGAAGCACTAACTCAATAAGCAAGGCATGCAATCGTATGACACAACTAGTAATTGGTATTCAAAAATCACTCATCAAACTGGTCGAAGCAACAACTAACGTGGATACAAGGAAGAAGATTTAATACAAATAGCGTCTAGCTTTACCACATCATTACCTACCTATAAGTAGGATCCTATTTCTATGTGAATATTGGGGTTTCCAAAGAAACAATAACACCACTAAATTAGTTCATCATGGAAGAGAGGTGACAATTATAGAAACAAAAAACTGTGTGAACGTGTAAATCAAAGTGAAATTGACTATACGTCAATGACCACAAAATGCACAACATAGTCGGTTCCTCTTAAATATGGGATATAAATCATACTAATCCAGTTACCCCCACCAAGTATAGAAAACACATATATTGGTTAAGAAAATCAAACAGGTTTAACAGATATGTTTTGAAGTGAGTTTGATCAAAAAATAACATACTTGGGTGCTGCTCGGATTGCCGTGAACTTGTGGTTCAACTTCCTTTCAATTGTCAGCCTCCCCGGCTTCCCTAACAAAGGGGCCTTAGCAAACAAAAGCCCCTTCCTTTCGATTGAAAGTCCATTGAGACCCGACCCTCCTGCGTATCCAAACGATACTAAAAGTTCAAATCCATGACTACATAAACAGAATTTAAATATGCCCAGCCAGCTAGGGACCCAATTCTAGTCTTAAAATTGTTTCAACAGAGAAACAAATATGGACTTGAAGCCATTCAACAATCATGGACATAAATCCAAGAACATAAGCGCACCCATGAATCAAAATCCATGTTAAGCAAACAATGACAGCAAAAGGCTCGATAAAAAACAGGAACACGAGAGAGATTAGAATCAAAACGATGATTAAGCATAACTGAGAGAAAAAGAATAAAAGAAATTGGCAGTAGAAGAAGCACCTGAGATCGTAAGAGGAAGGAGAGAGGTAGTCATGGAAGGAGTAGATCTACAGAGAGAAACAAGGACAAGTAGAGCTATTCAGTTCAGATAACCACAACTTTTGATTTTCCACTTATTATTAGAGAAGAAAGGTTCAAGTGAAAACCCTATTTATTAAAATGCAAATTAACAACTCAACTGAACCTTTAGATTAGATTAGATTTTTTTTAATAATTGAGATTAACTTCTTCATTAATAGCGTAGATTTACATTTTAAATAAGTAGTTTTGCATTTGCACAATACTATTATCGATTCTATTATGTTTTTTACATCTGTGTATATTTTATAGATCTAATTCGTTTCATCTCTAGCCCGTTCTGACAACATCGACTTTATCTATCTCGTCGAGATCAAATCTTTTGACAGATCTTTATTTTCCACCAAGACAATAAGAATTGTTTCATTAATTGTAGCTGATAAAACCATCCATTTATTGTTACTATCACTTTCTTTTGATTTTGTTTGTAACAAAATTCTTTTTCTGACTTGAATAGTTGCAATTAGATACATCGGTTGAAATCATTTTATGCTTAGATATATATAAATTGTTTATTAAGTTTGTAGCTCAAGTAAATTATTTTTTAGTTTTGTGTTTTTCTAAAATTTTAAAATGATCAAAATACCTTTTTAGTTATTTTAATGTTTAAATTACCAAAATGTCCTTGTTTTTACTTTAGATTTCTAATAATTTCCCTTTACTCCAACCATCACTTTCTCAACATTGTTATTAACTCTCTCACTGCAATTACATGATTCAATACAATTGTTCAATCTAGCACTCATGATTATGGGTGTAGCCCACAATCACGATACTCATGTCAATTATACGAGAAATAAATTTAGATACGAAGAGTGAAAAGAAATGGATCAAAAATGATGATCCCAATTTTACCCGTTGATTATGAAGCATCCTTCACATTAGTGTGATACTTGTTCCACCTAACTCTTATTTAAGCCTTGGCCTTGTTAGTGATGCCTTTGAGTCACCTATAGAGCTTCTCTGGAGTGCGACCATTTTTCCCCTCAACTCTGGTTGCCATTTAAATTAGGGCTACGCCCTTTTATAATTTTTGGAAATCGATGTGTCACAACCTTGGTTTAATGTGTCACGAACGTGACATCTAGGCCGTGACACTTACTGTGTGTGTTGTTTGTCACTAGCTGTGACACCCTAAGTAGTGGCACTTTCGTTAGTTTTGCGTTGTTTTCTGGTAACGGGGTGCCTTATGTCATGGCCATAAAATCTGAATTTGTGACAATGCTTTGATCTTCAACTTCTCTCTGGTAACGTGGTGACTGAAGACAGGACTATTACACTCCAGCCATGACACTTATCACTTCCTTGGCCACTCTCTGGCGTTGGCATGCACAAGTTCACAATCATTGCAACCTATGTCGTAACAGTCTCCATCATTTTTCTCTTGATCTTCTCAACTCCTAGTTTTTTCAAAGTGGTTTCGAAATGACTTGTTCTGGAGTACGCCCGCTCTTTCCCCTCACGTCCGATTGTCGACTGAATTAGAGCTACACCCTTTTATAATTTTAGAAACTGAGGTGTCACAACTTAACTTTAATGTATCATGGACATGACATCTAGATAGTAACACTTACTTTGTACATTCTCTGTCACCGGTTGTCCACCCTTGGCGGTGGCGCTTCCCTTAGTTTTGATTTGTTCTCTGGTAACGGGGTGCCTTATGTAATGGTCATGAAATGTGAGTATGTGACAATATTTTGATCTTGAGCCTATCTCTGGTAACATGGTGGCTTGAAGCCACGGCTGTTACACTCTTGTCGTGGCACTCGTCACATCCTTGGCCACTCTTCTTTGGTGTCGACCTGCACAAGTTCACAACCATTACAACTTAGGTCGTGACAGTCTCCAGCATTTCTTCTCTTGATTTTCTCAACTCCTAGTTTGCTCAAAGTGGTTTTGAAATGACTTGTTCCTACCACTAAAAAAACTAGCAAACTCGTGAAGGTATAGAGGTACAAAAATAAATCAATTTATTTCAAATTTGAAAGTAAATAACTCCAATAGCACGAGAATTAATATTAAAAAAAAGATAACTCGGATGTATTTTGTATCAATTTGCACATAACCCGGTGGAAGAAATGTGTTCTTCAACATTCTTTCATTTTATATCATGACTGAATTCGGCACTTTTCTTTATGGCGCCTGAGGATTTATAACTTTTCCCACCGGACAACAACTTCAAATTGTAGTTTAATTATTTTTAAAATAAAAGAATAAGTTCGGGATTTAGGCTATAATAATATTTTTAAAATATATATTTTAGGTCGTGACCTGAATCATAGAAAAAGTTCATCCTCATTTTCACTTGTGATTGCAGCTGGTCGGGTTCAAGGAAGATTTTTTCTCGCCTTAAACCCGATTATTTTTACTTTCCATGATTCAAGTCATTCAGGTCGTGACCTGAATCATGAAAAAGTAAAAATAATCGGGGTTAAGGTGAGAAAAAAAATCCTCCTTGAACCCGCCCCGCTGCAATAATAAGTGGGAATGAGGATGAAGATTTCTAAGAACCTTAAATAAATAGAAAAGAGACATGCAGATGGGATAAATGTAATTCACTATAAAAAAGAACCACATTTATTAAAATTCAACACATACATAAAATTGCAGGAAATTAAAATCCAAACTTTCCCATGACATTGACAGGAATTATTAGTCCTTAGTCGGAGTTGGAGGCATATATACACATTTATTGAAATGAAAGGAAAATACAACAATAACATGACCTATATCTTACCTGCTATTCTTGATTCAGTTTGGTCACTCCTTTAATTAACATCCCATTATTGCACAGTTGTACACAAAACTCCCCATATGGTCTCTGCTCGAGAGCACGTACCAGTCCCGTCCTCCCCCTGCGGTATCCGGCTCCCACGCATACAACACCATAGCCCCTCCGTGAGGCCTCCTCGACCCCCCGATCACCAGCAACCTGTTCCCGCATCCCTTAAACCCTACGCCCCAACCATTTGATGAGTCTGCCCTTATCGGCAACCTGTTCACCACAACCCACGTGTTGTTCCCTTTGTTGTACCTCTTCACCTCGTTCGTCGCTTGATCCGCTGAATAAAGCTGGTTCCTCACCACCGCTATTAAGGGAGGAGAGCACTGAGACCGAGGAGTGCGAGTCTCGGTGACGGGATACATGTTCACTATCCTCCTCCATGTCCTTGTCTCGATGTCGTACTCTTCCCCGCAAGTCAGAGTATCTGTGAGACTCGACATGCCTCCAATGGCGTAGAACTTCCCGTCCATGAAGCAGCCGGAACACAGTTTCCGGGGCATGATCATGTTGGGTAGGGTTTCCCAGGTACCCAGCTCGGAATCGTAAAGCTCGGTGTATTTCAGAACGCTGCTGGTTTGGTCGGTTCCTCCTGCAACAATACCGATTGACCCGAGGCTGCCTGAAGCAAACAGACAACGACCGAAACTCATTAGGGTGGCTCGGGACCAAGCACAAGAGGTCAATGTGTACTTCCAGATAGCGAACCCCGCTATCTCGCGACCAAAAACTAGCAACTCGGTCCCTATTGCAAGAGACTCTTTGTCTGCGTGATTAAAGCAGTCGTCGCAAGGCATGAGAGGTAGTGTCATCCATTTGTTTATCACGGGACTGTATGCTTCCCATGGCAACATGAAAGTCGCAAGATAAACCCAATGTTCGGCAATCCCAAATTGTTTCCGAAGTTTGTATAAATACCCGCTTTTCACCAACGACCTATATGTCTTATTCAAGCATGCCAGTTTTGGATAGTCGGATCGGCTGCACCAGGCCAACACATCCAACGTCGCGTCATCATTTAGGTCTGGTATGAGACTGCCGTCTCCAACTTTGTTATCTCTAGCTTTGCCATCTCGTTTGTTAGAAGATTCTGCCATGGCTGCCATCACCGCCAGCATCATTTTCTTTAGTTCCTTGTCGAGGGAGCCCCTCTTGTTCAAGTTGATATTGCCAAACAATAGAGTATCCACCATCTGACTCTTCTTCTCGACGGTACTTGAGCTTTGCCCCTTTCTGTCCTTCTCCATCTTTGCTCTTCAAGAGGATATCTAAATACCATGCAAATGATGTAAAATTGTGAGTAGTTAATAAAGAAAACACACCCAGAAAATCAGCATACACTTTTAAGTTTTGCATCAAATCGAAGGGAATTGTAGAGTGACATAAGAAAATTAGGTTCAAACAAACAAATATTTCATACCAATGCTCATCTTAATAAGATATCATGTGACATGATATTCCCAACAAATTTTGTATGGTAAGTTGCATATCTCTTAACATAGGCGAGATATTATCTCGCAGCCACTGTTCATTTATGCCCTACATGACAACATCTAAATATAAAAGCTTATGCAATTAGTTCTTATGCACAAAAACTTCAATACCATATCCTCCCAATCACATCAAGATAATCTCCATTTAAACTTAGCTACTTCATGCTGAAAAACTCTGCATTAAATATACATTTATGAGTCATCCATAACATCACTTCTTAAGCTGTTCTTTTATTGCAAATAAAGTAATGTTTAAAAAAAATACGATAAAGGATAGGGTAATTTTATATCCTGGTCAGGTTCTCCTCATAGTCCAATTGGTGGAGCTAGAGTTCCGAACTAAGAGGTTGGAAGTTTAAACCCGAAGAACACACCCTCTAGAGTAGTTTTTGTAGGCATAGGGTTAGTATACTCCTCTCTACCAATTAATCCATACTATATAAAATGTTATTTCCATAGCGCACATATTCATGTTAGAGAACAATAAATATAGCTCCATCGAGTGTGTGCAAATAGAATTTTTGTAAGGAATAGTACATTTCTCGAAATTGATAACAATTTGTTCTATTGTTATTTTTGAAAAGTATATGATATTGCACCATGCATGAGAAATAGTATAAAAGTAGTAATTGTTTTGTCACGATTAAAATATTGCTCGAATCAATCAAACATTCTGGCTCCTACAAATACCATTTATAGCCAATAGTATTTTGTTATACTTTCCAACAAAAACATCATAGATGTAACCAAAGATTATTTATATATTATTCTCTCTATCCTAAAGATAGTGTGTACTATTTTCCTGACTTATTTATCCCAAAATGTGTTTGTGCTATTTTCCTAACTTATTCATCCCAAAATGAATGTTGCTTTCCTCGTTGAGGATGTTTTTTTATCAGCAATGGAAATACATATTAAAGTAAAAGGGAACCAATGACAGGGAAGGAAAAAAGAATCCAAATAGTGTACAAGAAAGGAAAGTACATAAAAACTGGCATCTTTAAATAAGTTGATTTTACAGGCATGGAGTATACAAGGAAATTCAAGCATTAACTCCATTAATACTTATTTTATTTCTTTTATCAACTAAATAGATATATATGTATAAGAAAGGAGTAAGACTCCGAGAGGGGAGAGATACTCCGGACTACAACACTGCACCAATTATGTGTTTGGGTGACACAATAAATTCAATTTGTCACCCTTAATCAATATAAGGTAACACAACTATACTTTAGGTGATACTTTAAATGTCACCCAATACTTTGGATGACAATGGATATGTGACACCATTGGGGTGACACACATGTTGTCACCCAACACTTTAGGTGACATATCCCATACTAAGGGTAACATATATATTGTGTCACATTAACACATAATTGGTGTAGATTAACACATAATTGGTGTAGTGCAAAGAGCTTAGAGCTTTAGGAAACCTCTAAGAAGAGCAGATCCAAATGTACATAGAAGAGAACATGAAAGATAATACCCACACACTAATTCACTAGTCGATACATTTTGTTTAAGAGGATATGTGACAATCATTTGGGACGGAAGGAGTATTTATTTCCTCTCTTTGTAATAAATAAAATAACTTAATATTTTTCCTTACAAATGTTTCATTGGACATTTAAAAATTCTTGGAGACATGTCACAGTTTTCACAAACTACTGCCCATGCTCCAAAATAACGGTCTCATGTAACTATTTCTAAAAATTATAATTAAAGTTTTAGGGCTCGACTTTCTACCTTTTACCATATATGCATTCTCAGACGTGCCTACTACTCAAATTCGTGTAAAGTGTAACTAAACTATGACGAGGTGTTTATATAATTTGTGCTTAAACAATTAACTGAATTAAAAGGTTGACACTTATTTGCAATGGGCCAATAATAGCATTGAACAGCTATAGATCAAACCCTACTCATAAATGAACCAAAATTTACCAGAATCAACACATTTAATTGTAATTACTATAATACTCCCACATAAGGAAACTTGCAACATAATCTAGATTAATCATTATATACAATAGACCAATTTAATAGAAAACTCATGACAAAAACCTAAGGTCAAAAGGAAGGCTCTACAAATACCTACATGCATGCAGATTTCCAAACTCGGATTCTTTTTAGGAAAGCCAAGTTGATATTTTCTTCTAGTGATCATCTACATAGTCAAATAATATTTTCAACTTGGATCTAATTTACTATTGCATAAAAATCTCCACACAAAAAATAAAACCTTTAACAAAGAAAGATACATTTTCTCCAAATTAACAACAAATCAAAACAAATAAACTTATGAAAGATTATATCATTCTGTTTTCGTCATTTTCCAGCTATTTAAATCTATACCAACAAATGAGTAATTTTAAGATAGCACAACATTTTGGCTATATATCATTCCTTTCTATTTTAAGAATTCATGCAAGAAAAATTCAAACTCAAGCTAAGCACAACATTCTTTTTCCTCAAATGAATCTACTTAATCCTCAAGGTGTTTTCCGGGAAGTTAAACAATCATAGCTCAAAAGGGGAAAGTTTTTCGACTCTCTCTCGCACACACAATACAATTTTTTTCTTCTTCTTATTTTGGAGCTATTGCTTTAAAAAGATGAAAAAATCATACTATGAACTGTTGAAGATCAAAAGGTTCATTTTTGTTGCACCAAATTTAAATCAACACCAAAGAAACAACACAAACCCAAACCATGAAGTCAGAAACCAATACGCACTCCATCAAAAGAGTCCAAACATCATAACCCAACACTCACAATTCACAACATTTTGATCTTAATCCCAACACAAACCCGAGATCATCATTCACACAGAGTCCAAAACCAGACATGCATGCATCCCAACCAAAAATCCACCTCATTTTGCTCCAACAACACAAACATCATCACTCCCACATTAAGAAAACAGACATGCATGCATGTCAAATACACAGACACATTCATCAATCCAAAACAGAAGCAAGATCAAAGGAGTGAGAGGATCATCACCTTAGCGTCGATTGACCCACCCGAAATTTGCACCCCAGACCCGACTCCAGACCAAACCCACTACAAGAATGGACAAAACACACCGACCCAGATCAGCATTTGGGGCCCGCAGGTGTTGGGATTGGGATTGAAAGTGAAATGTTGAAAGGGGCAATGTGAAATGTGAAAATGAAGGTGAAGAGGAAGAGTAATATTTATATATATAGAAAGAGAGAGAGAGAGTTGGAGTCCATTGAAGCGCTCAATGAAGAGACACGATACCCAGAGAGACTCGACCCAACCTCTCTCTCATAGTGTTTAAGACGATTCCCCCAAAATCTGTCTCCTTTGTCCCCTTTTTCTCCATCTTCCAGTAACCCCCATTTCCTATTTCTCTCCATCCCTCTTCGATTCTCTCTCTCTCTCCAATTTCTACACACAAACCATATTGCATTTTCTCCTCTCTCTCTCTCTCTCTCTGGGGTTTTCTCTGAGAAAAATAGGAAAAAAAATTGGTAATGGCGGATTTAATTGGAGTTGGCTCTCACAAAATGTTTTAGGGTACAGTGAATGGAAATGAAGGAAAAAGAGAGAGATGTTTTTAGGGTACACTAAATATAAACAAAATTAAAAATAGCAATTTTTTTCTTTTTCTTTTTGCTTTTTGTTGCACATTGACATTAGGGAAGTAATTGGCATTATCTTCTTCTTTTTTAAAGTGTAATTGTAATTATCTTCATACTTGAGATTTATTTGTCTTCTTTTTTGGTTAGGTTTTACTTCTCATTGCATTTTCAGAACATGGATAAAATATTACCACATTAACTTCATCTTAGTTCTTCCAAACATGATAAAATTTAAAAGCTTACATGATTTTGTTGATCAAAATTGAAAAAGAAAAAAACTCTAATTCTCAAGAATATGAATGATAATTGATGCAATAGATTTTTTTTTTAACATATATGATTGACATTTGAAGAACAATATATAACAAAATCAATAATAATGAGACTGAGATTTATCGAAACGATAAATTAAGAAGTTAACATTATATTAAATAAGGATCATAGGTTATATCATTTTTGACATGTAATACAATTATTTAAGGGTATTCAAGACGAAGAGCGGCATGACTCAATTTTAAAAATAAAATTTTTTATACATTATTTAGTCGTTACCATCAATTGTCTTAATTAACTTCATAGAAATGCAACTCAAATATAGTGCATGATGTAATACTAATAATCCACAATTACATCTAACTAATGCTATAAATAATTAATCAAATAATGTTAAAATAAAACTAGGATTATCGGATTTTATTCTAGTTTTATTACCCATTTAGTTCATATTATTATTAGTATTTCTTATGTAGTTTGACAATAACTTATATAAAAAATTCTCTCCTATTGTATTGAATATCGTTATTATAAATAACATTATTTTTTACACTATTTCTATTATAATATCAGAGGCATGTTATGTTTCCTTTAAAATTATAGTATTACCCACTCGTTAATTATGATTCTAGCGAACATACATTGCAATCTCATCATCGCTTCTATATAATATGGTGTTTCCTCCTCCCCTTTTTCATCATCATTATAATCATATATCTTCATGTGGTTCACAACACTTATCTACAAGTGTTTAACATCACATATCTTCAAGTGTCTCACAGCACTTATTTTCAAGTGTCTCACAATACCTATCCACAAATATGCAAATTTTTGCATATTTGGAGACTATCTTCTCCAACGCATGTATCCAACTATGCATATTTGCTACAGTGAGTCTTCAAATTTGAATACACACTGTAACAATCTCCAAAAGTGAATAAATGGGTGTTAAGTGAAAGACTATTAGTTTATTTATTTATGAATGTAATAAATGGGCATCTAAATTTATTTTTATTTATGAGTGTAATTTATGTGTATTGTTTTTTAAAAGAAATTAATTAATCTATTTAATGTGATTGTAAATTGAATATATAAAAATTATTGCATTATAACTTCATTTGTAATTTATTTTGCAAAATATAATTTTCATTAGAATCGACGACAAATAAGGATTTTAAATAAAAATTCGACATTACAATAATAAATAAACGAACACGATTATTTTTCTTATTCACTAAGAAGATCGAAATATTGACTAAAATTACCCGTTGGGACGAGTATACTAACTCGTAGAAATAATTGTGTTTTATTCGATGTGTTATTTTTAATATTTTATTATATAAAATTTTGATTATTATATGACATTTGTTTTTAGTAAATTAATGTATATATTTAAATAATTTATTAGAATTAGAATTATATAAATATAATACGTAAAATTATTAAATAATAAAAGTAGTATTTGATGCGACATATAGAGATAATTTTGGAGATTGAGTTGGAGAGAAATAGAGATAGAGACTCAATCATTGGGTAATAATTTTTGGATATATGGATATAACATTGGAGATGGCCTTACAACGCCTATTTTCAATTGCCTCACATCACCTACTTTCAATTGCCTCACATCACCTACATCTACTATATCAATCAAGCTCCAATCCATTGTACATCGACTCAACTTTCAATTAAGCTTCATTTGGTCATTCTACGTCGACTCCAATTTGATTGCTATCTCTATCAATCAAGCCCTCGTTGACAACGTTACGTTGATTTAAGTTTGACTATATTACAATAAATTATTCCGATCAAGTAATAAACATCACTTCTTTTTCAACCTCAAATTGGCGATTTACAACTGATTTGACTTTGAGTTGGATGTTAAAATAAAATTAGGGTTTCCTAAATTTGTTTCTAGATTTATTACTCATTTAGTTGATTTTCCTATTATAATTAGTATTTTCTATTTAGTTGGATCCATAATATATATAAAGGTCTCACTCCTATTGTATTGAACAATATTATTATCAATAATATTATTCTCTACGATCCATGAGAGGACACCGCATCGGTTTGAACCTCACACTACTAGCGGAGAGGTGTGAGTTTCGAACCCCGTTGTGATCAGGGTGGTGAATGGTGGTTAAAGTGTAAATTTAGAGATATGATGTAATTCGAAAAGAAATTATTCTCTATTCTACTTCATCGACTACATTATATTTCAGTTTTTGTGGTACAAGACTTTGCTAAGGATGTCATCAACAAAGAGTTGCAATCACTTTACATCCCAACCAACCAATAAAATGAATTTTGTGTTTTTTCTAAATATTACATATTTCTATCAACTCATAAAAACCTCCACACTTGAATAAAGACAAATTTGAATTTAATAGATAAATAAATCCTCAAACAATCTAAAGTATGACTTTTGGTAACATTAAGTTTGTTAAACAAGTTTAAAGTCAACATCATTTATGTAACCGAAATTGAATATTGTGAAACCATAGTAAAAAAATATTGCTTGTAACTTGGTCAAGCAATTGGTTATTGTAAAAGTTGCAACCAACACATATTGACTGTGTAACTAAAAATACAATTATGTTATTTTATAGTAATTGAAAGATTACTTAAGATATAAAACAAATTCACATGCATCTTGTTTCACTAACGTTATAATTTACATTTACAAGACATAAGTTTCGTGAAAATGTTACAAGTATTCATTATAAGGGAACAAATTTATAACTTTTTCATGTAACTTATTATAATTGTATGTTTAAGGGGAAATTTTTGTTCTATAATCTCAATTATGCGAGTTTTGCCTAACTTGATTCTCAACTATTTTTTATGACACGTTACCACGTGGAACTATTTTCATGTTTCACTCTTTCTAACAGAGTTAAATTTATCATCAAATGTCAATAAAACCATGTATACTAAAAAAATTAAACATAAAAAAATATATCTTTTGAATTTTTCTTCAAAAACTATTTCATATCACATAAATAATAAAAATATTGATTTCGATGTTATCTTTTAGAAAGAAAAAATGTTTTTCTTTTCAAAAAAATATTAGAAATAGAGACCAAATTTTAACAACGTTTTTCATTTTAAATATTTTTCTTACAAAATTTTATTTTTCTAAAAGTTAAACAAATACTTTTTAATTTTTTTTAGTTTTTTTAAGTACAGGGACATTTTAGACAATTAATAAAATTTGAAAGTCAAATCTTAAATGTCTAAAATAACCACATATTTAAAATAAATAAATAATATATATCGTTAACTTTCTTTTTCAAACATTTTTATGTAATACATAATAAAATTTAGATTTGAATATTATTATTTTTAAAATAAAATTTTATAAAAATAATATTAAAATGAAAAAAATTGTTAAAATTGTTTTTTTTAGATATTTTTTTGAATAACCTTTTTTACCAAAAATAATATCGAAATCATTTTTTTGTTATTTATATTTTAAAAATATTTTTTGAAAAAAAAAAGTTCAAAAGATATATTTTTTATTTTTAATTTATTTTAATATAGGGGCATTGTGGACATTTTACATTATATTTAACTATGTTATAAGCGGTGAAACATAATAGTTCCCCGTGTTGACGTGCGACAAAAAATATTTGAGGTTTGTGATGTGCAAAACTCACATAGTTGAGGGTAGTGTTCAGAAATTTCCCCTATATATTAAGTATGAGGATAAAATTTTGGAAAAATTCCACGTGACTCTTCTTAATAATACATGAGTTTTACTTAAACCTTATTAACTTTAAAATCAATTTGTAGAGTCCCTTAAATTTGAAAAAATTTCCCTTTACATTTATCTGTTATCTTTTAAAAAATTCTGTTAATTTTTTTGTGAAATGACAAAAATAACATTATGTTCAAAAATTTAAAATAAATAATTTTTAACTTTTTTTTTATTTTTTACAAAAACAAAATAAAAAGAATATGTTAGTATTATTTTCTTTAAAAAAATTTATAAAAATAAAAACGACTTATAAAAATCATTTTTTATTTTAAAAGTTATTTTACTACTAACATAATTTAGTTCTTTATTTTTATAACAAAAGAAATAGAAAAAAGGTTCAAAATCATTTTTACTTATTTATCTTATTTTTTTAATATAATGGTATTTTCGTCATTTCACAAAAATTAATATAATTTTTTTAAAAGTTAACGGGATATAGTAAAGTAAAACCTTTTCAAACTTAGGAGACTCTATGAGTGATTTTGAAATTAAAGAGGTTTAAGTGAAACTCGTGTATAGTTGAAAGGGATCATCTGAAATTTTCACCATGATTTTGTACACCAATATAACAATAAAATATTAGTGATGTATATATCTATTTATATACTTCACATTTAACAATATCTAACCTTAGAGAATCAGGGTCTTATTTTTTTAAACCAAATATCATTAATGTTTATATAAGCAAAAGAGTTTTGGTAAGCCCTCGTAAGTCTGAGATATCCCTTCACCAAGATTCCAACAATCACCGTTAAAGGCCGCTTTGGCAAAAGTGAGCCACCCCATTAGTCGAACGCTTGATGAAAAAAAACATGTGACAACAAGAAAAAAGATGGTGATGATCAAATAAAACGGAGCCAAAGATCTCGACGTTATACTTTCTATTAAGCATGTTTATCACGACCTACTAGTAATCAGATTCTATAGACCTACTAGTAATCAGATTCTATAGAAATGATACTCCATCTGTTACGACGGATCCATTCTAACGCATCATGAAGACTCAACACTTCCACTAAAGTTGGGTTTATGATTCTTTCTCCCGGGATGCTTTTGGTGTTGGGGATAATGACTCACAAGATTTAATTATTTGGTCTTCTTCTTTTAAAGGTTACATGACCTTAATCGGTTGGTAACCCCAACCATTAGTGGCCCTTTTCATACTCAACCATTCATCTTTCTTCATTGATTCTATATAGGGATAATGACATTTTGATACATCTAACTATAGCAAAATGACACTTTTATACTCTAATTATTTTTTTCTCTTTTTTAGTACCCTAACAATTTTTTTGTGACAACATACCTCTAAAATGTCTAAAATACCTAAACTACTCTTGGTGTAAGAAACTATAAATTGAATTGGTTCAATTTTTTTTATCTCTGGTTCAATTTGATTTGTACTTAAAATGCAAATACAATTATGGCCGAAAATATAAAATTAAATTTGAATCATTTCAAATATGGTTTGATAAATCATATTGGACTAGTTTTATTTTGATTTTTTAAATCAAGGGTATTTTAGTCATTTTAGCATAGATTGTCACAAAAAGTTTGTTAGGGTACTAAAAAAGAGACAAAAATAGTTAAGGTATGAAAGTGTCGTTTCGCTATAGTTAAGTGTAACAAAGTGTCATGATCCCCTCTATATAAGAAATATTTTGAGAACCTTTTAAAATCATGGACTACCATATATGAAAGTAGTTCATTCTATGAATTATTCTCAAAAGTTGGTTCGATCTTGAGTATTGAATTGGCAAATTACATACCCTGATGTGCGGGTAGGCGCACATCAGGGAGACTATTGTGTTAACCTCAGAGGCAATCGGAACACGATCGTCATCTCTGTTCAACCAAAAAAATTGTTTTCAAGTCAATTACTCTCATAACACGACACAATAAATTTACATCAGAAAGTATCTTCTAACCACTCTTGTTATACTAATATTTCATATATTTTTCCAGCGTCTGGCTCCCAAAACCGTCCCATACCCATCCATGATGATAATCACGAGCCCCAGCCCAAAGACTTTCTTGAGCTCGTTCACGACCCCATCAACATTAAGTTTGAGAGTACCTAATATCGGTCTCTCCTATTTTTGGACCCGGTGATTGTTATGTTGACGGGGAGGCCTCATATGATCAGTATTATATTCGTTACACTTTAGACAACTATGTTAACATTTTAAACAAAATTACTCTTCAATATCTCTTAAAATTTCAAAATGATGTCATTTAATCTAAATTTATCCAACACTTCCTGTGAACAATTTGGTTAACTTTATCAATTCAGTTTATTAATTGTACAATACTAATTTGATTCCAAGAACATGCTTCAACTAGGTCTCCTCCAGCACGGTCTTGAACAATATGTTGTGTACAATTCTCAATTTGACAACATCATCCCTATCTTGTTTTAGGCTAAATGTAACATGCAAGGTCCAAGGCTCCTGACGGCTGACACTACATGTTCAGGTCAAAAATGTAAGAACCAACCAGACGATGACATTGATGAGAAGTGGATATTAAAGTTATTTTGAAAAATAATAATGACAATTTATTATACTTAACTATTTAAAATGATATTTTGATATTCTAAATAATTTCGTCTTTTTATTAGTATCTTAATCATTTTTTATGACAACTTACCCCTAAAATGTCTAAAATATCTAAACTACTTATGGTTGAACCGTAATTAAACCGGTTAAATTGAATTGAGCTAATAGAATTGGGTTTTAACTGGTTCAATCTGGTCCGGCCAAAAAAATGAATCAAATTAGAGACGTTCCGACATCATCAACTCCGGTCACCCAATTCAATTTAGCCGGTTTAATTATGGTTCAACCAGAGATAGTTTAGATATTTTAGGATATGTTGTCCTGAAAAAATAGCTAGGATACTAAATAAACAAAATTAGTTAAAATATGAAAACATTATTTTCACATAATTAGGTGCAGTAAATAGTTATTGTGTTTTTTGAAAATGCTCCACAATCTTTCCAATAACATTCAGAAGGTTCACATGAAAGCATAGAAGAAAAATGCCTGACACACGCACACTTGTTGGCTAGTCTTACTTAGTATACGAATTTTGCACTTAGACACTTCTTAACCACGAAAATGTTTTCCATAATTCTTTGAAGTATTTCAAGATTATTAGAAAAAATAATCTTCAAATACTTAAAATTTCAAGATTATAATTTGGTATAACATATACAATAGATTATAATTTATTTTAATACTATTTTTTAAAAGATAAAATTACCCTTCATGCATAAGCTTTCAAAATAATGGCATTCTCCTCCCAAAAAAAATGCCTCCATCTTTGCATACAACCTTTGCACGAATCTTGATTTTTTATTAGTTTAGAGGCATTTGAAAATAAAATATTTGTAAGATTTCAATGGAGTCGAATCATATGTAACGCTATTAACAAACTTAGAGTACCACGAAAAAAAATGTTGTGGAAGTCGCTTGGCGTCAGTTGGATTGGACATCCAAGGGACTAGGCAAAATTCTACTTTTTTTCTTTTTAAATTTATATTAAATACATTTATTTAATAAAAATAAATGCGCTATATCAAAAGTAAAAAAAAGGTTCAAGATATAAAAATATTTTAATTTTCGTTTAAAGGCATGTTTTAATATTTTACAACAAAACTCATATTTCAATTATTAAAACTTAAAAGTGTATATATATATATATATAGAGTGCATTAACTTGAGAAACTTTCACTTCTTAAAAAAACCTTGAGAAACTTTTAAAATATTTGTTGTTTCGTTAAAAAATAAAAATATTTTGGCTCAAACTGCTCTAAACCACTTTTAAACCGGCCCTGAACCGGTCTAGCGCCTAAAATCGTCATAATAGCCCGAATCAAATAAAAATATTTTGTAATCATAAAAAAACCAACTTGTTTATACAATATAGAATTTGAGTGTACATTCAACATGTCTAAGTAAGATAGAATAAGAAGATAGATTCTAAGTAAAATTGGCACTAATTTACTATTCTCATATACAGTGCCACTCAATAATTTATATTTAATTTAGGTGCCCAAATCATTTGTGTTTTTACAGGAAATGTCAAGAGTGAGCAATTTATAACCATAACAACCACATTGGATATCATGGGCTTAAGCTGCAGACCAATAATTATAAATGTAAATGAGAAGTAAAACTATAGCAAATGGAATAAGGAAAACGTAAGAGTTGTACCGAAACTTAATTAGACGGAGATTGCAAATTGTGTGAAAGAGTCGTCCGAGTCCATCAGATTGTTGTTTCTTTAAGACAATATTGCTCAATCTGTGGCACTTGAAGGAATCTCGAGCAATTGTCTCCCAAGATCAAACGGACTAAACCACTAACGAGTGCTACGAATAGTGGAGCCTGGCGATCTAACGATCGATGTGTATTTAAGAAGTGGAGAGAAGATGATTTTCATATCCAATTTTAATCCTTTATATAGGAGATATGACACCGTTTCGAACAGACACAACCATTCGTAACATGCATCTTTTGGAAATGTTGCGACCCTTCAACCAAAAGGTGCTTCCTTTCAAAGCCAACTACATTGAATGGTTGAAATGAAAAGATGCATCCATTGAATGAAAATATTATCTAGATTCAGTGGTTGGAATGATAATATGTATATTCAAATTATATAGTATCCAAAAATCTCCCACATTGAAAGGATATTAGCATTATGTTAACAAAATAATTTTTCTCATACATGTCTCACTTGTTTAAATATAAGGTGAAAAAGTTATTGCATCGGGTTAAGTAGCTCGTGGCCTTGAACTTTCCTAATGACAACCTATTGAACCTACTAGTGAATTAGTAGACTTGATCGTCTTTGCATTGTAAGCTATTAGTGTAAATCTAACAATAGATAGCACACAATAACTTTCTCGATCAATGTTAGATCTATGTGTGTGTTCGTTGGCCTTGAACACCTGCTTGGCTCATGAATGTGTATGCATATCTGGCCTTACCGATATTCATTGAAGCGGCCCCACTTCACATTCAATAAGGTGATTCTATAAAGAGTATCCCGCAAATACCCCACTATGGCCTAAAACATCCACAATATAGACATCATTAAAAACTTAACTTATCCTATCGCGACGATAGGTGCACTGACTTATCATAGGAATGGATAAGAAGTCAAGTACTTCCAAGTGCCATAAGTTTGAAAACGCTACGTTGTCCCGTTGAACCTAGATCTTGAGATCTCCAGTCAACTAGGTTGGGTGTCCGCGGAAGTCAAACTTGTATTGAGTTTACGGCCTTAACTCCATTCCCCTCGATAAGATTTCAATTTGCTCTCTCGGTAAACCTTTTGTTAATGGATCCGAAATATTATCCTTAGTCCAGTGTGATAATCTCATTCGAGAGTAGTTGTCGTATGTTGTTGTGTCTACGACGCACGTGTCTAGACTTACCATTATACATGAGACTCTGCGCCCTTCCAATAACCGATTGACTATCACAATGTATGCTTATTGGAGGTACATGCTTGTCCCATCCAGATATATATTCCAAGAAATTTCGAAGCCACTCAGCTTCTTCTCCAGCTTTATCTAATGCAACGAACTCAGATTCCATAGTAGATATGGCTATACATGTATGTTTGGAAGATTTCCATGATACTGCTCCACCTCCCAAAATGAATACATAGTCGCTAGTAGATTTTGATTCATTGGAGTCAGATATCCAATTTCCATCATAATATCCCTCGACGACCGATGGATATTTAGTGTATTGTATCTTCAAGTTTTGGGTGTATTGTAAGTATCCCAATACTCGTATGATGGCTTTCCAGTGATACTTGCCAAGATTACTCGTAAATCGACTTAGTTTACTTATTGCGTAAGCAATGTCCGATCTAGTACAATTCATGATATACATGAGATTGCCTAGAATACGAGAATATTCTAGTTGACATACCCTTTCGCCTATGTTTTTAACCCATCGTTGTGTCATGTCAACTGACGTTTTAACGAGTGTGATTTGGTGGTCCTTCAATTTATCAAGTACCTTTTCAATGTAATATGATTGAGATAAAGTATACCCACCTGATATCTTGGAAATCTTTACTCATTAGATAACATCAGCAACTCCTAAATCTTTCATGTAAAATTTGGATGATAACATTGCTTTCGTAGCTCTTATTACGTCCATATTACTACCAAGTATGAGCATGTCGTCTACGTATAGACATACAATGACATATCCCGACTTTGTGTGTTTAACGTACACACATTTATCGCATTCATTAATTTTGAATCCATTGGATAACATTATATTGTCAAATTTTGCATGCCATTGTTTTGATGCTTGCTTAAGTCCATATAACGACTTAACAAGTCTACAAACTTTGTTCTCATTTTCAGGGGATAAGAAACCTTCTGGTTGTTGCATGTATATTTCTTCATCTAATTCACGATTAAGAAATGATGTCTTCACATCCATTTGATGTATTTTCAGACCTTAAATTGATGCAATGGTGATAAGCATCCTTATGGATGTTATCCTTGTCACAGGCGAATAAGTGTCGAAATAATCTAAACTCTCTTTCTGCCTGAACCCTTTTACTACAAGTCTTGCCTTGTGTTTGTCTAGTGACCCGTCGATTTTTAGATTTTTCTTAAAAACCCATTTATAACCCAATGGTTTTGCGTCAGGGGGAAGATCTACTAGTTCCCACGTGTGATTTTGCAAGATGAATTCTATTTCGCTATTTACTGCTTCTTTCCAATAAGGAGCATCTGGGGAACTCATTACTTGTTTAAAAGTTTGTGGTTCATCTACCGCCAATAGTGATACAAAATCAGTTCCAAAGAAACTAGTTTTCCTTGCCCTTTTGTTACGCCTTGGAGATTTCACATCAATTTCCTCGTGGTTATCCTCATTTAGACCTGCTGGCTCCTCAGCTTCTCAGGTCTCTTTTGGGTGCTTGATTCATTATGTGTTTTATGAGGATATATGTGTTCAAAGCATGTAGCACTCCTTGATTCAATTATGGTATTCATATGGATATCCGAGATTTCAGACTTGTATACCAAGAACCGATATGCGCTATTATGATGAGCATATCCGATGAAAATGACATCAATAGTCTTAGGTCCAATTTTGACCTTTTAGGTTTAGGTACCTCTACCTTAGCCAAACACCCCCACACTTTCAAGTATTTGTAGGATGGTGGTATACCCTTCCATTGTTCATAAGGTGATTTCAAGGTTTTCTTATGAGGCATTTTCTTTTGAGAATGTAGTTTGCAGAAAGCAAAACTTCTCCCCATAAGTTGTCTGGCAAACCCGAGCTTAATAATAAGGCGTTCATCATCTCCTTAAGAGTTCGGTTTTTGCGTTCTACAATACCGTTAGATTGAGGGGAATATGATGCCGTACTTTGGTGTATTATAACATTCACTGCACAAAATTCTTCAAAAGGATGTTCATATTCTCCACCCATATCGCTTCTTAAGGCTTTTATTTTCTTACTTAGTTGATTTTTCAACCTCAGGTTTATAAATCATAAAGTTTTCGAATGCCTCATCCTTATTTCTCAATAAGTACACATGAAAATATCTTGTACATTCGTCAATAAAGGTGACAAAATACCTCTTTCCACCTCTAGTTTGACACATTTTCATATCACACAAATATGTATGTACTAAGTCTAAAGGTTCCGTGTTTCTTTCAATCAAGTGAAAGGAAGATCTTGTCATTTTTGCTTCAACACAAATTTGACATTTTTCTTTTGGATTAATTCTACACTTAGGAGTTGCATCCAAATAAATTAAACGACGAATAGAATCATAATTAACATTATCTAATCTAGCATGCCAAATATTAGATGACTCAGCTATATAAACGGAAGATTCAGTTTTATTTATTTTCATAGTAATTTTCTTGGGTACAACAGTCATTACATTCATCTTAAATAGTCCCTCACTCACATATCCCCTTCCAACTTGCACTTCGTTTTTCGATAGAACAAACTTGTCAGACACAAAAACCATTTTGAAGTCATTCTTTGTCAGCAATGATCCGGAAACCAGGTTCTTCCAGATCTTTGGAACGTAGAGAACATTTGTTAATGTAAGCTCCTTCCTAGATGTCATTTTCAGTATTATCTTTCCTTTGCCTTCAACCTTTGATGTTGAGGAATTGCACATGAAGATCTGGTCTTCCTCGGTAGCAGCCTAGAAAGTGGAGAACATCCACTTGTTGGCACATATGTGTCGATTGGCTCTGGTGTCTATGAACTATTCTTTGCTATTTCCAACTAGGTTACATTCGGTAACCATAGCACATAGGTTCAACTCCGACACGGCTTCGGAAAGATTGTCAGCCGTTGTGACGTGCACTTGGTTTTTCTTGTGCTTCTTAAATTTTCTAGCTTTACGACACTCTTCTGCCTTGTGTCCTATGATGCCACAGTTGTTACATTTACCCATAAACCTTTTGGCCTTCTAGAATTGGCCACCATCATTCCGCGTTCTTTTACGAAAGCCCTCATTCTCAATAGTGTTGACCCTTGCAGCCATATTGTCGCCATATGCCTTTTTCTCCAACTTGCGATTATCTTCTTCTATCCTCAGACAAACAATGAGGTCATCAAGTGACATTTCCTTCAGCTTATGCTTCAGGTAGTCCTTGAAGTCTTTCCATCCTGGAGGTAACTTCTCGACAGCTGCAACCACTTGAAACGACTCGCTTAAAGACATTCCCACATCGTGGATGTGGTGGATGATCTGTTGTAGCTCCTGAATCTGACTGATAACAGTCTTGGAGTCTACCATCTTGAAGTCCAGGAATCTATCGACAATGAATTTCTTCATTCCGACATCTTCAGTCTTGTACTTTTTCTCCAAGTAAGCCTAGAGTTCCTTTGCAGTTTTGTACACACAATATATGCCGTAGAATTCATTTTCTAGGCGGTCGAGGATATAATTCCTGCACAGATAATCAGAAATTTTCCATGCATCGAAAGCCATTAGTTTATCTTTATCAGATTCATCTTCTCCTATAACAGGAGCAGTCTCCGTAAGGAATTTTTCTACGCCGAGCGTAGTTAGCCAAAACTGCATCTGTGGCTGTCAATGCTTGAAATCTGTACCATTGAATTTCTCCAACTTCTCACCGTGAGATACAACCAACGTTGGATGAGAAAGCACTGGTCCGACAAGAGTATTTGTTATACTCGAAGATACCCGAGTCATGGGGGATTTTGATGTAGGGGTAGAATCATTAGTCATGTTTAACATAATATGTTCTTGAAACGAAATTTCAAAAAAATAATATAAAATTTTCAAAAAAACAGAAAGTTGGGAAAAAATATTGTGTTAAGCTTGTAGACCAATAATTATGAATATAAATGAGAAGTAAAACTATAGCAAATGGAATAAGGAAAACGTAAGAGTTGTACCGAAAATTAGTTAGACGGAGATTGCAAATTGTGTGAAAGAGTCGTTTGAGTCCAGCAGATTGCTGTTTCCTTAAGACAATATTGCTCCATCTGTGGCACTTGAAGGAATCTCGAGCAATTGTCTCCCAAGATAAAACAGACTAAACCGCTAACGAGTGCTACGAATAGTGGAGTCTGGCGATCTAACGATCGATGTGTATTTAAGAAGTGGAGAGAAGATGATTTTCATATCCAATTTCAATCCTTTATATAAGAGATATGACACCGTTTCGAACAGACACAACCATTCGTAACATGCATCTTTTGGAAATGTTGCGACCCTTCAACCAAAAGGTGTTTTCTTTCAAAGCCAAATACATTGAATGATTGAAATGAAAATATTATCTATATTCAATGCTTGGAATGATAATATGTATATTCAAATTACATAGTTTCCAACATAAGCTGAACTCGTATTTTTTTAGATCAATCGCCGATTTATCAACGACAACCTGGAGGGAACCATTCCGAGTTATCTATAAAAAATCACGAGTACTCATGTTAGAAGCCCGCCCAACCCACTCACATGCAAGCCGGTTTGAAATGCATGTAGAAACATGCGAGCGGGGGCAAGTATAGATTGAACGCCCTACAATCCATGGGCTAAAGCCCGACACATATGACATATGGAAGTCACATTGCATGAACCAAGCTCTGATACCATGTCACAAGCGCATATACATGTTAAGACTAAAAAGTTTACAGTAAGGGTGTTAAAAAAAACCGAACCGACCGAATCGAACCGAACTGAAAAATGGTCGTTTTTGGTCGGTTCGGTTCTGGCCGGTTTTGCTCTTGGTCGGTTCGGTTTCGGTTCAATCAACCAAAATCGATCAAAAACCGAACCGACCGACTCCGGTTCAAATTATAATGAATTCTCCGGTTTATGCTTCAATTTAGGGTGTTTTTCAATTGGAATTTTCTTTTTGGACTTTATTAACGTTTTATTTTAGTTCGTGTAAAATTATTATATATAATTCCTCTAAAAACCGATCGAAATCTAATCATTTTTTGCTTGATTTATGAATTTTTTTGATTTTTTCAAGAACCGAATCGGTCGGTTGGGTTAAAAAACCGAACTGTAAACACCCCTAGTTTCCAGTGTATTTTGGAATTTAAGGACCGTATAAATGTTTTTGAACTAAATAAAGGTAAGTGAAAAATGACGTATGTTTAAATGGAGCCGAAAAGAGATCGAAAGTGTGAATACAACAGTAATAGCGAGCCATGCGCATACAGCGCAAGACAGCACCAATCTCAGCGCATGATAGCTTCTGAGTTTCACACGTGTGAACCTACTAGAATTAAATAAAAAATTGAAAACACGCGCGGATCATCAGTACACGAAGCGCATGGCTCATTCGTATATATCGTATCCTCTCCCGTTTTGTGCTGATGAGAAAATAAATAAAATAATTATTAATTAATCAATACTATTAATAAAGCAAATCTACAAATTTTGTTACTCATTTTCCTTAGAGAAAATTTCCAAATAAAAACTCAGTGAAAGAGGGAATCTAGAGACAGGAAGAGCCAAATTGATCTGGTATGTGAATAAATGTTCATTCCAGGAATTATTTTTAGCAGATCACAGAGAGCCCAAAACTAAATACAACAAATATATTTTACTATACGTATAGTATATACATGTGTATGTATATATATATGGCAGTTGTTGTCTGTACACGATATTTTGATATTGATATAGTTCGCGTTTGATACTCCGTAGGCTTCACCGTCAATTTCTGGGAATTGGATTATCGCAGTAAATTTTCGATTTTGAGCCATCGATCATCATCGCAGCGGCGGGGACGAACAAGGAGCAATGCGTCTGAGTTGATTGATTAGGTATCTACCCGTGTTTGCCCTAACTAGGGTTTTGTTGGATTATTCTTCTCTTCGTTTTTTTATTTATGGGGAAAATGTTTTGATTGTTGAAATGGGAAATTTGTGGGGGGTTTCGTATTGATTCTTGTGGATTTTTTGATGGTTTGTTGCTGTTTTTGTTGAATTGGTGGCTTGTTTGATTGGTTTGTTGTATTGGATGATGAGGGTTTTGGGCTGTGTTGTGCTGGATGGGTTGTTGAATCCTTTTCAGCTACCTAACTTGGTGTAATAGCTGGTGTGGTGATTTTTGAGATGATAATTGATGGGGGGGGGGGGTTTGATGTTATTTTTAGATCGCACCAGTTCTGAGAGGCAGTTGTCACATGCAAGGGCCTCTAGATGATATAGATCATGAAACTCAGAAGAGTACGGTGAGATAGCAGGGTAAATGCATGTTTTTTTCTTGTCTTCTTATTGTTGAAATGAGAAATTTGTTGGGTGTGGAAACTTATGAAGTTGGTAAGCTTGGCTTGTGTTGTGTGATTTATTTTATGAGTATCCCTGAAATCTTAAGTTGTAACTTGTAAGAGGTGGGCATTTTTTAGTTTTTAAGTATCTCTGTAAATGGTTGATTGTAGAAGTTGGGTAATTCAGTGAAGTACTAGTGATGACTTGGTGTGGGTTTATGACGGGTTATTATGGAACGACTCATTTGTATACATATATCTTATAGAAGGTTTAACCAATTGAGCTTTATCTTATGTGGCTTACACTTTACATTCTCTATGCATGTTAACTTATGGGTGTTAATATAAGTTCAATCATTTGGCCTCTATGAATTATTCTTTTACGAATACATCATTCATCCTTATTTACAAACAATTATCTCCTGCAGGTTTTCCATATCTTAGTCTTGCATTTCACGAGTGCCAAACCTCTACAAACACGATACCATTCTGCTTCATGGGACCGTTATAAATAGGTGATGATAATGAAATATCTAATTGAACTGTTATTAGTTCCTTATGGTCTATATTGTAATAACCCCATATCAATTTTCCTGAGACTTAGGGCACTATGGGAGAACAAATGGACTCTCAGTTCTAAGATAGGTGTTAAACTCACTAATTATATGCCTCCCTAATTGCAAGCCTGCTGTGAGTTAAGAGGGAGCAAACAAAACGGGCCACACATGCTGATGCTGAATACAAATACAGCTCCCATACCATATTAAGTTCAGCTCCAACTTAAAAGATTAAGCTTATAATTGAAGTTCCTCTTATTATAATGCATTCTAACAGCAAGGTGTTAACATGCTTCTGTACTAGTTATTTCTAGGCTGATTGTGCCCTTTAGATTTGCTTACTCGTTCTAGAATTCACAATCAACGGCTAGTAAGCTTTGTATTTTAATGTATTGGAGGGCTTAATGAACTTTTGAAGTGCCTATTATTTGAAGCTATTTGTTTGGAGTTGCATCAGTTAAGGAGTTTTGAAGTAGGGGATGGTGTAGGAGTGAATGTCACTGTGAATTAATAAATTTGGTTTCTAGTTTTATCTATACATATTCATTAACCTTGTTTGCTAATCATTGCATATTAAGGTCTCAGTACGTATTTAAACCAATGTTGTAAAAAACACTAGTCGGTCGGAGAGGGTCTTCTAGGGACTAATCGGGGATTAATGGGAAAATAAATCAGATTAAAGGATTAGTCAGAAAATATGTGATATTTACATCATTGATTTAAACTATCTTTTGGAAAGACACGGGATTTCATTATACTTCCGTGTATCGTATAGATATAAGTTTGTAGTCCTGCTTTGTTTGGAATTCATTGCTTCTATCAGCTTATTCTGCATCTTCTCTTGTCATAGTTTTTGTACCTTTATTTTCTAAAATCTGTTACTATATTATTTTAATTACTTTATAATAGTATCTCTTTCATGATTGGAGAATTTATGTGCTACTGTTTTCTTCAGTTCATACCTACCCGTTGACGAAGAAAAGGGTGTCTATTAGTAAAGAAAGTACAAATCATTACTGCCCATAGCATAGTAGGTCTATAAAAAAATTTGGTGTCTAGACAAGGGTACTTTGTTTTTAGATGGCGAGTGGCTTTCTTACATGCACATTTATCTTGTAATAGAAGAATTACAACATTATTACATTGAAGTATTTGCTGTATAACTTCAAGTTCAATCATCTTTAGAAGTTGAGTTGGACTATTAAGTTTTGTGATTTTATCCCATTTGAGTAGAACTGAACTGTGAAGTAGATCCTCCTTGATGGGGGAACCACTCCAAATATTAGGATTTTGTGGTAGGTTTTGTTTTATAATTTGTGTCATAATGTCAACTATTTCATTAGGATATTATTTAATGTGTTTGGGCTGTATTTAATTAATTGTTAGGTTATTCTATTTGGTTTACTATTGATGATTTTGATAAAATATACTGTCTTGCCTCTCTAAGTTCTTCTCTCCTGATGATAATCTCCTCTACTTTTTTCATATATTCTCCCAACTCTTATGTGGCTCGTAAAAACTATTGAAATTCTAGGATTAAACATGTCTTGCAGTCTATCTTCTTCTCTAGTATCCCTTTTTTATATCTTCCCCTAATTCCTAATTGTGTATGAACAACTATATGAATACTTTAGGATCAAACTGATCTTGGAGTCTTGTAGAAAACTGCTCCCTTTCGTTAACTTGTATGAATATTTGTTTGTTTCTAAATTGGCTGGAAATGCACCAAAGGCTTTCAATTCATAAACATACCATATAAGTGTATAGTTGCTAGGCAATGAAGTGAACTCAAGACAAAACTTATGCTCAGCTTCAACTTCTGCTACTGAACCTGGTTCATGCTTATTGTTTAGATACCATTCAGAAATCTTACTTTTTGTGAATGCCATTCCCCATATCAGTGTCTTATGTTCTACCTATGCCCATTTTCTATTAATTTTTCAATCAGCAGTTTGAGATTCAGTGTTCTCCTTTCTCACATTCATATTGTTTCTTTTATACTCTAACCTCAGGTGTTAAAAGACTTGGCAAACATTCCATGAGTCAGAGAGTTCATTTAGCATCCAAATCCGGGACTTGTGAAATCTGCTCTGATCCTTGCTCATCTTGCATGCATCATAACGGGGTCCACATGGGATCCAAGGGTAATGAATTTGCCGATGTAAGCTGTCACGGAAATGCTCCCAACCAGTATTCTATCAATGAAGGCGATGCTTTACCAGTTGTCAAGAGCAGTGTGCGTGAGAACCAACAGCAAGCTGCTACTGAAACCAGTAATGAAGTCAGTGTGAGTTCCAGTCACGATTCTTTCACCCATAATACTGAAAACAAAGCATTCACAAGGTCTTCTAACATTGCTGATTCTTCAGAAGATGTAGCGGTTCTTCAGAAGTTAACCTCTGGTGGAACAGTAGCAAAGGATCCGTTATCTCCTAATCCACTGTGTGATTTTAATCACAAAGCCTCCTGTATTGGTGATTATAAAGGTATAGAGGGCCATGATGAGCATACTTCATGTGTTAGTACATCTAAAAATTCCAGCGCAATAGATGATTGTCCGAATAGAAAAGTAGATTTGAAAAATATATCTTGTAGTTCAATTTCAGCTGGTAGTAAAGTTGCTGCAGCTAGTGTTGATGAAGACAGCAGTGAGAAACACACTTGTGTAGATTGTGTTGTGCCTGGTAGATGCGCTGATAATTCCATTCAAAAGGGGCTTCCTAATTTGTTGGTTGACGTTTCTCTCAACAACTTATACGCAGCAGGGCTGCCTTTGCAAGAAAATATAGATCCTATAGCAAGTTCGCCAAAGGTTCGAGTTTTAAGTTCTTCTCAAAGTCATGCATTTCCTCACAATGCAGATGTTAAGGGTTTGGAAGTGAATACATCGTCACAGGCCCTAGATAAACTTTCCGAACCCTTAATTGAATCTATGAATTTATCTGTGAAAGAGACAGTACCTGATATTGCCTACAGCCCGAAATCTGCTGCACATGAACACAGTAAGGATCTCTTGATTGGAGAGGGTTCCAAGGTCACAGGAGAAATTTCTCCAAAGCCAAATTTAGAGATTGAGGAGGAAATTGGGGGCCAACTAGATGCAACTTTTAAGTGTTCTGATCAAACTGAAGACGTTGATATGCTGAAGGAGGTGGATCAGTTACCTAGGGTCCAGGAATCTCCATCAGAATCTCAATCTGGCGATGAGACTGGAGAATCAGACATCGTGGAACAGGATGTAAGTGTGCTTCTACTTTCTATATATAAGTCAATGCAACAGATGTGAGTTGTAGTTGACTGAAAACTCTTTCCTGATCATCTTGGTTGGGGTACATTTTTTGTTTTCTTGTTTCACGCATTCTGCTCCCTCTAAATTTCCTTATGTTCATACTGCTAAATGCATCCTTAGATATGCTTACCATGATATGCATATGGATTTAACTACCTGAAAGCTGCCGGTTCTTTTTTCCTCTCATAGATTATTCGTACTGTAAGAAAGACAATAGAAATGTATCTGACTATAAAGAAAGCCTCTATGACAAGGATTATAATATCACATTTACATTTACATTCACATTCATATCTTGATACAAGTATCATTTTAGTTTGTGTCAATGTAGTTTGCATTGTAAGGAGCCTACTCATCTTCGAATGCATGACCAAATGAGTTGAAAATGTGTTGGGATTTGAAGTTTGGAGCTTTGGGGAACTGTTTTGTTGCTCTTTCTAGAGGGTATTTGCAGTGGTTACATCCCTAATTTAGTTTATTTTGTTGCCCTCGTTTAGACGTTCTAGTTTTTTTTGTTGCATTATTCTTTTCTGTCTTTAGCCTCAGAGACCTAATATCTTGTATATTATGTCTTCTCATTTAGGAGAAGTATGTTGACATACTTGTCTTTCTGTCTGGAACAGGTAAAAGTTTGTGATATTTGTGGGGATGCTGGTAGAGAGGATTTACTTGCTGTGTGTAGTAGGTGCAGTGATGGTGCAGAGCACACGTAATAATCCTTCTCTCTTATTTTATCAATTTATATCTTTATGGTAATCTATATGTTCGCTTCTTGACGTCATCATTGCTGGCAATCACAGCTATTGCATGCGAGAAATGCTTAAAAAAGTTCCTGAAGGTGAATGGCTTTGTGAAGAATGCAAGTTTGCCAAGGAAAATGAAAATCGGATCCAATGTGAGCCTGATGGAGAAAGTGGAAATGCTAGCAGTCATTCATCTGGACATTCGATCAATGAACATTCTTTGAAACTGGATGTGAAAGGGTTAAAAGCCGATGCAAAGGCTACAAGCAAAGTTAGTTCAAGCCCACGAATATCTGGTAAGAGAACATCAGAAGCTACTGAAGTTGGTTCACCAGTGAAAAGGCAGGCTGTTGAAGCTAGTATTGGTTCACCTAAACCAAACCCCATTAGAGTATCTGCACTTTCTAGGGAGCCTTCATTCAAGAGCTCAGAGAAGGGTAAAGTAAGACTAGCTCATCAAAATTCTATAGGTACCCATTGCAGTAATGATTTTGCAGAAAGTGCACGATCTCCTTCCAACGGTGCACGTTCTCAAATATCCAAAGGTTCTAATCTTATCTGAATGATACTGTTTCTTATCTGGATGTCAACCATCTCTCTATTTTCAGCACCTAATTGGAATTTTTTTTACAGGTGCTTTATTAAAGTCTAATTCATTCAGCACTGGGAGTTATAAACATAAGGTAAAACTTGTAGATGATATTCCATTAAAGCAGAAAGGGCTTAGAGATGCTTCCCTTGGTATGAAGGATGGAGCTGTGAGAATGTTGGGCAAATCTATGTCATTTAAATCCACAAACTCGGCTCGATCTAATGGAACTGAGTCAAGAGTTAAAATGTTCTCACCTAAAATTTCCCAGGAACAGGATTTCAAGGGACTAAAGCACTCAAAAGATTGGAACACATTTGAACGGAAGAGCTTGTCTAAGCTAGACCGACCCCTGGTTAGTTCAGCAAAGACCAGTTCTGCAGTCTCTTCGCCTAAGGGCTATCATAAACTCACAGCACGTGGTGAATCTTCGCCTTTGTCCATTAGCAATAACCGAGACCTGAAGGTTGGGCAATCTGATGGCAAAATAGCTTCTTTATCTAGATCAACCAGCAATCTTGGTCGCAGAGGAACAGAAACCACTGGTGTTTCAGGTATTGTCTTGTGTAGATCATGCATGAACTCTATATGCGGCTTCAGTAAATAATTGTTTCCTTGTCTTTTGTTAGTATCATTTTCTGTATTTATATCTTGTGATATTTAGAGATGATTGTAACATTTTTTTATGCTATGAAGTTTTTGGTTCATGAAATTGGGAAAAATGCTGTTGAATAAGAAAATATTTAGTGACGATTGTTCTGTTTTCCTTATGCAGGTGGAATTTTATCTGGAGATCAGAAGTCATGCAAATTAAATCATAAAGAAGAGCCCTCATCCAGTTCTTCGACTGCTGAGAGACCATCCAGTAATGCAAACGGAGGTCTACAAGATGGCCCTCTATTACTGGAATCAACAAATCAAGCAGAGAAAGTGAAGGAAAGTTCCACCGGTCGTTCTAGACAAATTGCAAGGACTGGTTTAAGAATGGCTGCCTGCCAAAAGTGTAAAGAAATTGGACATGATGCTGAACTTTGCTCAGCTGTGAGTCCACGGGGATCTGGTATAGATGTTTCCACTGCAAGAAGTTCCAGGGAGGAGATGAAAGAAGGTAACAAGTTAAAAGCTGCAATAGATGCAGCTATGCGCAAGAAGCCTGGAATATACAAAAAGAAACAAGCAAATATCAATGTTGAAGAGCTGTCAGTTTCAAACACAGACGTTAATGGTGAACTAGCTCAAGATAAATCGTCAGTTCCTGGTACTTTGAAGAATATGATAACTGCTGGAGGAATACATGATGGGCTAGCAGTTCTTCAGCGCAGTACATCAGACTACTACAAACCAATGATTGTAAACAATACAGAGCAGACAGCTTTAAATGAAAGAGAAGCTGCAGATACTTTGAAAGTGGAGGATGCAGAAACCTGTTTCGCTTCTGATGGAAAGTCAGTCGTAAAAGAAGTGTCCAATAATGTCTTAGCTGTGGTAACAGCTTGTAAAACGGGAGCGATTCCAGAGCATGAGTTCATCTGGCAGTATGATACAATAATCCTGCAAATTTCTCTCAACTATTAACTTACTGTGTTTGCTTTGTTCTTGCCTTTCTGTTTCATATATCATTTCACACATCAGTTTTGTAATGTTTGAACTCATTTTGTTTGCAGGGGAAATTTTGAGCTGGATAGAGGTGGAAAACAGCCAGAACTATGCGCCGGAATTCAAGCTCATGTATCAACATCTGCATCACGTAAAGTTGTTGAAGTGATGAATACATTTCCTCAGAATGTCTCTTTTAGTGAAGTACCCAGGTTGAGTACATGGCCGCTGCAGTTCCATGAAAGTGGTGCCAAGGAAGAAAATATTGCTCTTTACTTCTTTGCCAAAGATCTTGAGAGGTAATTAACGTTGCAGGCATATGTGTATTTGTATTAATATGAATCAATTAATACTTCTTTGACCAGTTTCTCTTAGTTGTACCATTCCCTTGTTTTTATTCAAGCTTTTTATGATTTTGTACAGTTACCAGAAGAACTACAATTTGTTAGTGGAAAGGATGATCAAGAATGATTTGGCTCTTATAGGAAATTTGAATGGTATTGAACTCTTGGTTTTCCCATCTAACCAGCTTCCCGAGAAGTTCCAGCGTAAGATTCTTTCCACTTTATGTTATGTAAAGGTTCAAGATATTTATCATTTCTGAGGTCTAATTTGCAAGGTCTGTACTTTAAAATGTGAGACCTTTCACTATAATATTTTTGTCAAATATGAAACACATGGGTGTGAATTCTTAAATTCTTCATCACTTTTGTTTCATTACTTTGTAGTAGGGTTTACTATTGCCTTTGTATGCAACCCAATTTTTCTCCCTATAAGCAATGTGAACTCCCCATGTTGTGAGAGTTCTTTTCCCTTTATTGATGGGCTCGACTCATGGATTACTTTCACCCCCTGAAGTAAAAGGTTATTCTTCCATGCCTGGGCCACTATGTTGGATCAGAAGGACAGAGGAAGAAATAAACAACACCGTATTAGGTATTCTTTTTCTATATATGGGCCCTTGTGAACATTAAGGGCAAAAGGGAAGTGGGCTAAGATCAAAGGAGGAACTTCAAATGGGTTATACACTTATACTAAATAGGCTCTGATACCACGTTGAAATAGAAGAAATATTATAGCAATAATATCGGTTCTCTTCTATTTTGACAGGATTTAGAAATAAAGTTGGAACTGAATATCATTATTTGTTGTTAATTACTTTAGCATCATTGATTGGACAGTATGGAATATTTGATAGTATCATAATAGTTACACTATTTCAATTGTTGGGATACATGTTCAATGTTAGTCAGTATGTTACTGATATATTGTGTTGGGACATATATAAAGCCTATGAATACGAGCTTAGATTTTTGATTGCTTGCTGGATTTTCATATCCGTAAAAGCTCCATGTTTTTGCTACTAACTTCTAGACAGCATACATGCTATTAGCAAAAAGTAAGCTGATAGCAATTTTGTTTTGAATCTGTTGTGCATGTAATACTTCGGATTTAAAAGTTTTCTTCGGTAGTTGTGAGTTCTATTATTGTACATGATTGTGTTTTGATTTTTACATAACCCAACCTTAGGTGGGAAAGAGTGTTATAATGCACAATGCTTTTAATGTCACTAAATGAAGAAAGTATGTATCGATCTATTTGAACCGGTTATTATTGTTTTTACATGTGACGTCTTACCATTGTTGATTTTAGAAACATGATCGAATTGTGCACTAAAGAAACTAAATTTTGTTATCATCTTATTGGTTCTTGGCAGGTTGGAATATGTTATTTTTCCTGTGGGGGGTGTTTAGGGGAAAGAAAGCAAATGGCTCAAATTACACATCTGGTTCTTCACATAAGTTATTTACAGTGGACAAAGATGTTCCTGGTACTCAGATATCTTCTTCAGAAAACTATTCTCGCAATCTATCTTCATGTGATAAATCTTTTGTAGTCTCAGCGTTTGACTCTCCTGTTGGAAACTCAAATGGGATTTGTAATGTCAAATTGGAGCCCGTTGATCAGAAATGCTTGAGAAAAGTAGCATTTTCAGAGCAACAGCACAATGCAGTTGAATCTCACTCTTCGCCTAAGATCCAAAGAAGCAGTTCGGTGCCGGATCAGGAAAGCATAGTCACTGATACTCCCATGGTACGTATCTACTGTTTTTATTTGCACTTGGGAGTTATGATTGTGAAGCAACTTCACAAGTGATTAAACTTTCCTTTCATAGGTATCTTAATCTTGATATATATTTTCCTTGTGCAAGACACCGGTTAGTTGTGGCCACTGGATTCTTACAGCCTTTCTTGATATGAAATGTGTCACAAAATAAATGACCCATGTATGATAGTCTGCAATATGCTATTTAATTTGATGACAATACTATTTTCTTGTATTGCCTTTGAAGATACAGGATTTCACTTTTGGTTCAAGAATTAGGACTCCTGATTAACACAGGTGGAGCTAGATTTTTTGAAATATGGTTTCCAGAAGGTGTGGAATGTTGTAAAGTTTAGAATTGAAGCAAGGGATAATTGCAAAAGGTTGCTATGTACTATTTCATTTTTGCAAGGAGTGGCCGTGCACTATGTTGCAAAAACTTACTGTGAGCTATCCTAATTTTTGCATAGTTTATCAAAATTGATGGAAAATGGGTCAAATGCATGTCATGCGACCCCTCAATTTTTTCAAAAGTATTAAAAACCATTTTTTTACATCTAACTCTTTGGTAATAAACATAATTTTTTTCAATTGAAGTATTTATTTTTTATATTCTTACATGCAAATTTTAATTTTTTTTAATTTGAAGGATATTTTCATCTTTTCAATTTATTTTTAATGGTGCAAATAAACAAAACAAGTTCACAGTAAGTTTTTGCAATAAACGTGGTACACGGACACTCGCAAAAGTGTAATTGTACACCGTCACCTTTTGCAGTTATACCTGAAACAATGTAGAAAACTTGAATTTTGAATGCCTGTTCTGTATTTTAAACTATAACAGGGGATGGGTTTTAAAATTGAGACATACTTGCTGAGATAGTTTAAAACTTGTATACAAAAAAAATATCTGAAAAGGGAAAGTAAAGCAAATCTCCAAGTATAGCAATCAATGAAAAATGAATGCATCTGATCTTTGCTCCCACAAAAGGTGGCCCAGGGCATGAGGCTCCTATGTGGGGTCTGAGGATCATTTATGTATGAATACTTACCCTCACTTTTGTAGAGACACGGTTTCCCTGTGAGCATTTCACTCATCTGCTCCGTAATATATGGCAGCAGAGCTGGTTTGGGCCTGGTGTGACCCGTTTGTGTTGCCTTCTCGATTCTTAGCGTACGTGCAAGGCTAACATGTGAGGGGAGTGTTGAAGTGTCAAGCATACCTTGCCCATCACCTATTAGCTTGAGCTTTTTGGTGAATCGGGATGATACATTGTTTACTGGAATGTGATGATAAAAAATGTTCTTAAGAGTTCAACATATAGCTGATAAAAAAGAGTTCAAAATATAGCTGAATATGTGAAGGCAGTCATTGGCATTATTCTTATTCTCGAGAAAGTTTGTTATAATTTACTTGTATCTATTCTGATGTACAATAAGTTTATGTATTTTTCTTACCATTTTATTGCTTTTATATTTATTTTGATTCCTTGCTCTTCTTTTCATGTAGAAAGAAGCTAGTGATCTAGGTAGTACGTGGGGTGTGGACTTGCAACCTTCTGTTAGATCATTCGGTGCAAATAGTAGCTATAATGAAGTTAAGACGGCGGCACATTTGGATACGATAGTAGATAAGCAAAAATTTGGCACGCGTTCTCATGTAACTCTTCTTCCAGTTGGCGATCACCAAGTAAATATCGGAAGTCTCAATGATAAGAAAAGACTGGATGTTGTTGATAGTGGGAAAGGTGCAGCCAAACTTGAACTGGATTTGATGAAAGATGTGTCTATGAGTAGAGAAGCAAGTCCGGAGACCAGGAACGAGGAGCCAAATAACTGGCAGTTTGGGAGGAAACGTCCTCACGTTGATCTCGGGGAGACACCCTTGGCAGCTACCGGGACAAGTCAAAATGTGTCGTGGAGTAGTGGAATTAATAATTCAGCAGAGGGCCAAATAAAGAAGGCAAAGACGGGTGTTGGAGTATATGGATATGAGGACCCCAGAGATGAAGTTTCAAATAGTGGTGGGTGCGGTACAGAGAAAGGATACGAGAGGCCTTGTGACAAGAAGGTTATTCTCGAGGATTTGGGAACTGCTGAAAGATTCTTCTTTCCCGTGAATGTCAATGAGATACAGCAATCCAATCCCTGGAAAGTGCCCAGTTCTGAACATCAGGAGAGAGTCCCGAATCTCGAGCTCGCTTTAGGGGGTGAGAGGAAATTGGGAAATAAAGGATTCCTACCTTTTCTCGGTGGAATGGTAGACAAACAATATAACCACAGTGACCTTCCAGACAAGGCGACAGTCAAGGATGAGGAAGATGTGTCCGCATCCCTTTCGCTTTCTCTTGCATTTCCCTTTCCGGAAAAGGAAGAAGCTGCTCCGAGAACAGAACAGCAGCAGCGGGTGAATACTTCGCTACTTCTCTTTGGGGGATTTCCAGACAAGTAGGGGTTGGATCAGATTGATGTACATTAGCGAGATGTAAACCAGATCAGATATTGTACAACGATGATATATCTCTATCCATCTGTTGATAGCCCACACAGCACAGCACAGCACAGTAGCTCTAATAATTTTTCTTCCCTTTAATCTTCTTTCCTGATTTTGGGGTGTTTGAGTGAATCTTTTCACAGCTACCGTCTGTATATATTGAGGTTTTGAGAATGTGACGAGGGGTTATAATTCAGAAATATGGTGGTTAGAGTTAGTCTTGTCGACCAACAACAAACATTTATGTGATTCACTTTACGGGTTGAATCGAGACACATTAATATTGGGGAATAAATAATGTGGAAAAATAATCTTAGAAAGAAAGAACGATAACACGAGAATAAAATATTTATGTGATTTGATAATTTGCTTATGTCTGGCTATATATACCGACTCTCTTATTGTACTAGCCGACTTTTTCTTTATTAGTGAAAAAACAGAATATTTGATTGATGAAATCAATCAATAAAAGAAAAAACAAACAAAAGAAATTGATAGAAACATAGATTATGTTTCTATTCTCCATTTCTTCTAGAATTTGGATCATTCGAGAATCTAGCAAATTGCACGTGATACACATGAATTTACAGATGATCCAGTACAAATTGCATTAGCACGAAAATTGAAAGTGTCTTGAACGCTTGGTCGTGCGATAGGAGGAGTTGAAGCCTCGAGATAGGAGGGAGTTATTTCGGTGGAAGGGGAAACCAGCCCCTTATGAGATCTCGTGCAATTAGTAGACTTGGGAGACTTCAATTGGGAAGGTGCTTGAGAAATATGATGTCGAGGATAGACTAAAGGGTCGGGAGATCTGAACCTTTTATGTCTCCGAGAGTGAACTTTCCTTATCCTTTTCTTGGATTTTTTGAACTGACAGCTATTAGAATGTCCTGATCCTCGTTCGCAGCACCGGACGATGGCGAATCAGGGTGAAACTTACCGGCCTCCAATTCCTTATCTGAAGATTGATTAAAACAACGAGATAGGATGCCTGACGAATCTGTCCGGCGAGGAAGGGAAAGAGGTAGGCCCGAAGCACTAGATTCCTTGATCAAGATGGGGAAAGATTTGTCAGACCCGAATCATGGCCTTAAAATTGATGGCATCAAGATTTTTGGAGTGAACAAGAACTAATCCTTTGTCAAAAAATGCTCCAGAGCTACTATGAGGATGTATAAGCACCACTTTCCCTGCTAAAGTAGCATCGTTTCGGATCGAATCTAAAGACCAGCAAATCGGGGGAGGCCGACCAGAGCGATCCATTTGAAAACTCTGCTTTGCTTCAGAACTTGAGTGGAGAGGTGAAAAGCGAGGAACCAACGAGAGTCGAACCCAACGTTCATGCTTTGCCATTGAGAAAGCTTCCTTGGTCGAGAAAGTGACAAGAAAGACCCTATAATTCGGATTAGAAAGATGAAGCCACTCTCACAATGACTAGTTTCTCTCATGCTTTCCTGCGTGTACTAATTATGTCGAAGAATTCAACTATTTTTTAAAGTTGTTGGATTCATGATATTGCCTCTCCTTAGGAAAGGGCTTGACCACCATTAAGCAATCGAGCTCGAAAAGCATGATCATCTTCCCAAGAGGCCTCCTCTGTAGCTAGGAACAACAATATTGGTCCTATTCAAGATTTTGGTGTCCTTGATGAGTTGAGGTCATTTCTTTATTTAATTAGTTTTGGGCAATTGAGTAATATGATGATCTTTGTTTTCAAGTGTTTCTTTACACGAAGAACATGGTATATCTTGGATCCAAACGACATCTCTAATATGTAACCCACATATCCAACCTAGTTAAACATAGGTTCTTGTTGTTTAAATTTTTTTATAAAATTACATAGTAATGGGCTTGGTTCATGTCTCGAATACTTTCTCCCAAATATTCGTGGTACGTGCGGCACTTAGTCACATTATCAACCTGCTTGCTCGTGTTAAGTCAGTCGTATAGAACCCTCTAGAATTAAACAAATTACTGCCATTCTAGAGAATTCCGCCCAAACCCATCCTTTTAAATTTTTTGAGCTATTTGGGCCGCAAATCCACAATTCCTCAAATCAACAATCCATCACCAGAGGTGAAATCATCCAAACAACTACCATCTGAGCATCCAGAGTTGTTTGGAGGAGGAGACAGTGGAGATGGGTACTTTTGCGGCGCTAAAGTATGAGAGCAGGACCGAAAACTTTTTACATAAAATCAAAACATTTACTTTCTTCTTGATAAGATCCAAATAAATGGAGATGATGAGCACTGGTGCTCGATCAAAATGAGCTCCCTACGTATTCTAGGGATGAATCCATATAACATTTCCAACCAAACTTCGAATTGAGGTTGGGGATCAATAAGCCAAAGGCAAAGATTTTGGGTTGAGGATAAAATTCATAAACCAACTACTCAATCGAGTCCAACCTTCCACCTTAGCCAATTTGAAAACATCTTGACTGGGAAAGGAAACTAAATGATTAGGACTTTCAAGGGAGAGAACCAGGATCCCCTCGAGATCAACTTCCAACATTTTTCTTTGAACGTTCTCCACATTTAGGGGTAATGACAGTTGACTAAAGCCAATTATGTCGCGTTTCAAATTTAATACCCCAACTTCCAGTTCTTCGAATAACATACCTCAAGTTTAAATAAGCGACACATAACCCAACGTCTGTTAAATCTAACTGATTTGGTCTGTCAAAAAGTCTAAAATGCTCTCAATGGTTTTGGTCTGTTAAACCAGTTATTGGTTCAATTGATATGATTATGAAATGACTATTTTGCCCCTGATTGAATACTCAATTTAACTAATTAGTTGAGGACAAATCTGACTTTTCACTTACCCAAATAATAATTATAATTTTTTAATAATTATATATATATATATTAGAGTAAATTCCACATGACCCCCCTTAACTATAATCGTGTCTCACATGCCCCCCTTTAACTACAAAATCAATCTGTGAGGTGCCTTAACTATCCAAAAATACCACTTTACCTTTTTTTGTTGACATTTTTCAAAATTCTGTTAAGTTTTTGTGAAATGACGAAAATACCCTTGTATCTGAAAAATTAAAATAAATAAATAAAAATGATTTTGAACTTTTTTTTTCTATTTTCTCGTTGTACAAAATAAAAAATAAAAATAATATTTTAGTATTAATTTTTTATTTTAAAAAAAATATTTATAAAAATTAATAAAAATAAAAAACGATGTTTAAAAGTAAATTTTTATTATAAAAAAAACTTTTTAAAAATTATTTTTACTATTAACAAAATTTTATTCTTTATTTTGTAGAATGAGAAAATTAGAAAAAAAAGTTCAAAATCATTTTTATTTATTTATTTTAAATTTTCAGATACAAGGGTATTTTCGTTATTTCACAAAAACTTAACAGAATTTTGAAAAAAGTCAACAAAAAAAGGTAAAGTGGGATTTTTAAATAGTTAAGGCACCTCACAGATTGATTTTGTAGTTAAGGGGGGCATGTGAAACACGCTTATAGTTAAGGGGGGTCATGTGGAATTTACCCTATATATTATTAATCATTAATTATATTATTAATCATCATTAATTAAACCTAAACCTAATTAACCCCTAAACCTAAACCTAATTAAGCTCTATCTCCTCAGCCTCTTCACCAGCGTCGCAGCGGAGGGTCGGGGTCGATGAGGAGGCGGAGGGTCGGGCTCGCAGTGGTGGGGGTCGGGAGCTCCAGCGATGGCGGAGGCTGGGCTGAAGGAGGTGGGCGGGGGTTGAGGAGGGTCGGGGAGGAGGCGGCGGTCGGATGGAGCTCGAGCAGATGGAGCTCGAGCTCGATCTGCTGAACTCGAGCAGATCGGAGCTCGAGCTCCATCTGCTCGACCTAGCTCCGACCTCCCCTCCTCCCTCCGCCTCCTCCCCGACCAGCCTAGCCCGGCAACGAACCCAACGTCGTCGACGTCCTCGAGCAGCGAGGCCTCCTCGAATCCACCACCAGCGACCGCCTCCGCTCCGCCTGCTCCGACCCTTCCCTCCCTCCCCTCAAGGTCTACTGCGGCTTCGACCCCACCGCCGAGAGCCTCCACTTGGGTAACCTATTGGGCATCGTCGTCCTTTCCTGGTTCCAGCGCTGCGGCCACAAAGTCGTCGCCTTGATCGGCGGCGCCACCGGAAGGGTTGACGACCCATCTGGGAAGAGCCTCGAAAGGCCCGAGCTTGATGTGGGTACGCTCGAGAAAAACCAAACTGGTATTGGGATTGCTGGAGGTGGTGGCTCGACGGAGGTGGGCCGTCGCGACGGAGGTCGGTGGGTCGACAGAGGTGGGTGGGCGGTCGGAGACGGCGGAGATGGGAGTGGGGTGGGGTTTAATTAGTGTTAATTAGGTTTAATTAGGGTTAATTAATAATTATTATTAATATTTATATGATTTATAATATTAATAATATATATTTAAATATTAAATTATTATTATTATTTGTGTATGTGAAAAGTCAGATTTGTCCTCAATTTATTAGTTAAATTGGTATTCAATTAAGGGTAAAATAGTCATTTCATAATCATATCAATTGAACCAACCAGACCAGTTTAACAAACCAAAACCATTGAGGGCATTTTAGACTTTTTGACAGACCAAATCAGTTAGATTGAACAAACGTTGTGCTATGTGTCGCTTATCTAAACTTGAGGTATGTTATTCGAAAAACTAGAAGTTGGGGTATTAAATTTGAAACGCGACATAGTTGGCTGTAGTCAACTGTCATTACCCCACATCTATTCAAACTTAACTAAAATTTAAATAATCAAGCTCGAATTCGTTTTTGTTATATGCATTTAGTAATTATTTTATCATTAGAATTATTTTTTGTTTCTATTTTTTTATTATTAGTATGAAATTTTGCCCCCCTTGAAATAATTTCTCAAACCACCATTAAACGTTCAATGCAAAATTCACTTGCCCGGACAATTTAACTCTACAGCTGAACTTAACTGTCTTAAAATTAAGTACAAAAATTGTAAATTAGCAAGACAGCCATGAGATAGTTCATGTCACCCTACAATAACTCTTATACATCAATGTTGAAATAAATGGAATATATATATTATTTTTTATTTTTTTTTATTTTTTTGCGGAAGAGCTAACCATGAAATAGTTCATGTCACCCTACAATAATTTTTATAAATCAATATCGAAATAAATGGAATTTATTTTTTTACAGAAGAGCTAACAGTAATAGTTTACGAGTAATACAAATATCACTGCTAAGAGTTCATGCGTATTGCCCGAATTTAAGAACAATAGGTTAATCAGCACAGAATCTTACCCTGCTTTCTTCAAATGCCATCTCCGCCCGCAGAGGGTGATTTGCAATACACTGTCTTGTCTTATCCTCCACAATTCATTATCAACTTCTTGGTGTGCTTCCGAGTTTTCTTTTCACCTGCTATTGATTACCTATATTTTAGAAGAAAAAAGAGGGACAAATCAGTAAACAGGAAGGGAAGGCATTGTGATGTCAGTATCAAATAATATAATAGTTCACGAAAACGACTAAGTTAGTTTTTGAAACAAAAATACACCAATTTAACAAAAACAAAGTAGGCCATCAAAACTTGAAAATATTCACCATAAATTAGTGGGGTTTTGCAGGTCGTGGGATTCAATCGGTATATTTTAGTTCAATGTCTGTAGAGCAAATATAGGTACAGGGATTCAATGAGTATATTAGCAAATACTAACTCCCTGCAATGTACACTGGTGAAACTAGAAGAGCTAAAACAAAGAGTTCCAGATTGCATACTTACATGTGAAATTGTTAATCTATCGGGTGTTTATCAGTCTGACGAGATGTATAGTGAGCTGAGAGCAGCAGAAGAGATAGGAAAGCACTGGCCACAAAGATAGCATCAAACCATCGGTGATAAAAGTCAAACTGAATGTCTCCACCCAATACGTCTGTTATAATCGTCCTGCCAACAATACCATGCTTAGGAAGAGGAACTTTATTATTCATCACTAATATACTACGTAGAAGTTGACTAATATTTGGGATTGCCCTGATAATAGATGCTCACAGAAATAAATATTTACAAAAATTAGTTTTGTAAAAGCACAATTCAATAGAACTGCATACAAAATATTGGTAAATTCACTCAGCAGGCCGCTTCTCACAATAATGCTGAGGCCAATGGCGTATGTCTTATATAGTTATAGGGGTATGCCAAGCTTATCATCCTGATAATTCAATCATCTAATTGAACAGGTGACTGACTAATTCTTTGGAAGTACTTAAATCTTTTTTTAACATGCATTAATGTTTGAACTGAAAATCTTGCTTATGCATAGACAAGCTCTTTGCAATTTAGATCGAAAATGTTGTGTACCAAGGTTTGGGCTCAAGACCTTACTATATAGAAGTAATGGAGCGCCAAACTTTTCATTCATAAGAAGATTTAAGATTGATGTATCAAGTATTGGGCTCAAGACCCTTATATAGAAGGAAACTCTAAATGTTGCACCTTGACTCTCACCTTAAGAGAGGCCCAATGGAGGTGGGGGAGAGAAAGGCCCAACATAGGTAGGTTTGTAGAAGTACTTAATCTGTGTCTATCTAGTTCGACACATGCTTGCATAAATAGTGACCTTACCTGTACTCAGTTGCCAAGCTTTTTCTGATCAAAAGAATAGAAGAGAGAAAATACATTCCCATGATTTCAGACAGAAAAAGTACAACATTGCTTGAAGAACCACTACCAACTCTGGACACCGCAAAGAAAAACTGCAGAGAGCCAAAAGTTGCAAGTTAAATGAATGAAATTAGAAGTCACTAAGAGACATATCAAAAAAGGAAAAAGAAATTAAAGACGGATCTAATTTTGTTTTATTTCATCTCTTTCTAATAATTGCAGCTGCTTGAACAGAAAATGTAGAGAGTGATTCGGCTACTCTTTTCTAAATGATTGGGTGGAAGGGAGGGATGTGAATTTCAGCTAAAATGGATGCAGAGTCTCTAGATTCATTTTTACAGGCAAAACCCAAACTCAAATCTTGGTTTGAAAATCAGTGAGCGTTGGAAGCAAAAATGGCCGAGAGAGGTGTTGTCAGTAGCTTTCTAGCCTTCTTCATTGTCTCATAATGCAAATGTTAGTAGGTATAAGAACAGAACTGTTTTAAATAACTAATACCTTCCTGAACATGGATTTCAGCAAAATCAATGACATCATTTCCCTTTGTTTTATAACATTTTGAAATTGCCAACCACTAATTGTTATCTGGATGCAGTAGTAACATGGACCATTTATAACCAATTCAGCTCTTGTGTTGTTTAAAGGCCATCATTCAGTTAATCATTCATCCTTCTCTTTCAAAACCACTTGTCTATCTGTTAATGCTTAGAGAAATCTTGATTGAGAGTTCACTCTAATAAAATAGAGCACAATACATAAAAGGTAAAAATCTGTATCTTGGAGATGCAGCATCAGTTTTTTAGACTACATACATGAAACAACTATTTGACAGCATCGCTTCACAAAATCATGATTACCTTCATCACATTTGTTAAGAATCCCCGTACTGATATGACGACCAACATTCCAATGAATAGCAGGGAAATATACTGTGCAACAATACGAAAATTTGATAAATGAAGTGAAGCAAAATCATGACCAAATTTATAGAGTTCATTGAGTTATCTCTTGTATCAAACAATACTGAGACATTGCAGCACAATTATTACGGACAAGTACTGGGTATGATGAGAAGGCAAAATCAATAACAATTTATAAATGTTATTTAAATGATTCTCCCCTACACCCTAAATCGTGGGACTCTTAAGGAATGGCCTGCCTTTTTTGTTTATGATGTCTGGCTCATAGATTCGCCCCTGAAATTGGCCTTCATATATAGGAATGTTCGGACCATGCCACCTTAACTTACTTTCCTCCCATTTTGGGTTTCAGATTCAACTTTTTGCATCAAGTTTAAACAATTATCAAAAGAAGAAAAATCTTGCATATTTTATTATCCCCTCCTAAACCAATTCAATCACATCCCTTGGAATTTATTCCATAACTAGACCTTTGTCAATCTTGCCCTCTTGACATTTTTTAGCCCTGCCACCGATATGCATACTGATACTATGACAAATTTTATGTTTGCAAACCAAAAGGTGGAAGTTAAAGACAACAATTGTCAGGATTTGTTGCATAGTTTAAAAAAACTATTGAGGCTTACGCCTTGAGGCTCGCCTCAAGATGAGGCTGTCGAAAACAGCCTTTGAGGCTACGCCTCTCATCTGTGTACCAAGGCTAACGCCTCGGCTCCGTCAAGGCTTACACCTCGCACCTTAGGTATGAAGGTGGTTGAGGCTTACGCCTCATATTGTAGGCTAAAATTTAAATTTTTAGAAACCCATTATGGGCTTTTTATGAAAGTTTTATATCTGAGTTTATTTAAATGTTGTTATTGAGACTTTAAGTTAGTAAGAACTAAGAAGCTAAAGTTAACCTAACAAATCTAAGGTACAAAATTAAAACATAAATTATAAGAGAAATCAGCAACACCTTTTCTAGCCGACCACTCTTCTCCCTCCCTCTCATCTCCTTTAATTTTTGCTAATTCTTTGATGATTTTTATTCTATAATTTTGTTTATTTTGCTGAATTTTTTATTTGTTTTAACCTGATTTTTTCTTAATCTAGAATTGCTTATTTAGTTTCTAATTCTTGCTAATTATTTGATGATTTCTATTTTGCTTGTTTTGCTTATTTTTCTATATATATTTTTTCTTATTCTTATCATATTATTTAGATTTATTGGTCTTAATATTGAGGCTTATGCCTCGCATTGCTAACGAAAAACGCCTCAAGGCTCATTTGCGCAATTTTAAACCTTGATTTGGTGAACATTATCAATCAGAAATCAAATAATGGTACTCTTAAAATGAGTTAATGTAAGTTATAAGAAACATACAGCAGTTAAGAAGCAGATCATCAAATTCCAGGCAACAAGTAAAGCTAATGCAACAAAATAGCAGCACTGGGAACTGACCTGTGATAATAATGCTGCATTGATTCCTATATCAAAAAATTGCAAGAATATGCTTATGGTCCTTGTTACAGGATCAACTGAACCAGCCTGTCAGGCAAACAGATAAACTCATACAATTAGTTAACAGTATGCTGCCAAACAATATCAGAACGTGAATCCTAAAAACAAGCCCCGTTAGGCAGAACAAAATTAACAAACAAACATAAGAGACAGTTGAGATATACCTCTTTGAAGACAACACTTTGCAAGGACTGCAGAGAACAATAAACCCAATCAGGCAAATTTGTTAAGAGGAAGCGTATCAGTAGTTTCTTAGATCGAGAACTTGAGTTCTCACTTAACGAATTCTAAATTGAGATTAGAGAGCTCTCTCGTTAATCGGGCTCTCTATCTACCCAAATCCGAGCCATAACTCGATCTTCAAACCCAGGACCGTATCAACGTATACATAATAAATCCTTAGAAACCCTGGCTATGTTCACGGATATGGTAGTAAGCTAACTTAGGTTTTCAAACACCCATCCGAAAAAGGATCAGGATTTGAGGAATAGATCCCTCACCACACACATATGAACATCACTAAGGTACTATGGAACTACTGCTAAATCCAACCTTTTGCCATGACTAAATCATATTTTATGTCACTCCAAGATGAATTCAGCAATGAAATGTGCTTTGTCAATCCACACTGACATGTCAAGTAATCATAGTATAGCCATACCTTAACCATTTTATACACACAGTATACAGAACATGCATAGCCAAGCAAATTCTGCATGTGACCCTTCCAAGTTCGAGAATAAGCAGCAGCTTCCTGCAAAGTAAGAAGAAACCAATGAAATATATCTTCATCAATTTACTTGCCAAAGAAAGAAAAGGTGTTAGAAAAAAGACTATCAAAGATAAGAGTAGCAGGGAAACTCTGCATAACATGACTGCACTGCCCTGGTTTTGATGTAAGGAAAACATATATCTACTAAACAACATCCATTCCATATAACAATACAATCAAGATGTACTACCAATGATGTCATCAGCTATTATATGTGAGACACCATACATAAAAATTGGATGTATTTTTAGATTTGTTAAGAAACAGTGAAATCACAATGCACTAGTACAAGTATAATCTAATCACTGATAGTCTGATTCACTATGGGATGAAAAAAAATTCATCTATTTTCTCCCTATTTCTGTTGGGTCGGGCACTGCATTTGTGTGCACTGTTCTAAAGTTAGCAATTAGTATCATAAGATTAACCTCCTAAACTAACCAATTTGAAGTCCCTAATCCTGGCAGAGTTAGCGTACAAATGAGGATATGAAATTTGGATACTTTACAGTTCATGCTCTGTTCATTTCAAACAAAGAGCTTCACCCGTGCAATTGCTACATAAATAATCCTTGGCCTGGTCTAAACAGTCACGAATAGAGAATCCTGATACTATTGTAAACTACGAATGGAACACTTTAACACCTTTGAAAGTCACAGAAACACAAAGGAACACAATCATCCCAACTCAGGTTTGTGAAACAGAATAAATGTGTATATCATTGAGTATTTACAGGAAAATAGATGCACAGACATCATTCTTTTTTTCTTCTTCTTTCGTTTATACAATTTCCTAGGCATGTTACAGCCTAAAAAAGAACTTGTAATCACACAAAATGAAAAACCATATATACAAAAAACACGAGTAGTTTGAGAAAGATCGGAGAAGTTGACCACAATTCATATAGTGAAACTGAAAAGTGCTATAGCTCAACCTTAGCTTGGCGAAGCTCATAGATCTCTAAGAATAGCTGCTTTGAGAGCTCTTCTAAAGCTTGTACTTCTGCCTCCATAATCTTGATATCTTAACCGGAGATGAAAAAAAAGATGATGAAAAGACATAAAAGAGGGAGTAACCTTCAATATCGTTAGAAGGAAGTCAAGCTAATCTTATTGACCAAGTAGCAAATGGACAGAAGATAGATGTGAAGGATGATCGTGAGAAATAACTCGTACTCCCACCATTCCAAAATGAGTGTCTTATTCGACACTGTCAAAAAATGGAATCAGTGGAACTAGTGCTTAACTTTAGCCACATACCCCAATTCCAATGTGACACATTCAAGTGATACTTTGTTAAAAAAAAGTGGAGACTCATTTTGAGACAACAAAAATTAGTATATAGGACAGTCATCTTATAATGGGTCTAGGGACATATAGATATAGTTTATACTTCCTCCATCCCACAGTGAATTTTCTACTTGACTGGTGTGCCCTCATATCCTACCATGTGCTAACCTAATAATGGGTGGTAACTGACTAATGAGAATGATAAAAGTGACATTGCATGCATAATTACAAAAATGGAAAGTACGCTCATTTTGGAAGGACATATAAGGATGGAAAGTGTTTCACTAGGAATAGGAAATATGGACGGATTGTAAAAAATAATTGCTTGTACAGGCACAGTGTTGGGCAAGTTTGATGAGGCAGAAATCTTGCTTTTAGTGGCTTCGTAAAGTAGACAAAAGCACAGCATTCTTCCACCGCTTTGCCAAATTCAGAGCTGCCCAAAATCGTATCTCGACTATAGTAGTTGAGGGTAACACCTTGGTAGACCCGGGACAGTATACAGAAGAGGCAACCTGCCATTTTGCAGATCAATTTTTTTGGATCATCTCCCTAGATCACAGTTTCCCCTGGCGTTCATGTGATTAACCAATATGAACGCAGCCAGTTTGAAATGTTTTTTAATTTTTTAATCCAGGGCTATTTTCGTCATTTTCAAAAAAGTTAAGGAAATTTCAAAAAAAAAAAAACGAAAAAGAGTAACTTGCAAAGTTACTAAATTTAGAGGACCATAAAAAACGTGTTTTTAGTTAAGAGTTGTTAAGTGAAAAGGTCGTATACTTATGAGGGGTATATGCAATTATCCCTAATATTTATAATATAAAAACACGTTTTTCTGATTTCTCAAAAATACTTATTTGCGGTACCACCGAGTTTTGAATTATGTTAATAGCTTCCTTTCACACAGAATCGGGGACCATATTACTACAGTCCTTTTTCTTCTATTCCCCCTTTTCTCGTTATGCCTCTTCCCATTCCACCCTCCTCTCTCACTATGCAGCATCTTCATTCACACAGCACAATCCAACCACTCCCACCCCCCAAATTCCATAGGCAAGGCAGAAAGTAAAACCAGAACTGACCTTGCTCTTTCTGATCATCTTGCACAGATCGTACAACTGTACCAACAATTCGCTTGAAAAATGATTTAGCCTTCAAGTTCTGCAAGATTTGAGTTACAATAAGCCAGAATTAAAGATTTAACTAGTGAACACGTGTGGTCAATTGTGAAAGCATTGGAAATGATATTCAATTTTAGTTTTCTTTATATGTGATACAGTGTATTTAGGTTCTCATTATGTACTACAATTACATGGCACACATTAAAATATTTTATTTGTTTTTTATATAAGCAATAATTCGGGAAATTGTACTCTAATTGTGTGTATGAAGATTTGAACTCAGAACCTGACATATGTAAAGTGAGCTCCTTATCACTTGGCGCAATTTGTGTTAGGCACACAATAAAATATGGTACATCAAGACCGTATAAACACGTGAAACATGCATCTAAATACACGTTCCAGTTTATATGCCTCTTTGTAAGAAGCTCGTGAATCCTATATATTTGGCTCTGTTCAACACTGTTCGTGTGAATGAACACTGCTTTTAAAAGTCAAGTCTTCTAAGCAGATATATTTTATGCGTCTAATCTTATGTTTATTCAACCTATGTTGATTTTTAGACACTGTTGTACAGAATATAAACAGATTGTCAATATAATTCATGACTAGAAAACTCTGAAGAAACAAGTACTATGTAAGGGAAAAAAACCATAGGAAGAGGGGTAAACCTCTTCGGATCCTTGTATACGTTCCATCTCCATTTGACCAAGAATAATTTTCTTTTTCTTTGCAATACAAGTCTCAATTGATTGCATCAGTTGTCTTTCCAAGGCCTTGATCTCTGACTCGTCAATTTCTCTAACAAGTTTAAATGCATAGAGCAATTAAAGAAAATAAACAATCATGTTACTACCTAGAAAACAAAATAAATTAATGCTTCACATGGATGTAACCACCCTAATCCAGATTTGATCAAGAGGGATATTCATTAAAAAAACAAATATAATGGGCCACCAATGTATGAAGGCCAATCAACAAATCATGATGAAGTAAACCCCTTTGAAGCAATCAGAAATGTGAAAGGTAGAATTTCAAGAAAAAAATCGAGTAATATATTAGCTTAGCAGTGAAATCCTGATCTAAAGTTGCAATAACCTCCACAATACTATATCATTACCTGATGAACAAAGATAAGTAGCTGTACGGCAAATTGACAGCTCCAAATCCAGAAAGCACAGCCATGACAGTAACACCAATGACCCCAATTCTACTGACCAACTGAGGCATGGTGAAGAATCCTGAGTAGAAAGCCAAACAACAAAAACTGTGTAGGTTAGATTTCTAAATTAGCATGCACAAAGTATGGAAAACAGCAAACTAACAAAAAAAATTAAGAAAGGAAATGAGAACTTTAGAAATGAGGAAATCGATGCAAAGGTATCTTCTTCAACATTTAACAACGAACTAGTTCGGAGTACACTTTCTAAATGTCAAAATGATGATCAAAAAGCAATCTTACGAATCAACTGGAAGGTTATTAATACATATGATAATTCAAGAATGGCCCCTAAGTCTATTAATAAAGTGCTACATTTATCAAGCTATCCAGACCATTAGAACTCAATGATAAATTATGCTACAATTAGAATAGGATAGGACGCCAATGGAAGTCGCACGTCACTGGTATAACAACAGAATTGGACGTGAGTTCTTGCTCTACCTAATGCTTTGGATTTACAGAGTCCTACACTTCATTATGAAACTGAAATACAAATGTTCCCTTGCAAACATGTGTTTTCATCATGAACCACCAAATCACATGATCATTGTGCTCTTTTCGTATACCCACATATAATTTCAGAGTAGCATCATTTTGACCATGAGTTATGTACATGGCAGGGAGATGAAAGTAAATTGACTACAGTACATGGCAATTTATTAAAAATGAATAAAAAGAAGTAACCTAAAAGGGGGATCAAACTGAGAACTAGACATTTTGAATAGTTTAGGGGATGACTCTACTTGAATCGAAGTAATTCTAACAATTGTGATGTCAACATGAAGGCAAAGATGTAAATCAAGCCTCCAAGGAGTATTAGGGTAGGATATAGAATGAGACATCAAGTTAATTGCAGAGGTGCATATTAGACATTTACATTTTTTTATCTATCTCGTAAAATAAAATGCAAACGAATACCTTTATCGGGTGAGGGCATAGGAAAGTGAATGCCCATACGCCAGAAAGCATAGAGAAATGCCAGCAAGAATATGATGGCTCCAAGTGCAGCCCGTTCCTTCCTTACGCCTGAGATTAATATTCCAGGTGATGAGGCGTTACCACCTAGGTTAGTTGGAATCCTTGGATATGAAAATGGTTTGTACAACATTAATCATTGTATCTTTGCCCAGTGTTCATGTTTGGCCGTATAATATATATATATAATCACTGTGTAATTCTGTAGGATGGCAATTACATCTCTTAAAGAACTAAATAAATAGATAACAATATGATAAAAAAGTATTTTGTTAAGGGGATAAACATATTCTCATGGAGAATTTCTTATAACTCATTGCCATAAGCTGTTGCTTTTAGAGCGGGATCAAAGTTAATCCATTTTGAAGCTAACTGCAAGAAACCCAGCTTCACTATGGCCTTAATTTAAGATGAACTTGACAAACACGAGAAAGAGATCAATAGAGCAAGGTCCCTGGTTACAACTTAATACGGGTCAAATTAGAAACAAACAAGAGAAGTACAAACAGGAGAAATGAGAATTAACATAAACTAGAACAACATAGAACATACCATTATTGCAAAGCATCAAGTAGCAGTGATAGTAAGGCAGCATGAAAACCAGTAACAATATCAGGCAAAACAGATCAACCTTCCAATTCATCCACCGCGCCCTACACCCACAAAAAGAAACCAAACCATGAAAACCCAAATCCCACAACCTAATTCCAAGTTCATTAATCTTACCATTTCCATCAATTAAAGCAAGGAGGTACATGGATTCAATGATATGGAAAGGGAGCGTAGAGCGTACTCTTTGGAGAGGAGAGGGATGATCTCGAAGAGGACGAGCTGGAGGAGATTGCAGGAGAAGGCGAAGACGACGCTGAAGATGAGCTGAACCAGAAGTCTCTTCTCTTCGTACTCTTTGTAGAGCCTCTGGTTCAGAAACCACAACCCTGCCCATCCGAGCAGACACAGCGAACCCATGACCACCACTCCCTCCCAGATCGCCCATCCCCAACCCATCTGTCTCAAGCCTTCTCTTTTCTTCTTCAGAGATCGAATTAAACCCAACCCAGTAGAGCAGATCGAGCATTCACGGTTGAGACATGAAAAGAAAATGTATTTGCAGAGTGATGTATGTGAAACTGGAAGGGGTCGTTTTTCGGTTGTTCATCATCTTGCTTTCACTTTCAGACGACCTGTCGGCGGAGTCCGCCCCTTATCATTAACTTCCAAAATATTTTAAATTAATTAACCTCTTAATTATAGTCGAGTTTTACTTTAATTTTAATAATAAATTCTCGAGTCTCTTAATTTTACGACATTTTAAATAGAACTAACAAAAATTTTAAAAAATTAATAGAAAATTGTAAAGTGAAGCATTATCAAACTTAAAAGACTATGCAAATTATTTTTAAACTTAAAGAGAATGAAGTGAAACTCGACTATAGTTAAGGCCGGGGTGTTCACGGTTCGGTTTTTAAACCGAACCGACCAAAACCAAACCGAACCGAACGGTTCGGTTCTTGAAGAATTCAAACCGAAACCGAACCGAAAAAATTCGGTCGGTTTGTCAAACCGAACCGACCGGCTCGGTCGGTTTTTGGTTTGAACCGAATTGAACCGAAAATCAACCAAAAAACAAAAAAAAAATCATAAATCAAGCAAAAAATGATTAGATTTCGATCGGTTTTTAGAGGAATTATGTATAATAATTTTACACGAACTAAAACACAACATTAATAAAGCCCAAAATAGAATAATCCAATTGAAAAACACCCTAAATTGAAGCATAAACCGGAGAATTCATTATAATTTGGACCGGTTCGGTCGGTTCGGTTTTTGATCGGTTTTGGTTGATTGAACCGAAACCGAATAGACCAAAACCGACCATTTTTCGGTTCGGTTCGGTCGGTTTTGGTCGGTTCAGTTTTTTTTGAACACCCCTAGTTAAGGGGGTTAGGTGAAATTTTCTCTTATTATTATTTTAGGGAAAATTGTACCTTTTTTTTCTCATCGAATTGAATATTTTATTGGTTCTTCATGGGACTTATCGTCTTTTGATGAAGTACATACCATCTCCCATCTTATTTTATAATAGTTTGTTCTTTACTTATGCCTTCTAAAACCTAACTAGAATTCAAGAAATGGGTAATTACATATCAGCACACCCGTCGAAATCTCATTTTAAGATTGGTACCCCAAGTAAGATTTTTTTTTCTCGGTCCCCCAAGTTTCGTTTTGTGCCACTTAAGTTCAACTCTATTAGATTTAACTGATTTGATTTGTAAAAAATCAAAAATGCCCTCAATATATATGTTTCAAATGTATAATTATCCAGTAAATATGAAAAGACAATTTTGCCCTCATTTTAAATAATAAATAAACTTACAGTGAAAGGGTATGTTAGTATTTTCAACTAACAAATTAAAAATCAAATTAAACTTTTTATGAGAAATGACCAATTTGTCCTCCTTTTAAACTTTCTCTCTCTCTCTCTCCACTGTCACTCTCTCTCTTTCTCTCACTCATGAAAGAAACCAAAATATCACAGTAACTCCCTCCTATCTCACTTAAAAATCCTCTCTCCGTGTACAATGTGTTCCTCCCTCAATTATTAAAACTAAATTTTGAACAATCAAACAACACAGTTTACATGAAATACAATTCAAAAACTTAAAAATGACCAACAACTATTTTTTATAGAATTACACACAAAAAATGAAGAGCCCGTAAACTAAACCAAAACACAGAAGAAGAAAACCACTGATTTGAATTTGAAGCTCTAGCTCTCCACTGATTTCAGGTCATTCAATGTCATGTGACCAGTGCGATTTGGATCCAAATTAGCTCACCAATCTCAGCAGTCCTTCCACGCTTTCACAACAACCAAACATAGAACAAGAAAACTAAAGCAATCGCAAACTTAGTGAGGTTTAGGCGGTGAAGAGGCTCGGTGTTGGATCTTGACTAGAGGGTGACGAAGTCTAGGGTTTCGCCGGAGCCGGTGGCGACGTCCTTGTAGGTGCAAAACTCGAATCCGGTGTCGGAGAGAGCTTCGAGTTGTGGCGTGGCGGCGGAGCACTCGCAATCGACATGGAAACCTCGACATATTGGAGATCTGACTTTTCCCAGATCTGGGTCGAGGGTTGACTTTGCCTAGTGTGCTCGAGGTCCTCGAAACCGTACCAAAACCACCACGAGACCTACCCGCAGAGCAACCGCTTGGCCGCTCAGAAGTTGAGCCTCGGGAAGCCATCTCCGTCGTCGTTCTCCCAGAATCAGACCGCTGCGGCTGAGGTGACTCTGCAAAAACTAGGTCTTTTCGGGATCGACGAGAAGTAGGGACGTGGAGGGTGGTGCTGCTCTATTTCTCCCTCTCGCCGGCAATAGCCACTTCGTCATCTCTAAAACGCTGAGAGAGGATGGGGCAAGGAAGAAGACATCTAATATGAGGATGGACGGCCAAAATAATCAATTTACAGTTATTTTTAATGGTTTTTATTTTTAAATTGTGTTTATTTAAAAAGACCAATATGCCCTTCAACTCTAAAGTTTATTTATCATCAAAATGAGGATAAAATGTCATTTCACAATTATCCCAATATTATATTATATTAAAAATAATTATACTACAGGGGCATTTTAGGTATTAAAATATTTTTAACAGTTTTCATCACAAAATGGAAGTAAGTGTTAACGTTTTAAACTTGGGGGACTGATCATGGAATGAGGTTTCGTCGAGTGTACTGATGTGTAATTACCCCTTCAAGAAATAATAGCAACACTAGACGAATAGAGTGAAAGCACAAGTGCAATAACCACATGCAAACAAGATATCAGACACAGGATATTCGGGGAATTCAAAAGTAATATTTTTTTATTTTTCAAAATTTATAAAAGTAAATAGAAGTGTTTAAAATACGACTCTAAGTACTTCAACTAGGGTTCTTAGATATAAACTTTCGCGACAACAACGCCAAAAACTTGACGCGTGAGAATTCCTAAAGGGATCAGCTAGCTTTCAAGTTGGCATCCTATGGTTATAATTCGTGTCTGCCCCCTAAAACGAAAATGTAAACCCTAGCCTAACAAATATTCTACTTCTCTTAGGTCAGTTGCTTTTGGGCCTGCTAAATCATCACCAAGCCTACCTGATAGGTGAAATATTAAAATACGCATCTATGGTCCTTAATCAAGTTTTACCCCAATTCTAATCATGCAATTCAACTTACTCTGATTCAATTCCCTATTAACTCATCAACCCAAATATGCACAATTAAGCTTCTCATTATTCCTAATAAGCACAAACCCAAACAATTAACCATTGCAATCAACAAGAATCAACTAGATTCACTATCAATTCAACAATAAAAACCCACAACATTCAATCGACAGATATAACAATCCAAACTCTAATACTCATTCCATTCCATACCCTATCTTCAATCCACCATCAACCAACTAATCTACTCGACAATAAATCTCAAAACCCATAACTATCAACTAAACAATAAAATCACTAACCCATTAAAAAAACCATACAATCCATACACAAATCTAAATTACATAAAGTAAATGGATAGAAAGAGTCACATTTCTTAGCGAGAGGTTCTCGTTCTTATGCATGTTGTGAGTTTGAGGAGAGTTCGGCTCGTCATGCTCTTACCGTAATTCTGCCGTCAGATGTTGTCGCCGTTTAATATATGAAGCTTTAAGAAAAAGTTATCTAGTTGGAGGTAGGAAAGTGACATTTCCCCCCTTTCATTTATTCACACACATAAAACTCAGTTTCAGAAAATGTAATTTTACACGAACACAACAAACATAAACACCAAGACACTTGCAAAGTAGAGCTACATGGATGGAAAATGGAAAAGACGCAACGCAGACGGTTGATGATGAGCACCACAATCTGGACCCCCAAACTCCAAATCATTCTTCATTCAGTTATCTGCAGAAAAAAAGAAGAAAATACTCAGTCAAGACGCATAACTCTTCACAAACCAATTTCCCTAATAACAACTCACTCACCATGGGGTGATTGAGAGCTTGTTGCGGACATGTCTGACGATGCCATCGGGATGGATATCGAGAGCTGCGTTGTGGAAAACGACTTGTCATCCTCGAGGGCAGCCCAGGGTTCTCTGGCTTTATGCCATTGATCGAAGAAAGGACGAAGAGACTGTTTACCCGATTCAATAGGGTAATCATTCTGCATCATCGAGGAGGAGACTCTAGATGGCATCAGAGGCCATGCACTGCCCAGCGACGACTCCATTTCAAGGCCCTTGTTGCTTCCTGAAGCTTCCGAGAAGAAGCTATGCTCACCAACTTCAGCCGGCTTAAGGCCTTGAAGATACCTGTTCATTCACAAAATTAAAATTCAGTGCATATACTGAAAGAATGTTTTTTACATATATAAATCCAATTCCTTTATCAAAGGTCACACAATAAAGAAAATAATACAAACACGGTTTGGTTTTCTCACTCGAAGCTTGGAGTGCAAGTTTCTTAAAGGCCCATTCCTAAATGATGTGAACCACCATGCACAACATATATTCTAGTAAAATCAGGTTGTAATGTTCAAACTCTAGGACCAAAATAGGATTGGGAACCATCTCATGCAAGTGCTTGGCCATGAAAAGGTAACTGCTAAGATCGTCAACGGTCAGAAAAGATTAGTGTAGCAGAAACATGATAGAAGCTCAAAAATCATTCCCATCAGAACATGCTATTATATGATCGGTTCAACTAAGAACACAAGCCAATACTTAATTCATTTTCACAAATCGCCTATTAGAATAATCAGGGTTCTACAAACCGCTAGGCGCTAGTCAGGCGAGAGGGCCTTTTGGAGATTAATCTGAAAATTGATTGGATTAAAAGATTAATCAGGGACTAATCGGACAAGTTGGAGATTTTTAGAACACTGCAAATAATAAATTTACGAATTAAAGATGATCAGAACCTAGACAGTGCTAAAACATTTTCCAAAGGCAACTTCCAGTGCAGAACAAGTTGTGCACAAAAGATACCATGACTCATTCTTGTGTAGATCTCAGTAAGCAATCCATTAACTATGGTATAAACGTTAAGAAAAGAATATTTCAGCATGGTGATGGTGATCATCCACCATCGAGTACAGTACGCATTTCACTCTCCTGATGCTCTATCTACCAGCTGGAAGGACATAAAAAGAAGAAAGAAACAAAAACTGTTTGAAGAGCATGAGTACAATAGTAACCAATATTTTTTATATATAATGATAATATGTCCAATTAGCAATATGATAGAGAGAGATATGTTTCTGGTGCAAGCTTAAGTTTCAGCTACTCAATGAACTACCTCAAGACAGCCATGCCAGCAAGAAAATTTAATTTTCCTTCATAAAAAACTAGTCTTTCTAATACTTTTTATATTCTCCTTCAGACAGAAAATGCTGAACTACTACTAACTGGAATACTCAGAACAGTTTTAAATGTCATCACTGAATTGTAGAGACGAGTATAAAGCTGAATAGCAGACCAAAAAGGAGTCTGAAAAAACAGTGGCAAAGACGATAAATTTGAGAACTATTTTCATGAACATCAGGGCCCAGAAACCAGAAAGCTGCAGAAAATATTGTGCAGCATTCATTACCCTGATGACAGGAGTCTTTGATACTACTCCTTATCGCACTATTCATTCGCGGGGCCCGATATTCAAAATTCATGTAGCAGATTAACATGTTTTAACCCATAAAATAGAGTGAATAAAGTCTAAACAAAATAAACAATAGACCAACCATGGTTGATGAAAGAAATATCCTTCTGCTTACTTACAGATGCTGTCCATAATATGATTATTCTCAAACATTGAACATAAAATCCAGGAGGATGCAATCAATCCTCTAGCCTGAATGAAAGAGATTTGACAAACTTTCCTTTCATTTAGTAACATGGTCAAGAAAAATCATAATGAATCTGAAAGAGAAGAGCTTTGTCACAAAAATACGAAATTGAGCATCTTTCCCTGAGGACATAAGGGCCCATAACAGAGTGGAATAGAAATTTATGTTTCCGTACAGGGAATCCATTGCTTGAATGGCCGGAAAACATAATTTTTTCACCAACCATTAAATTTGTCAGTATGGCCCAACAAAGAATGGATTTGACATTATATATAACAATTATTAACTTCCTAAGTTATATCCAAACATTAACGCAAACTTTAAGGATGCAGATTACCGAACGTTAAGAAGTGAGAGAAACTAATCTACTGGTAGCCTTTTGCTAGCCGTTCATGGTCTAAACAAAGACTTTTTTTCAGCGGGTAGGAAAAGCCAAGTGTTATTTTCCAGCAATGCAAACATTACCATGCCTACAAGCTACGTTATCATCAGAGAATAGAACTAAATATTCCAACCTCATAGATCTATATTGTTGTTTATTTTCTGAGAATAATATAAGGAAGACATACCTATAATCTTTGCTGGGAATCCCATAGGGAATAGAATCCATATAGTTGGATTGATTGGTTACAGAGCATGTGGTCTGGTAATTACCAAAGGAATGCAGTGGAAGGTTTGGGAAGCTTCCAGCTCCATCACTGCTGCTTCTAGTGACGGACAGCGATGTCACAGTAGACGATGATTGTGACACGGTTTGTGATTCCACAGGCTTTCTTGAACGGTTGCGACCACGGTGCATGTGGCGCTCACAGTACTTTGAGTCCGGGTATGCATCTTTGGAGCACCTCCATTTCTTGCCATCAGTCCTCCTGCACCTCCCTGGCTCCGGGTCCACCTTTTTCCCGTAAAAGGAACAATATCCCACTGCTTAAAGATACGGGTGAGTCACACACACACCCACTTTGTTGCAAAACATTAAAAACGCACACGAAATGCTTCAGCTTCACCAATAAAGCCCTAGCATAGCACCAATAGGAAAACCCAATACCATCTACCGAAAGACATGATACTTCAACTTTTAAGGACATCAACAAACCACAAGAATAAAGACAGTGGAATCATAACACCACAACATCCATAAGCTGCTTTCAAAACTGTAACCCATCCACAAAAGCAACATCTATCACCTAAAAATCAATCTTTTCATTATAGGGATGCCTAAAAATTACTCAACCAAATGCATAACAAAAACCCACCATCTCCTAAATCTAAACCAACCCATGTTCTAATAACAACATGACTAGCCCCAAAACAGCAAAAAAGGTATTCTTTGTTGACTATAATAAACAAAATAGAGAAAAACAAAAGGACATTGGGTTTTCAAAAGAAAACCCAAATCAAAAAATAAATCTATATTCAGAAAAATAGAGAAGGTGTTCCTTACTAGGACTAGGAGGGTAATGGGAGGAGAAGGCATGAGAAAGGGAGTGGAAGCTGTTTTGAATGGGAAGCACAAGATGGGGAGGGACAGGTAGACCAGCCATCATGTACTTGAAGATGAAAGCTTGGTGCTCGAGCTCCTGCCACTGGGACGCCGTGAACGGCGACCGCATCACCGTCCCTGTGCTCGCCGCCGCAACAGCTCCGCCGGTGGTGTTCATCCCCAAACCCACCAACACCGGTGCTTATCTCTTGCTTTTAGCAGAACCCAGAAGAGAGATATGGGAAAAGGAGAAGACCCAGAAGGCTAAACATGGGTTGGGGCAGGGAAGAAGGAGCAAGGACAAGGATCAGCAGGAGGAGCAACCATCATTTGTTCTTTGTTTTCACTGTGTGTTTTGTGCTGGGAAAAGGAGGCAGTGACTGTTGTGAACAAGCGAACCTCCCAATCTTAAGTTTTGGCCTCTTTTTATTTTTATTGAGAGAGAATATTTTTATCCATTCATCCTCGAAAGCCATTATTAGGTGGGTTAAAACTTAAAACTCATCAATGAGAAGCTTTCGGGTGGACTGGATTGAGATCGGAACTTATTTACTCACTCACATTACTATTTTAACCTCTGTAGTTTTAAGAAAATTAAATAGGCACAGTGACATGAAACTCACCACAAAATACACCATAATGATATGAAAATTAAAATAGGATAATTTTGTCTAACCATGTCTTAAAGGTTTGAGTTATTAGAGATTACCTTCTTCTTTTTTTAATTTTGCATATTATTTAAAATGTTATTTATTTTATTTTCAAAATTCTGAAAATTATCAAAATACTCTTATATTTATTATTCAACATTATTTCAAGTTGAAATGACCAATATGCTCATGTTTGGACTTTAAATGTTCATTTAATTGTCATCAAAAGTTTATCATAGTTCTCCCTATTCTCCGTTGTCGATTAATGCTCCTCCTTCCTCCATTTCGTTGGAAAACACTGCCTTCTTACTAAATCTTGTATTGCCCTCAAAGAGAAATGTTTTAAACTACACCAAATCATTATAATAAGGACTAAACAAATTCAAACCATATGTAGAAAAAATGAAAATCCCAAAATAGAAACTGTAAGATCAATAATTGCACAAACAAAAATAGCATATACAAAATTATACTAGTATGAGACACAGAGATCTGATAAATGAAAACCTAAACTCGTCTTCACAAATTACATTTTGGTTACGGATTTGGTCTAATTGATTAATTAACAATTTGGAATCCACAACTTATAATTGAAATCCAATTCACATACTCTTCTACACTTTTTCTCTCTACAATTCCAGTTACTGCTTCTAATATTTGCAGAAATAATTGAAATCACAATTCAATTCAATTCACATACTCTCTCCACCCATTCTCTCTCTAAGATTACAATTACTGCTTCTGATATTTGCAGAAATAATTAAAATCACAATTCAATTCACATACTATGTCTACATTTTCTCAGTTCGCACTCGGTGGTGGCGGCTTCCAATGTCACAGGCGGAGGATGATGGTGGGCTACTCCCCGGTCTTGACCGGAGCAGCGGTGGCCAACGACTGCTTCTAATATTTGCAGAAATAATTGAAATCACAATTCAATTCAATTCACATACTCTCTCCACCCATTCTCTCTCTAAGATTACAATTACTGCTTCTGATATTTGCAGAAATAATTAAAATCACAATTCAATTCACATGCTATGTCTACATTTTCTCAGTTCGCACTCGGTGGTGGTGGCTTCCAATGTCACAGGCGGAGGATGATGGTGGGCTACTCCCCGGTCTTGACCGGAGCAGCGGTGGCCAACGACGCACCTCCTGCTCCGGTGGGAGGTCCATTCCGAGGTGTCTAGGGTGTGGCAGTGGCTCGGGTCAAAGGGGAGCTCGGAAGAAGGGACTGCTCAGTCGTACCTCGCGCTCCGGCGAGAGGATCGAACCAACTATGGGCTTGAGCACCGAAGCTAGATATGGTTCTTCCTCCGATGAACTCTCTCTCGCATCCGAGCTTTGCGGTGTGTTGGTGGTCGACTTGGTGGTGGAAGAAGGTAGCTTGTCGGGCGAGGCCGAGTGGTGGAGTTGCAGATCGACGATTCTCGTCGTTTTCCGGCAACGCATAAGAGAGAGGGGAGACATGAGCTGGCTTCCTGCAGCGGAGATGGAGGCGGGATGGTGCCACTTCAACATTGATGTGAGACATTTGTGCCCTTTTCCAGACCCAAATAACCCTCATATTAGCACGCTTTTCCCTTCGTTTTGGTCACTTTAGGGCCATTATTTTGATATTTTTGATCATCGATAAAATTTTGACCTTGGTAGGTATTGAAGCCCAATTTGAGCGGATTTGGAGCAAGTTCGGAGCAATAGACGATAAGGCCTTGCATCCCAAGCAACTGGAGAACTCAACAAAAGAATAGTGTCACGATCATGACATTACTAGTCACGATCGTGACAACCAAGAAGTGAAAACCAAGAGCAGTGCCACGATCACCCACCTGATCGTGACATATCGGCGTGACCACGACAAAAAGGCGATGCCACGATGTTGTCACGATCGTGGCATGTTCATGACAAGAAGACGACAACGAAGACGGTCACGACCGCGGCACAGTGGCGAGACGATCGGGACTCGAGAAGAAAATGGTGTCACGATCGTGACAACGCATGTCTCGATCGTGACACATGCGCCATTCTGACGACAATTCAAAAACGGGTGTCACGATCGTGACAAAATCGCAAACATGCTATTTAAAGAGCAGAAACCCTAATTTTCAGAGGAGGGACACTTACACGCAACCAGATTTTTAGAGGGTTTCGGCTTCCTAGAGGTTTCTAGAGAGAGGGCTCCAAAACCTTCCTTTGGAGGCCATTTTTGGTGATCCAAGGGAGGGTTTCCACCACCACCAACATATGAAGAAGAAGATGAGGCAAGAGGCTACTTGGAAAAGCTAGATTGGAGAGTTTTAAACTTCCCAACACCCATGTCTTTGGGTTTAGGTTTGTATTACTTTTCCTTGTCTTGAATCTAGATGAATGCTTGAGCACCATTATTTGGGGCTAAAAATCCTAGGTCATGTGAGTTAAATATTGATTTTGACTTAAACATTGATCTTTATGATTTATTTATTAATTTTTGTAAAATTAAATTGTGTTCTACTTTGCTATGTATACTTGAGTATGAAATCTTGTGATTATTAGTGAGAGCTTGTGATTGCTTGCATGATTATTCTTGTTTTAGCTCGTAAATTTGTCTAAGAGGAAGGTTTGTGAGCGGATATAGGTAGAATCGAGGTGTCGGTGCATGGCGCCCACACCTTGGGCCAAAGATTGTTGGGCATTCAAGCCGTCGAGGAGTTAGTCGTAACATCCCGAGAGGGTAGCTAATTCCAACACATTGCCTTCACCAATGTCGATAAGACGGTGACGGTATTTGAATATAGGTCCAATTTACATGTGATAAGTTGATGATTGTGAATTGATGGGTGAATTTCATGTAATTGAATGAGTTTTGACATTTATGCATGTTCGTTGAAATCTAATTTATGCTTCATGTCGTATGCTAACTTTGATCACTTAGCATATGATCTTTTATCGCGGATCGACTCCGAGAGGAGCTTGTTACGGTTGACATAGGTAGATTCGGGGGATCGGCTCGTAGAGCATTTTCCTTTGGACCAAGAATTGTTGGACATTCAAGCCGTCGAGTAGTTAGTAGTAACATCCCGAGTGGGTCGCTAATTCCGACACATTGCCTTCCCAATGTCGAGAGACGATGACAGTATTTGAAATAGGCCAAATGAAAAGCATGTTATTTTCAATGTCATTTGATTGCTTGATAGTCTTGATCATGATTTTAGTTCCTTAGGTTCTCGAATTCTTAACTTTCGATCAACCATCTACCATCCGCCCCCATTTACTTTCTTGCACTAGTGTGGAGTAGTTGTAGTTGTGTGCTTAGTATAGTTAGTTTAATCTCCCCTTCTTGCGTAATTTACTTTTCAAGTCGTGTCGGGAAAGAGAGCACGAAAATTCCAATTATGAAACCCATATTTGGTCCCCGAGAGTTCGACCCGATAAAGCCGAAAACTTACAAATTTACTTGATCGATAGAAGACCGCGTTCTGATGCGCGTTAGTCATGGAAGTAAGTGAAGAGCGAGAGGCGGTGCGCCATAAATCACGCATCCACTTCCCGGACATCAGGCGTCGGCGGGGAGGACAGATCTTCATGGCAGCCTTAGGTTGTTGGGTCGACGTCGCCGGCGAGGAACGCGTCGCGGGTTTTCTGCGTCATAACGACACTTCATCTTCTAGGTCTTTGACCTTTTGGACCGGTATGTTGATCGTTTGGACAGATCTGGTCCACCGACTATTGATTAAAGTCGGCTCAATTTGGTCTATTTCAATTGAGTTGGTTCACGTAGAATTTTTGGCTTTTTTGTCTGTTTTCTTTGATGTTTTTCTCGTTTACTAGGACACTATTTATAAAAATAAATTTCTCTGTCATTTATAAAAGAATTTGCCGATTAAAAAAACAATTCAATTCACGAAACATCTGAATAAGGTCTCCTTTTAATCTAGGGATAATTCCACGTGGCTACACTTAGATATTGTTGTTTTTCACCTGGGTACACCTAAAATTTTTTTTTTCAGCTGACTACGCCTAGAATGTGCAAAATTTTCACTTTGCACTTTCCGTCTAATTCTGTTAATTTTTAACGTTTTTTCATATGAAATGACTAAAATGCCCTTAAGGTTAAAACAATTATTATAATTGGATTGAAAAGACTAAAATGCCCTCACCTATTCATCTAATTTTCAAAGATATGCCACTCTTCTCTCTCTCTCATTTCGTTCATCCTCTCTCCTCGACGTCCTCGGGCTGCCACGCGCCACCATGAAGTCGAGCGTCGACACCATCACTGCCTCGCCGCCGAACCCTCTCTTCCTCGCCGTCGGCGAAGACCCCAATCCAAAGTCAAACGCGCCGGCGCCGGCGAGCTCGATCTCGAGCTTCCTCTGGCGGCGCTCGTGGAGCTTGAAAGCAGGCCTTCTCGGGCCCATTTTGGCGGGCCGCTTCTTGGCTATCGGATCCTCGGCGGCGCGCCGATGAGCTTCTGGACCACGGCCCAGAAAGTCGACGGGTCGGCCTGCACAAAGGTCATGTTTTGAGAAGTCGGGTCGGACCCGAATGTGGAGATGTTAGTGGCCACTGGAGCAGAGAGGAAGAAGAAGACAAAAGTTTGTGTTTGGCAATGGAAAAATGCAGACTTTAATGGGCGTGGAGTTAGTGCGGGCTTATACTTAAGTTTAGCACAATAATGATAAATAATAATATTACAAACATTAGTCTGCAAAACCTATGCATATTTTCAACACTTATTGCTTTTATTTCCATAAAACTTGAATTGACGGCGCGTTCGACTTTGAACTGGGGTCTTCGCCGGCGGCGAGGAAGAGAGGGTTCGGCGGCGAGGTGGTGATGGTGTCGCCGGTATCGACGCTCGACTTTATGGCGGCGCGTGACAGCTAGAGGACGCCGAGGAGAGAGGATGAATGAAATGATAGAGAGAAGAGTGGCATGTCTTTGAAAATTAGATGAATAGGTGAAGGCATTTTAGTCTTTTCAATTCAATTATAATAATTGTTCTAACCTTAAGGGCATTTTAGTCATTTCACATGAAAAACGTTAAAAACTAATCGAATTGGACGGAAAGTGCAAAGTGAAAATTTTGCACATTTTAGGCGTAGTCAGCTTAAAAGAAATATTTTAGATGTACCCAAGTGAAAAACAACAATATTTAAGTGTAGCCACCTGAAATTATCCATTTAATCTAGGGTAAATTCCACATGACCCCCCTTAACTATAAGCGTGTCTCACATGCCCTCCCTTAACTACAAAATCAATCTGTGAGGTGCCTTAACTATCCAAAAATCCCACTTTACCTTTTTTTGTTGACTTTTTTCAAAATTCTGTTAAGTTTTTGTGAAATGACGAAAATACCCTTGTATCTGAAAAATTAAAATAAATAAATAAAAATGATTTTGAACTTTTTTTTCTATTTTCTCGTTGTAAAAAATAAAGAATAAAAATAATATTCTAGTATTAATTTTTTATTTATAAAAAATTATTTATAAAAATTAATAAAAATAAAAAACGATGTTTAAAAGTAAATTTTTATTTTTAAATTTTTTTTATAAAAAAAATTTTTTTAAATTATTTTTACTATTAACAAAATTTTATTCTTTATTTTTTAGAACGAGAAAATTAGAAAAAAAAGTACAAAATCATTTTTATTTATTTATTTTAATTTTTTAGATACAAGGGTATTTTCGTCATTTCACAAAAACTTAACAGAATTTTGAAAAAAGTCAACAGAAAAAGGTAAAGTGGGATTTTTAGATAGTTAAGGCACCTCACAGATTGATTTTGTAGTTAAGGGGGGCATGTGAGACACGCTTATAATTAAGGGGGGTCGTGTGAAATTTACCCTTTAATCTATTGACAAGAATATATACATAGAAAACGAATATATAGACAATGGGTCAAAGTAATGATGGTGGTACAAAACCACATGGTACTAACAATAGTTTGGTTTTAGTGACGCTTGGTGGATAGAGTAGAGGGAGGAGAGGACCCACTGCAAGTGAAAGTAGTTGGCAATGCCAGAGATTCTTTATTTCCTAACTTCTTCAATGGCAAGGAAAACAAATGCATATGTTTATGTACTACTTATATACCTCAACCATTTATACCAATCAAAACAAATGCATATGTTTATGTACTACTTATATACCTCAACCATTTATACCAATCAATTCTCAATAACAAATTTTTTCTAATCGATCAATTCCTATTAAAGAACTTCCATAATAACATTGAGAGCCACATACCCACCCTTGAGAACCTGCTACAAAACATGACAAATTTAAACAAAGCATATAAAAAAATACTCTTAAGATTTACATAATTTTAGACTATCAAGCATAGCTTAAGCCTTTCAAAATCTTTGTCACACATCTCAGATTCACGTCAACACTATTATCAACATTAAACTTTAGAGCTCACAAGGATGTCAAACAATCAACCAAGAATTCATTGTCAGATTTTTGAATTGAAACAGAATAATTTTTAAGTTGCATCATTTTCAAAATTATTGTCAAATTCTCACCACCTCTCTTCAATTTTCAGTTTATCAATGTATCAATCTTATTGTATTTGTAAATGTAATATACTTTTGTCAATGTATCAATCTCATTTTGACGTCAACTCCAACAAAATGACCTAAAACCAAATCATTCCCCTCTCTTGCAAAAATTCACTCTAATCTTACATTTTTGCCCGTTTATGCAAAACTTTGACAAACATGTGTTTATTATGTCAGACAAACTGGTTCTTCCAATGTAAAATACTTCAATACATCATTTTTGAAGCGAGTTTGTATTACCTCAATACACTAGTTCATTCTAAAAAAATATTTCCCTTTAACCTTGCTTTTTTGTTCGGATCGTGTATAATGGATCTCATTTCTTTGACACTTGATCTAAAATATGTTTGAATTAAACATGTATACTAGCATATATGGTTGAATATATAAATAAAATTATTTTATATGCTATAGGTGAGAAAGCGGATAAGGCATAGTCTACTCAACCCTGATCAAATTCACATTTATTGACCGATCTTTGAAAATACACATCCTAAATTAGTTAGGACTTATAAAACCAGAGTATTAATATTTAGTCGAATTCAATAATTTTACATCTTATGATGACAAACACCCAAAATTTGTTTGATTCTCCACAAATGTAAATGTTATACTAAATCTAAATACAATAGTTATATCCCCAACATCCAGGATGGTCGGATTTTCATGCCATCAAGTGCCAAAACTCTATAATTATCATACAAGTTTTTGATTAATTGAGGTCATATACCGTGTGTATGTCTGTATAGCTTATATATATTCCATGTGGATCAGAAAGGCAATACCGTTAAAATGTTGTAAAATTTTAAAAAAACGAATACAAAATTTATTCAACAGATGAAACATATGATTTAAATGCTGAAAATGAAAAACAAAGTGGGACCAATCCTCTTATGACATATTGGGATTTTGTACGATTATGTATGGTAGGGCCATTGATGATGTTTGGACCACATTTCCTCGATCTTAGCACCTCACATCTTGTTTAAGTTTTGCTAAAGTTACTTACTTACCTTCTTTTATTTTCATTTTGCTAAAATCACACGTACCCTCAGAAGGAAAATGGGCTTAAAGTTTAACTGGACGAAGCGGTGGACAATGCGAGAGGTGTGTAAGAGGTAAGCATGGTGTTGATTAATAACAGGGAGGGAGGTCATCGTGGCCAAAGGCTCCTCAGGATAAGGTTCTACGGATGCAACTATCGTGGAAGTGGAGGCGCTTTCTTGAGTGATTGAGAAGCAGTTGACGGATGTCCAGATCGAAAACGGCTGCCAGAGTCTCATTCAAGCTATTCAAGGAGTTGACAGGTTGTCCAGTCATTGGGATATGTTAGTTCAGGACTGTTGCCACGTCATTTCGGTGAGTTTTTCTTTCGAAATCGCGTTTATGAGACGTAATGTCAGTGGAGCTGCCCATGTTTTGGCAAGAAACTTCATGTTACAATACGAATAGATCTTTCTACTTAAGGTAGATTTATGTCAATAGAAGAAGTGTTCATATCGAGCTCCTCCTTTCCACTACTGACAAGCTTTGATTGATTTCATTACAAAAATTATCGGTGTAAATTATAAATATGGTACTTTTAACTGACGTGAAACATTATATCCCTTTGGTTTTATAAAAAAAATAGACATAACCGTGCATGACACTTTTATTTACATGAGCATTGAACTTACACGAAGGAAAATCCTATTGCTAGAGTCTTAGTATCATAAACTATATGTGGAGGCATGGGCGATCTTGGTCTAACTTGTATTTGCACTTCATCGTACTTTTGTTCTACGCGAAGGGTATCAAATAGCTTGGATCTCTTATGAGACATCACCACTTATATAAAGTTGTTTTAGATGAGTTAAGGAATAATTTCAACTTGTAAATAAATAGAGTTTTAACATGATATTAGAATTTGATACGTGTGAATTAATATCTCATGAAGTAATGACTCATTCATATAATATTATACATATGGTGTAGCACATAACTATATGCATGTGAGGGATCATTGCTCGAAACATCTCGATAACTATGATGTTGGGTTTTTAACAGAAATAAAATATTAATATAAATTTTTGTAGATGAATTGTGTTTTAATTGTATTGTATAAGAATTTGGTGATCACATATCTACGTCCCCACAAATTAATAAAATTAATAACTCGACTATGTTGTTTCAGTGTAGAATTTTATATAACTTATTCTATATATGCATCTAAATTATTACACGTGTAAATCCTCTTATTCCAATTTACATGAGAAAACTACTTAAAGCTCACTACATTAAGTTTAATTTATACACTAACCAGATTCTAACATTTACCATAAAACTTCTTCAATAATAAGTATCTTAAAAGCATTTACCACGTTAATTAATTTAGTTTTAAACACGGAAATATATGTAGGGCACCCTTGTATCTATATATCCAAGAAGTAGAGTCCTCATTGAGATCAATTTTCTGACTCTTGTATGGCTATAAAATGAGAAATAAACATGTGCGGAGTAATTAGGGTAGAGTACTGTATATTGATTTTGAGGGTAGGGGCTGTGTGAAGGGTGTTAAAATTGTAGGGTAAGTTTTCTTTCAAGAAAATGGGTTCCATTCCATGTGAAAGGGATATTTATTTATGTAAAAGTACGTTAGAAGGTGGAGGGGAAGATGCATTAACCAAGGGTAAATGTACAATTTTTTACCGTAAACAAAAAAATACTAATAGTCTCTACCGTTAACTATACAATTTATGTGTAAAACCACAGTAAACAAAAAACGTTAATAATCAATGTGATTAACTTACTTTCGTAGCATATATTAATAATTTTGCTAATTTTGAGATTTAAAGTAAGAATTAACCTTATAAAATAAATATTATTTAGTGAACAACATAATTTTAATAGGGTTGTGTCATTACGATGACAACTTTTATTTTTTATTTGTTATTTTTTTTGAATTAGATCAAATCTCAATCCATCGTCGAGTTTAAATTCAAGATAAAGCAACTCATCGTCCTTCTCGGTTAAGTTGCTAGGGCCAGCTCACAGCTCTACGATCGCCCCAACCATTGCATCATTGACGATACTGAGGAATTTTTTTTACTCACCATCTATTTTTGCACCAACGACCTCATGAAGATTGTCTCCATCATATCTTCTGATGCGTTGTATAAAATGTCATTTCTTTTTCAAGAACTCCATCTTTTAGCTCATTTGCTTATTTTTCCTGTCGACAAACACACTAATGAGTACTTCTCCCTCTCCCTTATCTCCATCAACGAGTCCATAGTTGGTTTGGAAATAACATTACATTCTCAACTGATGTTGTGTTAGTCGGTAGATTGGTGTTATTCCCAACCAATATAGTTGGTCAACAATAATTTTACATTCCCGACCGATGTCGTGTTAGTCGGTAGTTTGGTGTTATTCCCGACCAACAAAGTTGGTGGGGAAAGTGGTGTTTTTCTCGACTAACAATTTGTTTCATTGTTGGTTAGAAAAGGGTATTACCTATTCACCTCTCCCGACCACTTTTTCACAACCAACATGTGGCTGGGAATTCATTGCCGATCAATTTTAGTACTTATCCCGGCCAATTATGTTGGTTGGGAATAACCAAATTTGTAAACATACAAAGCACAATTATTTCCACAATTCATGATTTACACCAAGCAAATGCACAATCTATACAATTACTCAATTTAATCCACAAACAGTCACAATCACCTTGGCACCAATTGACAATCTACTAATCTCAAATCAATAACTTAACAAACATGCTTAAACCGCGGAATTGTTGAAACCATATTTCTTATTTATCTAACATAATGTAGAAATTTGTTATGATTTTGATTGAGAGTTATGTTGAATAAATCTTAATCTTAATCTTGTCGTGTTTTTAAACTTGAACATCGCATTTTTCAATTTACTTGCGCACATTTTTAAACTTGAATGTTACAAATTTCAATTTACTAGTGCACAATTTTGGGTAGGAACGAAAACTGACTTTATTAGCATATCATTTGTGGAAAAACAATTACAAAAACCTATTTCCTTTTCACTAATTCTAGTGCTAGAATGTATTTATCTCATCTACTCAACATTAAGCAGAAAAAATGACACAGTTTTTTTTACATATTAGAGTTGGGAAATCCCGCCTTACTTAAGAAAGAAACATACAAGAATATTATATACATATTAGAGTTTACTTTTGGCCCAAAAAATTAGTCTATTAAATTTAAAACTTAATATGTATAAATTAATTATTAACTTTGTTATTTTTTGATGTAAAATTTTAGATTTACATGTGAACCTAACAAAAAAATTTGTAAAGCAAAAATATTAAGAGAAATATTTTTACTTCAGTTTTGTTACGAGTCTAAAATTTCTAATGTGTAGCATATTTTTCATTAAAACTCATTCAGCCATAATTTCACAATTACACGGTAGTTCAAACTTTACACTTTTATAGCCACTTGCTAAGCTCATTTAGTCATTCATTAGTCATTGCTCATCTAACCAATAGTTACAGTTATTTAATCCATTTTGTTCAAATTTATAGGTTTTATTATAAGAGTGATTTTTAGTGAATTATTCACCTACACATAAGGTTAGGGCAAAATGGACATGATCACTGTAACTCAAGTGAGCTTCAATTAGCCAAATTCTTGAATATATATATCAACTCAATTATTGATTTCAATAAGATATTTTAAAAATTCATTCTGATATGATTGAATCAGAAGTATAAGTTTGTTGTCAGGTTCACTCAGAACAATTTACCATCAACTCAAATTTGAATGATCGTACAGTACATCCTGCTAGTTGATTAACGCAATTGGTTTCAGATAATTAAAAAAAGAAGAGAAGAGATGTGTGGGGTTGAAGCAAAATGGTGGGCACACACAAAGCTGACAAAAAGTGAAGTAGAGGAGAGACTTTATAGAAATAATTTGTCCCCTCAACCACCAGCTGCTACCCATTGCCCTGACACCAACATTATTTCACTCCTGCCCTGGTCAACCTCTTTTCAAAATATCACCTCTTCCTTTGCCCTGCTCCAGGTGACATTTGATCTTGATGTGCCACCAAACTTGGCCAAATAACCACTCTCAATATTGTGAACCACAAGCTCATATAATTCTACCTCATGTAACTTGAACTCCTAAGTTATAGGCTTCCTCGCACCTTCAAAATAAGATTAAGGGAAATGATACTTTTGTGCACCTAAATATATATTTTTGACATTTTTATATCTAAATTTCATTTTCTCTTTTTTTCGTACATTACTTTCATTTTGGACAATTTACTCCTAAAATTCTCATAATAACAAAATTACCCCTGGTCTAATAGAGAGAACCGGCCCAATTTTTTAAAGAGTGTGAAAATGCGAAATTATCCTCAACTATTCATCAAATTTCCAAGTGAATGTCATTGAACCCTCCTACTTCATCAAAACAGAGCCTCCTGCGGCGGCGATGGCTGTCTCCCGGGAGGAGGCTCGGCTCCGCCAGAGACTTGCGGCGACGATGGCGCCGGAGCAGCAGTCATATGCTCTATTTTCTGGTTAGAAAACAGAGGCGAGGTGACGAAGTTGTTGGGTAGCGAGCACCTCGTCGATCGTCGGAGTTTACCTGCTGGGCTTCATACATGGTGACCGGAGTGACCGGAGTTGGTAGAGGTGACCGAAGTTGTGCCAAAATTTTCACTCGCCGAAAAGTTGCCGAAAAATATGTTCCAGCACACTTTCCGGCGAGTGAGAATTTTGAATTCTTGAACTCATTTCTTATTCCCTCTCTCCCTCACTCTCTCTCTCTCTCTTTCGTCCATTCTATGCCGAAGACGGTCGTCGGAGCACCGCATTCTACCCTTTTGGTCGCTGCCCATTGCCTACCTCGTCGTTACTCGCTGCCCGCTGGTCACCTCGTCGATGCTCGCCATTTTGTGTTGTGGAGGTTGCAGAGGAAGAACCATGGTCGGCTCCGGCGAAGAATCACCGAAGAAGATGAGAAGGAGGGGTCGAGGACGATAGGGTCGAGACGGACACATTGGCGGAGGTATTCAGGAGGCCTCGTCGATCTATCGTGCTCCCCATATGCTGGAGAAACGTTGGTGAGGAGGGGTGGCGGAGAAGGAGGAGAGGAATAGTTGAAAGGGTGGCATACCTTTGAAAATTTGATGAATAGTTGAGGGCAATTTCGTCTTTTCACACTCTTTCATTGGAACAGAATTAAACCAAATTTAATTTGGGTTCAATTAAGGGGTAATTTGGGTATTTTGAAATTTATGAAGAAATTTGTCCCAAAATAAAAGTAAGGTATGGAAAAAAGAGAAGAAAAAAATTTAGGGTGTGAAAGTGTCAAAAGTGTATATTTATGTGCACAAAAATATCATTTTCCCTAATATTAAAAATGACCATTTTGAATTTTAGATTGAGTTACACTCAATGATTAACGAGTTTGACTTGGAGTCTGAATGAGTAGCTTTTTTATTGTAGGATTTGTGCCCTAGCCCAATACAAAATAGTCTGTAACAATTTTGTCATTTTTATGCAATAAAATAAAATCAGCATTATATTACTGATGTGTTGAAGTAATATGTTAAATGTGATTTGATATATATTATTGAGTGTGTCATCACTGATAGTTGAACTATAGATCCGCACAGATCACATTTAATGAGTTCACGATCAGTTATATTTCACCATAAGCGACCAGTATGAGGATGACTCTTTATGATCACGATCTACTGATCATTGTCAATGAGATTGCCGGAGTTAGATCATAGTTATCATTTGGGAAATGATATTGGACGACCCGACCTGAGTATGCAGCATAGATGATGTCATGAGCATGCTCAGTTCTCGTAGCTTATCATTGTATCCTTAAACCAATGAGTATTTGCGATCACCATGTAGTCAACATTTGAGTTTGATGTATGCCTAACGTTATCTGTGACATGGTAGCCATAAGGGCTATAATTGGCTCAGGGACGGGTTGCATGAGTGATATGAAAGACGACTAAGGGATTCGTCCCTCACACTTCGATATGAGAACGATATATGTTTAGGGCACTTGATGAGAATGATTGAAAGGAAATGCATAGTCATGCTATTGATACAAGGTATCGTTTTCAGTCATTCCACATGTCAAGAAACAATGATTGATTAAATAAAGATGATGACTTTATGCCTTATGATCAATCTAGATATCTAGTGACAAAGGGATAATGACATGTACGACATGAGCTTAAGTCGAATCGTCGATCTCATGATCATTGGGTAATCATAATGTCTTGCCCTATGATTATGAGCCTAAAGGGTCAGACACAAGTATGATGGATAGGATGAAATGAGATTTCATGTTGATCTGTCAATGAGTTATGAGCCTACAGGGTCAGACACAAGTAGCAAGACCCGAAACATATGACTTCAAAAGCCAATGAGAGAAATGAGGTGTCGATTGACACATGAAGTGTCGATCGGCACGGCTGTGTCGACATGAGTGTCGATCGATACATGGGATGTGTCGATCGACACCCAAGGAGATAAGGTGTCGATCGACACCCCTATGATGTCGATCGACACTCAGGTCGGCAGTAGAAACTATAAAAGGGCATGAGGAGTTTCAAAACCCTACACACCATCTCTTGTGATTTAGCCTCATTTTCTCTCATTCTCCATCAAACTAGGTTTGAGAGAACAACACTTGATTCTAGTAGGTTAGGGGTTGTTCTTGCTTTGGATCATCTTGCTCTTGTGGATTACCGGTAGAGGGTGCCTCCATACGGTGTTACCTTGATCGATTTGATTGCATCTCTATTTTTCCAGCAACAAAAGTTAGAAAATCTCTACTCTCTTTCGATTAATCCGCTCTAAAGCTATGATCTAGTGACCGAGAACAAGGTTATGATTTCCGCTGTGCATGTTCGATTGGACCCTTTGTTCCCCAACATTGATAACCTTAATTTGGATATAAGTTTGAATGTTCATTGACGTTTATATTGAAATAAATAATGAAATTATTTTTTGACCACCATAAGTTGACTAGTGGTTAAGGGTCTTGTTAAAACTTCGCTCTCTAGACTCAGGTCTAGGGTTCGATCAGCGTGGTATTCGGAGGAGGCTTGCGTTGTTTGTATAAGATTGTTTAAGACGTTCTGTAGTAGGATCACGAGATTTCTCCAACCATTCAAGGTAAAATTCGTGGCTTGCATCATGTTATCTCGTATTCGCTCAGTCTATGGTGCGGGGATTGTCCCACCAGTTTAAATGAATTTTTTTGTGGTGAGAATAGAGAATTAATCTTAAATTTTCATTATTTAAATTTATGGGTAGTTTCATGTTAGTACGGTCAACTTTACATTAAAATCAAGTTGGCACAGTCAATTTTTTTTCTAATCAAGCTACTACGTAAACAATTATTCAACTTGATTCATAATTATTAAAAGAGATGGAAATCATCTCATATCTGGTCACGTGAGGAACATGTGATGGATAATTTTATTTAAATGGCTAAAGTACCATTGGGCTTCTTTTTACACTGATTAACGAATGTTGTTAGGGTTTAATTAAAAAGGTATAATTAGAAAGAAATTAGAATACTGAGATTCTCTTATTGGACATGGGGTTGTGGGGTTGGTTTCATAAACTCATGTGGAGGGATTTGTCTGGTGGTTTCAACAATTATTTTAGGAAATAAGTCGCCAATAGCTCCCAATGATACAATTTAGTTTGGAAATAATTTTCCTATTTCTCTCAGTTCAATATAGAAATCAAATTTTCATATGTGCAACACCAATATGCTTCACGTCTCTCATTTCCTTCTTACCAGTCTCATGAATAGCTTAACCTAATGACCTTATTACCATTTCCATCACCATTATTCACCTTTATTTTTCTTTCTTCCTTTCTCGACACTACCATCCTCGCATTTAAACTGAAATATCTACTCCTTGCTTTGGCTTAGAGGATTTAGGCGCATCAAATAACACCATCTGTTCGTGTAGAGATCATCGTGCTAGAGCTTCCCCGAAGCTTGAAATTTGCTCGCGTCTAATTTTCGTCAGGCTGAACGGAGAAGATGGACGTGACTCTTATTAATATTTTAATATATAAAAGTCATTTTAGGATAAATGGTATTTGAGATATTTCACTTAACAATTTAACACTGTCACACCAAATCAGATGGAAAAAAATATTATCGTAGTAAATTGATGAGATTTGAAGTTTACCGTAGTAACGTGATTTTTTATGTATAGTTAACCGTGGTAACATGAAATTACCCCTTAAAATTATTACTTCTTTAATGGCAGGTAACGCAAACTATCTTTTATTCCTTTTGTTATTTTACCATCAGATAAGAGGCATCCTTTCTATCTACCTACTCCTCTACCCAAATTGCACACACTAAAATGTTTCAAATTTTCCCTCTTACTCTCTTGTGTTCATCTCTCAACTCTCTCAGCGGCCCTAGATCTCTCATTTCTCTCGGACCTCAAGCAAGCAAATATTAAGAAATTCACTGGTAATTTTACACTTGATGAAGTTTTAACGGATTTCATAATTCATAGGCAAATGAGTCATTGTTCACGCTAATCCGAAGTTGAACCACGTGCTTAAAGTGCCCGTGATTATGCCTATTCAAACCTCAATCCAATGGTTCTAAAACAACTAGAACCAAAATGAAACCATTAGCCATCATTTTTAGAACCAAAATGAAATAATTAACCATAGTTTTCTGTTTTGTGGTTTCAGGTCTTCATGATCTTTGGTTAGGATTCGATTTTGAACTCAAAATGAACAGTCCTACATGATTTATTTTAAGTGATCCATTTTATTAATTAAGTTTAAAAATATTTGCTTAACAAAAAGTAAATTAAATAAACTCCGAAAAGTAAAAAATAAACGAGAAAACGGTTCAATTAAAATTGATCTAACTGAAAACCGGTCTCTTTAGTACAAAATTAACTTTAAGAATTTCAACTATTATTTATTTTAAACATAGTTGTTTACTCGATTTGAATTGAAACTGGTTCAATTCAAAATCGAACGGTGAGAACTCCATACTCTGAAGTGTCATAATTATAGCGACTGCACTAATTAGTAATTACACCCGCCCTTGACCTGGATTTTGAAACGTATCTGGTTTTACTTTGACCCTTCACCATTCTCTTATTTATTTAATGGGGTCGAACTTTAATCGAATTTGAAAAAATAGAGAAGATGTGAGGTAGGGATTCGAAAATGGGCCTAGATACGTATTAACAAAAGAATTAAAATGGGCCTAAACTGAATCGATAAAAAATACTGGACTTCTATTTGGTGGATAATGGACTGCCCATGTAATTTACAAATACCTTTAACCTTTTCAAAATATAGGACAGGTAAGTAGGGGCGAGCATGCTCCCGAACCGGTTAAAACCGACCCGAACTAAATCTCCCGGTTCATCCATGGGTTGAACCGGTACATTTGTAGTTTTCTAAAACAGGCACGAATAATTTTGTATTTTTCAATTTAATACAAAATAAAATATCGATATGAATTGTAAATTATTGAAGTGTAATTACGTAGACAAGAACTTTCCATTTTCTCAGTCTGTAATGTATACATCACATGTTCTCACCCTTTTTTTGTCACCGCTCGATCTTCGGCATTATTTGTAGCCACCAAGTCCTCTGATTTTTTATTTGGCTTCTTTCTATTCTTGTTCGTCCCCTTCTCAGATCTGCCGACATTTCTAAATCTGAAGGTACGATTGTACTGTTGAAGAATTGGTCTCTTTTGATGTTGGATCAGATTTCGAAATCTTGGGTTGTTGATTTGCTTATTTTTGATTGTTTAATTCATTAGGGTTAGATGGATGTATGTTTGGTTTCTTGGAAATCCAAGGATAAGGAAGGATTGTCTTCTAGTTGATTGCATTTGAACTCAAAAGCTCTCTCATTTCTGTGTCTTTTTCTTTGTACTAGAATTGGGTTTTAAGTTTTTTCTTGTTTCTCTTCAAAACCCATATAATTTATGCTGATTTTTCTTTTTTGAACAGCTGGACATTTGAGGGTCTCTGCTCTGATGACTTTGAGTAATGGGAATGTTCATAGCAATGGCGGTACTAAACCTTTCAAGATCTTTGTGGGTTATGACTCTCGTGAGGACATTGCTTTCCAGGTATGCCGTCACTCTATATTGAAGCGATCCTCGATCCCTGTAGAGATCATACCAATTGTGCAATCAGATCTGAGAGCCAAAAGTCTGTATTGGCGTGAAAGGAACCCACTTGAGAGCACTGAGTTCTCGTTCAGTCGTTTTCTGACTCCATACCTGGCAGATTATGAGGGCTGGGCTATGTTTGTAGATTGTGATTTTCTCTACTTAGGAGACATTAAGGAGTTGAGGGACTTGGTTGATGATAAATATGCTATCATGTGTGTTCAACATGATTATACCCCGAAAGAGACCACAAAGATGGATGGGGCGGTGCAGACAGTGTATCCGAGGAAGAATTGGTCGTCCATGGTGTTGTACAACTGTGGGCATCCCAAGAACAGGACTTTGACTCCCGAGGCTGTGAACACACAAACGGGTGCTTTTCTCCATAGGTTCCAGTGGCTAGAGGATGATGAGATTGGGTCAGTCCCGTTTGTCTGGAACTTCCTTGAGGGTCATAACAAGGTTGTTGGAAATGATTCAACCACATTCCCTAAGGCAATACACTACACCCGAGGAGGGCCATGGTTCGAGGCTTGGAAGAATTGTGAGTTTGCGGACCTTTGGTTGAATGAGATGAAAGAATACAAGGAAAAAGCAGAGAAGAAAATTGCAAAGTGAATATGATTGACATTGGCAGGTGCTGATAGATCGTTTGCAATGTAGTTTGTGAAGTTATTCTTACTATGCTCTATTCTTTCGATTTCAATTTGTTGCAGTGTATTCTAGGCATGGTTACTCTTACCCGAAAAATTCAGTGTGTAGTTTCTTCATTAGCATTGCAGGCATATGCCTATGCCTTACATCTGTAATCTTTCATTGCTCATCTGTCGAATGATATCAGCTGATTTTGAGTGTTATTTCCTATAGTTATTGTTTATTTATGTAAGTTGACATTTTCTTCTGCTGTCAACTGATTTTGTTTTATGGATGAACCAGAGTGGAATGGTTGTGTTTGATAAACAGGAGGGTTTATCAGTTGATGTGGTCTCAGCTGTAGGTGTGTTTTTATATTCATTTTATGTCTCATGCATGGCTTCTGCTTTTTCAAGTCATATTTCCAAGTTTTATTGTTGTTGATGTTAAAGTGAGTTCTATTGCTACTCCTAAATGTGAATGATAAAAAAACTGCATGGTTGATTTTTTTTTCAAATATATGCCCAAAATGTTTCATTATGCTGTTCTACATGTTGATGGTTCACGTGTATGCAACTGAGAACACTGAAAGGCAAACAATCATAATGATGACAAGTGAAAAAAGGTATAGCTTCAATGGCAGATGCTTCCTTCTAGTTTGAGCATAAGTTTAAATGCTTCCTTTACCTGTAACTGCACTACATTTACTTCCTCAAAGACAATGTGCCCTCCTAAGTTTTTAGAAGAAAGTTTCAAATACTTTGGGATATGCATACACTTATATATGAGCATTGATGCCTGTCATTGTGTGTGGTTCTGTACCCTTTTGAGGCCTTGTAAACATCTTTAAAAGTTGCTCTTTCTGGGTGACTAACATTAACCAAATGCCTCGTATTATTGGTCATAGGTAGATCCAGAGAGGCAATAGGAGTTGAAGGCTGTTCTTGATTTCATACAACCATACCTCAATTGATTGAGTAGCAGCTAACTATATCTTATAGCATCAAACTTTCCAACTCTGAAAGAGAGGAGGAAAAAACTCTATTAGTATACTTCGTCTACTTGTGAGGCTGGTTAATTATTCAGTGAGGCTGGTTAATTATTCAGTACTGTACTGCCCCTGTGGAACCGCAAACCATTTATGAGCTTCACAGGGTTCCACCATATTTGAAAAGTTTCTCTACCATAAATGTTAGCCGAAAAGTTACTTCTTTCCTCTAGAAGAGGTAGCTTATAGCTAATACAGCTTCACTTGTTTTAGAGACCCATAAATGATACTTGCAGGCTTTTATTTTCTGCTGCTAAATACATTTTCTGATTTTCTTTGGATTTTTCTGTTACCAATGTGACCAAGTTGTGGACAGAGATGATTTTTTCAGTCTTTGATATCCAAATGCTACTCTTAAAGTTATCAGGTGGTGCCCTGAAGGCCATCTTCTTGCACCATTGCCATTTTCTTCTTGTTCATTGTTGATTGATTAATGTGCATTAATAGGGATGCTTAGATTATTTCAGTTGGGCCGAAAGATGAGTTAAGGCTGTACATTTAGCAGAGAACAACTACAGTAGTGCTTTCCCTAGTGTAAGCATTGAATGTTCCACAAACTAATTTTGGTAGTTGCCAAGCACAACTACTATTTTCACCTTTCCTTTAGATTTATTTTTCATGTCATGGATCTATATATAATGTAAGGGATGAGCCACTATTCTTCATCCACATCCCACAGTTGTTCCAAGAAAGAAGAGAGGCTGTTTTAAGGGAGAGAACAGCCAACTCTTCCAATAATGGCTAACTCATCGCTTTTCTGTTTCTGTATTCTGCCATTTATTGCATTGCTTGTGCAGAATGCTGTTGCTGCTCCTCGTGCTTTCTTTGTTTTTGGAGATTCCCTCGTTGACAATGGCAACAACGACTACCTTATCACGACTGCTCGCGCTGATAACTATCCTTATGGCATTGACTATCCTACACGCCGCCCAACTGGACGTTTCTCTAATGGATTCAACATTCCTGACCTTATCAGTTGAGTTCATTACTTTTTTGTTTTCTTTTTCTACATTCATTCCATCTTCTGTATATACATATATACTGATAACATGCATTTTCAGGTCAGCAAATTGGTGCTCCAGCAACATTGCCTTACCTGAGCCCTCAGCTCACTGGTCAAAGACTTCTCGTAGGCGCCAACTTTGCTTCAGCTGGTATTGGGATCCTTAACGACACTGGAATTCAGTTTGTAAGCCCAAATTCTACTTAACTTTCTCAAATATGTGTGATCATTGCAGATACTAATATGTGATCATTACAGCTAAACATTATCAGAATGTATAGACAATTGGAGTACTTCCAAGAGTACCAGCGTCGAGTCGGGGCCATCATTGGGGCAGCAGCAGCTAAAAGACTTGTGAATCAAGGACTAGTCCTCATGTGCGTTGGCGGGAATGATTTTGTGAACAACTACTACCTGGTGCCTTACTCTGCAAGATCACGCCAGTACCCTAACATGGCTGACTATGTCAAGTACCTCATCACAGAGTACAAGAAACTTCTACAGGTAAGTAAATTCCCCAACCAGAAGTAGAACCCGAATGGGTTTTCAGGAAGTTAGTAAATAATTGAGTTTTGAGTTGTGCAGAAACTGTACCAATTAGGGGCGAGACGGGTGCTAGTGACAGGAAGTGGGCCGATGGGATGTGCACCAGCAGAGATGGCACAGCGCGGCACAAATGGAGGATGTTCTGCTGAGCTCCAAAGAGCTGCAGCTCTGTACAACCCTCGGCTGGATCAAATGTTGAAGGAACTCAATAGTGAACTTGGGGAAACCATCTTCATTGCTGCCAACACCAACAAGATGCATAATGACTTTGTCAGCAACCCTCGAGCATATGGTAAATTATATCAATCACATGACACTCCATTTATAAAGAAAATGAAATAACATGATGATATGTATGTATCTTGTGTTGGCAGGGTTTGTAACATCAAAGATAGCATGCTGTGGACAAGGACCCTACAATGGAATTGGACTGTGCACACCACTCTCCAACTTGTGCCCGAACAGGAACTTATACGCGTTTTGGGATCCATTCCACCCATCAGAGAAGGCGAACAAGCTCATCGTGGAGGGGATCATGACTGGCGATCCAGAATACATGTCACCCATGAATCTCAGCTCCATCCTTGCCTTGGATGCCAGGACCTGATTTTGCTATTTTTAATTTAAACTATGATGAGTTTTCGAGTATTAATTGTGTGCTTTTTTCGACTTTAATGTGTGGGAGTAGGAATGTGGGATGATTTCACCAAGACGAGTATAGTAAAGAAGCGTTTTGCTGATTGTAATTCATCAAATAACAAATTCTCAACTCCAAGTAGGAAGATGATCGAGTGCCATTTATATGTACCTGTGTTTTCCATATTTAGTATACAAAACACAACTTACCAGATTGGTGCTTTTCAGTTCATTGTCACACACATGACATAGTGGCTGCATAGCTTTACCTATATTTTTTGTTTGTTTGTTTGTCAGAATCTGCATAACAGATGTTACTTGATGAACAAGGAATGTACAATAAAAGCATCTAAATTCCACCTTTGATACAAATTACAGTTGCTGATAAATAGAGTATCAGAAAGCTCATGAATGTCCATTGTAGAGTCTCAACTCAACAACTTTATCTTTGTAAAATGTCATTTATAAGTGTCCATTTCAGAGTTTCTTTAGCCATATCATTAATGAATGCGATATCATTTTACCTACAAACATCTTCCCTTCCCTTTACTAGATAAGATGGAATTGGAAATGTGTCAATGAAGTTAGACAATTTTTTTAAACAGAAAAAGTTGATAAATCATCACCATATACGATATTTACTATTTAGGCAAGAAATAAGAGTGGAATTCAAACACTTATATATACACAATACAGGAAGGAAAGCAATATTACATTGTCCATCAAAGTTCCTAAGATTATTTATTTAGAATTTTCTAATTTGAATTAATAGGTAGTTTTCTAATTGTATTACGTAATCCATATATAAAGGACTCTCAAGGGATGCTACAGAACAACAAGAATCATCAATAAATCTTGAGATTAACATGATATAAGAAGTTCTACATACACTGTTTAGAGATCTTGGTTCCTTTAGCGCGAGTGTTGATTTACCCATTCGTTAATTATGTTTTAGCAGGTGGCGAGGCATTGTATTTCCAATTTGCCCCTTATATATCTCGATCTCTAGGTTTTTCTTACCCTCCTTCAGTCTCCGAAGTCAGCCGTGCCACTCCACCTCGCTGTCGCGCCGCCGCTATACCACCCACGTGTCGTCACGCACTATCACAGATTCTGATTTCTCATTGCCCCCGATTCATATCTACTCCTCTACGGGTATCTCCTTGTCTCACCTCACTAACCATTAGAATCATAAGTTGACGATACAAAATCCTAAAAAATCGCAACTAGGAACCTCCCCATGCGCCGCCATCGGCCGAGCTCGGCCACGTCCAAATCTAGCGATTTCCAGCAAGATTATCTTCTCACTTCTGATGATTGGAGGTCTAACACCTTGATTCATGTTCTGTGCCCATCCGACCATCGACCAATGCAAGTGTAGTGCACACATCGCCACTCCGGCCGCCCTCCTCAGCTACCACCATATTTTTGTGGGTTTTTTTTTTCCTTTTAGTGCCTCCCAGGTTTTTACTGCCCGACGAACTTTTATTTGCTACACTATCTCGTTTACTATCGTGATTTTTTCTATCACTTGACTTATTCAACGTGAAATTTTTGATTGACATGATTTTACTGTTTTCTCGAGTTGTTCAGATTTTTTAAGAGAGACAGTAAACTCAGCCTTCAGCTCTAGCTCGGTCTCGGAAGTATGGTATGAATCCTTATAATCTCGAAGTTGGATATAAAATCTAAAAGTCTATATTTATGAAGTATGTGTATAAATCCCCATGATCACCCAATTGGGTATAAATCTCAAAAGTACTCAGGATCTAATCTCCACCTCCGAGTTATGAATTTTTAAATTCCTGAAGTTTTCGAGTTTTGAGTTCAAACACCAAATTTGATAGGGTTTCAGGCGAGAAGTGAAACTCCGACAAGGACGACATAGGCGGCAAAGAGAATCGCCTGGAAACACACAAGCGTCATCTTCAACCTCTCCAATCTGGGTTTTCATTTGAGGTCAACTGAAACGTCTCCTGTGACGTGCCGGAGTCCCAGACCCTAAGAAAGAAACCACAACTCTAGCTCGATGCTGCCTGAACGAAATCTACGACGGAGCATCACCTTTCCCTTCAAATCTCCATTCCTGCTTGGATGACAACCACCAATTCATAGTTATTGTCGATGAGAGCATGAATGTATGGAGGAGACGAGAGAGATGTGGGCTTTTAATTATTATTTGTGCACAAAGAAGAGCTCCGACGGGGAAGAGAAAGCCACCGAACAGAAATGAAAGCTTTTAGGTCCACGAGAGAGATGTAAGTTGCAGATACTTTCATTTTTTTAGTTAAGTTGTTTGAAAAGACAAATTACCCTTCAGGGTACAACAGTAATTTTATATTAACAAATTATTGTTTGATTTTTTTCTTCAATTTCAGAAGTAATTTACTATTTAAAAAAATTCAACCTTATTAGTTGGTAAGTTTATTCCCTTTCTATATGACTATTAGTTAAAGATACACTATGAAATACTTGAAACATTATTCCACAATTTTCATTTATCCTTTCCTCTATCAGAATACCTACTAGAAAAGGATGGAAAAAAAACAAATTATTTACAATAAAATGATGAATCTAGCAACTCTAAAGAAACCGAAATATTAGTGATTATAAATTCTTGAAAAGACTGTCTTGTGTCTTGCTTAATTTGCAAGTCCAATAGATGATACAGTTGAGTGAGGGTGTTTTAATCATCAGTGAAAGGTAAGCCGCAAAATCTGCTGAAATTATACAGCTAGCACAGACCCAAATCTGCATTGTTTTCTCCATAACCAATGGTGTTGGCTTTAAATGGCCCATTAGCAAGTAAAAGTAGTTGAAAAAACCAACTACCCATATCAGTTTTGCCCATTGCCTTGATGATCCTTTATGTTCCAATAAGCTATATATAATACATACATGTCTCATTTGTATTCACCATCCAATTCCCTTAACTCCCCAATATGGCTGCCTCATCAGCTTTCTGTTTCTTGCCACTTTTACTTGTTCTGGCTTTGACACAGAAAGCTGTTGCTGCGCCTCGTGCTTTCTTCGTTTTCGGAGATTCACTTGTTGACAATGGCAACAATGACTTCCTTGTCACGACTGCTCGCGCTGACAACTATCCTTATGGCATTGACTATCCTACACGCCGCCCAACTGGACGTTTCTCCAATGGATTCAACATTCCTGACCTTATCAGTTGAGTTCATTACTTTTTTGTTTTCTTTTCATTTTCTATCTTCATACCATCATCTGTATATATACTGATAACATGCATTTTCAGGTCAGCAAATTGGTGCTCCATCAACATTGCCTTACTTGAGCCCTCAGCTCACTGGACAAAGACTACTCGTAGGCGCCAACTTTGCTTCAGCTGGTATTGGGATCCTTAACGACACTGGAATTCAGTTTGTGAGTCCAAACTCGACTTCACTTTCTTATAATCACTTCATCTCTTACAACAGATACTGATGTGTGATCATTGCAGCTAAACATTATCAGAATGTATAGACAACTGGAGTACTTCCAAGAGTACCAGCGTCGTGTCGGGGCCATCATTGGGGCAGCAGCAGCTAAAAGACTTGTGAATCAAGGACTAACCCTCATGTGCGTTGGCGGGAATGATTTTGTGAACAACTACTACCTGGTGCCTTACTCTGCAAGATCGCGCCAGTACCCTAACGTTGCTAACTATGTCAAGTACCTCATCACAGAGTACAAGAAACTTCTACAGGTTAATAAATAAATCCCCCCAGCAAAAAGCACATTACAATATAAACACAAGCCTAATGGGTCTTGGAGAAGTTAGTTAACAGTTGAGTTTGATGAGTTGTGCAGAAACTGTACCAGTTGGGGGCGAGACGGGTGCTGGTGACAGGAAGTGGGCCGATAGGATGCGCGCCAGCTGAGCTGGCGCAGCGCAGCACGAATGGAGGTTGTTCCGCTGAGCTCCAAAGAGCTGCAGCTCTGTACAACCCTCAGCTGGATCAGATGTTGAAGGAACTCAATAGTGAACTTGGGGCAACCATCTTCATTGCTGCCAACACCAACAAGATGCATAATGACTTTGTCAGCAACCCTCGAGCATATGGTAAATTATATCAATCACATGACACTCCATTTATAAAGAAAATGAAATAACATGATGATATGTATGTATCTTGTGTTGGCAGGGTTTGTAACATCAAAGATAGCATGCTGTGGACAAGGACCCTACAATGGAATTGGACTGTGCACACCACTCTCCAACTTGTGCCCGAACAGGAACTTGTACGCGTTCTGGGATCCATTCCATCCATCAGAGAAGGCGAACAAGCTGATCGTGGAGGGGATTATGACTGGCGATACAGAATACATGTCACCCATGAATCTCAGCTCCATTCTTGCCTTGGATGCCAGGACCTGATCGTGTTATTTCAAGGATTGATTTCCTTCAAATAAATGTGGGGTTTGTTGTTCAGTCATTCAATTTTGGATTGTGGGTTCATGCTTACAATATGAATAACAACTTGTTTCAGTTCAAAGGCTTGTGTCTTCTGTTTTTTGATGATTCATAGTTTATTCCCTTTGAGATTATTCTTAAAATTCCAGTAAAAAGAAAACAGAGAGGTTGTTTTCAAGTTCGTACGAGTTGACATAACTGATCCAATACTAGGCTTAGATCAGCAACAGATAAATTGAGTTTATGATGGCATCAAGTTAATTGTAACTAAAAATAGATGTGGAAATATTCAGTCATTGCTAGGTGACCACACTTGGTTTGAAAAGGGGATGAAGTTTGCGTTTAAGTGTTCACATGCAGGTCTTGTCCCACATTAGGTGAAATGGGGTTAAGAAAAATTAATATATGTATTGGACCTATGACCTAATAACCAAATCTTTTGGGGGTCTAATGTGTATACTATAAGCTTTCTTGGTATCTAATGCGTATATTATAAGCTTTTTGGGTAAGAATACACTATTCTCCTTAACAAATGATATCAAAGCATGTGAGACCCATTACAATGCTCTAAAATGAATTATTTTTTCGAAAACCCTTCCTATTCTCTGTCTCGAAAAGCCAGAAGTCTCGGCCCAGTTTCTCTGGTCACCGGTGGTGCTCTGTGCGCGCCGACGACTACCCCTTCTCCCTTTCACCCCTTCCACCACCTTGTTGTGCTACTCTCTTTTTCATTCAAGCCGAACCAGAATAAAAAAATCGAGAACTGTGAGTATTGAGTCGAATTTGGGTCTGAAAATTGAGAACTGAATAATTTTGATTTGGTTCCGGTTCTAGGAGCGAAGAACCGCCCGTTAACCAGTTAAAAATCGAACCGATTTAGGAGGGTTTAATTAGTCATTTTTATTAAAAATTTACATACAAGTTGGTTTAGTTGTGCATAACTTTTCCCACAAACTAAAGAATGTATAAAGATCACGTTAATTTGATAGAACTGGTCAATTAGACCGGAGAACCAGACTCAATCCCACAATTAGTCATTTAATCGGGTCTAATTGGACAGAACTGAGAACCGAACCAGAGAACCAGACCATTTCTCACATATCAGGTCTAGTTTTGGATCTCTAAAATAGATAACCGATTACTTTGGTTTGGTCCGATTTTTGCCAATTCAGACCGCATCTAGAATCGTGCCCAACCCTATTCCAAACAGACTTCACGTTTTTTTCGTGTTTGGAGATTCACTCGTTAACAGTGCAACAACAACCTCATCAGAACTGGATGCTCCTCCTTGTTAGATTGATTATCACCCGAATTGAAGTTTCTCTCATAGCTATATGTCAATCACGGTTCTTAAAGTTATCAATTTAGGGTTTCTTAGTTTTCTTGTATTTTCTAATTAGTTTGTTTACTCTTTTTAATTATGTTTTAGCGGATTAACGAGACATAATAGTTTTGATTTTGTTATAAGGTATTTTGATTTTTCTTGTATTCCAGTCTCCACGTTTTCCGACTCTCTTTCTGTCAGCCACGCAACTCTGCCTCGTCGTTGCACCTCCCACATGGCGTCACACACCGACCCGCACCACCACCAACTCCAATTTTGCACCACTCTCGATTCAGATTTACGTCGAAACAACACCCGTTTTGTCTCACTTCCCACTCTAGAAGACTTAGATGACGCCGATCTACCAAAAAATGCCGCCACCTCGCCGAAAGTTCTCCACGCGCCACCACCTCTGCCACATGCCATCATCCAACTCGTCCAGATTATGTGATTTCCGGCCATTTTTTCTTCTCGCCTTCGAGGAGAGGCCCAACACCTCAGGTTTGCCAGTCTGTGCAAGCCAATTCCAAAAGAAGTCACGTGAGCCCACGTGCCGCCACTACGGTCGTGCGTGTAGCACACACACCACCACAACTCCACCACGACTGCACGTACAACACACGCACCACCGCAACTCCGGCTTCCGATTTTTATACTTTTTTGGTACCTCTAGGTTCGTTGTTGCCTAATGTACCCCAATTTGCTATAATACTCTTGTTTGCTACCGTGAGTTTTCGGCCCCTTTCCTTGTTCGCCTTCAACTTTTCCAATTAAAAAGATTTTGGTGTTTTCTTGAGTTCGGATTTTTAATATTCTTTTTTACTCCATTATAAGACTCTCTTTGATGTGAGAAGATGTTTTGAAGTCGTAGAGCACACGTCACCAGCTCCGTCTCTTTCTTTAGGTTGGGTATAAATATCTAACATCTAGAGTAAGATACAAATCTTCAAAATCTCTGATTTTTGGTATCCATTTTTGAGTTATGAGCTCAAATTTCAAGTTTTTCGAGTTTTGAGTTCAAATCTTAAAATTATCTTGACTCTACTGTCATAACCATCACATGTCATATTTTGAAAATTTGAAGAAAAAATATATAAATATTTTAATACGTTTGCGCTGAAAACTAATTGTGCTAATTTAAAAAAAAAAGTATGTAATAAGAATAGAAATCTATGAAAAACTATACCATATATACAAAACTAGAAACAAATAAAAATGGCTAAATGTCATTGGATCAATGGTTTGGAATGTGTCATTATAATAAATGCTTGATTAATTTAATAAATTATAAAGGGTAAAGATGTCATTATACACAATTACAATAACTAGGGATGTCCATATAAACCCGAAAACCGGCAAACCAATCGGAACCGGAACAAACCGGACCAAAAAAAACCGAAACCGGATGAACCGGTAAAGATTCGGTTTCAATAACCACGGCTAACCGGTATAAACCGGTGATGGTCCAATTCTAGCCTTTCATCTTCCAGTTGACTTCTTCCCCTTCACGCCACTTCCCCACATCAAGATTTGTTGGGAATTAAATACCCAACCACAAGGCCAAGCATTTTTTTTTGTAATTTTTCATACATGCTTTCCTTATATTTAATTTTGTATTTCCTTACAACCCAAATGAACTCAGCTCTCAAAGTCCCACATCACCCAAATCTTGTATTATTCATACATGTTTTCCTCATAAATAAAGAGCAATTTTTTTTATCATCGGTGTTTTGCTTGTCCCCTTTGGATTTGAGTAGTGACTTTATTATTTGCTATTTTTCTCATGTTTGATATTCAAGTTTGTTTGTATAAACTTGAAAAAGTTAAGGGATTGAAATCAATTTCGGTTTAACCGGGAAAACCGACCGAAATTGACGGTTAACCGGATGTCCGGTTTTATCCTCAATCCGGTCCGGTTTCGGTTCCAGAAATTGAGAACCGGACATGACCGGTCCGGTTTCCGGTTCTGGCCATCGGTTCCGGTTAACCGTATATGGACACCCCCTAACAATAACCGTACCCTAATATGTAGCAGCCATCACTTCTTTTCTCTACACTACACACTCCAATCAAACCTCTATTATTTCATCTGTGACGTTCCATTGCATAGATCTTTCACCACCACAAGTGCCAGTGCCCACTAGTTCATCATGCCGCCGCCGCCATCACCCCTGTCTCCATCCATTCTCGATGTGTGTCTTAGCCAATGAAAACCAAATAATAATAATGCCCGCCATCTACACAAAAAGTACGTCAATTATCAACGTCGTCATGTACGTCCAACCATCGCTATCGGCATTAAACACGACAAGCCCTCAGTCCTCATGTCGCTAACAACGACCGCCTTCGAGGCATTGGCGGAGAAAATACCGCCGACGTGGACGAGAGTCTGGTCCCCCGATAGAGGTAAAATGGAATTAAGGGATATGATTGAGATGATTAATTTGTTTTAATTTGTGTTGTGCATTTTCTTTTGATTACCAGTATACAAAGATCATTTGTAAAATACAAATTATATTTTGAATATTTGATGTGTTTGATTTTGAAATCCATATTTTTCTTTTGAATTTTCTATTTCTTTTAATTTCATGAGTTTAGCTCTACCACAAAACATATTCACAAAAGAGTGACACAACACGTCAAGAACATGCAACATCATTTCAGGGTCGTCTCAATGATTATGGAGGCCTAAAGCAAAATAAATAAATTGGGCCTTTTGTTTCTAACAAAAATCATGACAATAGTTCGACGATTTCATTAACTAAAAATGTTACACTTAAATGGGGACATAATAACCTTACCCATTTAATTTAAGTACATAGTACACAAAACGACAATATAAATATTAAAAATGCAATATGAAATTTTCATTTTCAGAGCCAATCTTGCTTGTATGGTTGCATGTAGATAACTTCTCAGCTTCTCCATAAACCTAAAAATGTAAAACATAATCATCGATAACTTATATAAAATTTATTCTCCTAGCCTTCATGGAAGCGAAATATTTTATCAGTGTTTCATGATCACTTTCCTTCAACAAGTCATTCTCAATGGATAACATGGCCAATCCATTCAACTTTTGTTGAGACATTGTTGATCTCAAATAAAGCTTTATCAATTTGAGTTTTGAAAAACTTCTTTCTGCAGATGCAACATTTACCGGAATAGTTAACATCACCCTGTATGCAATATATGCATTTGGAAAATAATTGAGTCTTTTGATATAATTAAGTATATCAATTGAAGTACTATTTTCAACTGGCCTGCATTCTCTCAACTCTCAACTCCATAAACAAATCAGAGTCGTCAATATCAGAACAATCATCGTGTTGTTAAACTTTTTCAAGATTAAGGCACATTTCTTTCAAACAAGTTTTATCAAGAGATTTAAACTTTTGAAAAGTAAATAAGAACCCAAAATTATTTCCATAAATTTTGAATTGATCAAATCGACTTTTAAGAAATGAAATTGCATGATCTACTATGTATAGAAAATAATCAGTTCTAAACGATTCTTGAGGATATTTCAAAGTTTCATTCTCAGCATTTTCATCGAACCGTTTATTTTTACGAATTATTCGTTTCTCACGAAAACTGACATCCACATTCATCTTAAGAGCAATTTCTTTAGCATATATCATGGCATTTTCAAACCCATTTTCCATGTATGATTCAAAAAAATGAATAAGGCCTTTCATTTATTCTATGACATCATTAATGCACATATCTTTCAATTGTAAATTCTTGCTAACTAAGTTAACATAAAACAATATATCATGCCAAATATTCATTCCCAAAAGAAACTCAAAATTCTCAAGCTCATATGTTGCTAAACATTCTGCCTCACTTTTAACTTTGGGATCATCACTAACATCTGATAACGTCAACAACGCATCTCTTAATTGAGAAGCTTGAACTCTTATCGCTTTAATGCTTTTAACGCGACTTTCCCAACGTGTTTGAGACATGGACTTAAGAGTAATATTTGAGATATGATCTTTCAAAATTTTCCATCTCTTTGTAGACGATGAAAATAGTGAGTATATGCGTTGCAACACTCCAAAAAATGAAGTAACTTTAACACAAGAATTAGCCATGTCACATATAACAAGATTTACACTATGACAACCACAAGAAGTGTAAAATGCTCTAGGATTAATATCTAAAAATCTCTTTTGTGCTCCATGATGTTTTACTTTCATATTTGACTCATTGTCGTATCCTTGCCCTCTTAAGTCATCAAAATTCAACCCAATATGTTTCAGTTTCTCAACAATAGTATCATAAAATCCCTTGCCAGTTGTATCATCCACTTCCAAAAACCCCAATAAGTACTCCATTACTGTAACATGAGTTGATGAAAGATCCAAGCATCGCACTACAACGGTCATTTGTTCTTTATGACTTATGTCAGGGGTGCAATCAAGTATAATCGAAAAATATTTAGCATCCTTGACGACTTGAACAACTTTTTTCTCAATATCACTTGCTAATAAATTTATCAGCTCATTTTGAATATTATGTCCAAGGTAATGATTATGAATATCATTATCTTTTATCCTACGAATATGTTCCTGCATTATAAGATCAAACTATTCTATCATCTCAACTAAACTTAGAAAATTACCATTATTTTCTTGATAAATTTTCTCATTTGTTCCTCGAAAAGCTAAATTTTTTTCCAAGAGTTTTGACAATAGCAATGATCCTCACAAGAACATTCTTCCAATGCACTTTGTCTTTGTTTATTTGATCTTGAATATGCTTATCAATTGTTTTATTTTTATTGAGTTTAACCTCCAAATCAATCGAAGCATTAATATTTGTAATATGCTCGTTACTTACCTCGTGTTTCTTCAGTTTCGAGTGAAGATTTTTCCAATCATTAGTACCTTCATTTGCCAACTTACTGGGAGATAGAGTATTATAAAATAATTTGCAACAAAAGCAAAATACTCTATCCAAATCCTTAGAGTACACCAACCATTTTCTTTCATATTTTTCCCATTTGGTAACTTTTGAATATAATATGAAGGGGAAAAATGTCTAGAAATTTCATCTTTCGGAAAATCAATATCACATATTTTGATAGAACCCTTTTCTACTAACAAGTCTCTCAAAAAGTTGTTCATATTTGACCATTGACTAGGATCATAGATATTATTAGACATCAAATTCTCAATAGAATTACTAGGAACATTATAAGCATTTTGATCACCTAATACTTCTTGATCTAAAAACAATCACCAATATTGTGTACTCTATCTTTCTTTGAAGTTGTTATAAATTTGTCCAAATCTCCCTTTTGTGATTCTATCAAAGCTTCAATTTTTTTTTCTTTTTTTCAATTTTGTGTAACCGGATTCATGCTTCCTACTCGACATTGATACTTAACAATCTATATAAACAACATAAGATAGTTTTAAACCTGAGAAGTTCGCAAATGTTACTTTAAGCAAGAGTTCCCAACAATTGATCTGTACGTAAAAAAAAATAAAAGAACGAAAAAATATAATATATTAGCAACCAATTAAAGATTAGCAATAAAATGGTTTCTGTTCTGTTACAATTAAAATCTAACATGATATTAGCAAGGAAATCGAAAAGTAACATCAAAAAAACATTACAAGCACATCATGAATTCAAACATAAAATAAATTAAATAAAAAAGCATAAGAAATTACAGAATAATTTTTGTACAGAAACAGAAATTCAGTAACAAATGTTGCTTATGTATATTTATAGTTCATATTGACAAGAAAATCATAATAGAACATTAAGAATAAAACTACAAATTAAGGAAACTGTAATTACAAATTGTGAATTCAAATAATCAAGTCATTACAGATTGTGAATTGAAATAATCAAATGAAAGAACCTGTAATTCAAATAAACTGCAATTGAAAAAAGCAAATTATAGAAATTGTAATTGCAGAACATCATAAATTAAATAAAATCAGCAACAACTATAAAAAAATTAAAATATTTACCGAACTTGAAATATAATTTTGAATAAATTGGTTCATGCATCAAAAATTCAGTTCATAAATTGATTCATGCAATCAAATCATATAAAATAAAACATAATTATAGAAAATTAGAAAATTTACCTCAATCACAGAAGAGATTTGATTCGTTGTCACAGATTCGATTCATAACTCGCAGATTTGATGCAACCCAACAAGAGATTTGATTCGTACTCTCGAATTTAAGATAATAAGATGATTTAGACAAGAACTAGAACTTGAACAATTTAAGCTTGGATTGATCAATTTATAAATCAAGAAATTACTTACCGTTGGAATCAGAAAATCGAAGCGTTGACTCTGGGTCTGGCGATTCATTATTCAAAATAATGAAAGCACAACAATTAAAAAGAAAAAAAAGTAGAGCTTTAAAGTCGAAACGGTGGAAATTGGAATCAGGAACTTCTGGAATCGGGATGTGGATTTGGGATTGGGAAAGACAAACTTACGCAGATTATTAGGTTTGAAGAAAGGTGATTGAGTAATCTATTTAGGGCCTTGTCAAAATAAAAATGGGTCTCATTCTAATACATAAATGGACCTATTTTTTTTGGGGCCTAAAGCAGCATCTTTACCTGCTTTGTGAACGGGTCGAGCCTGCTGATCATTTCAATACCACATTGGCACTACCCATATTTGGTGATTAATTTCTATCGAATTTTTCATGGACTGATAATATAACACATACACCTAATTAAAACTGTTTTATTAATTTGTTGTTGCATATCAAACTTATGACATCAATAATCTACAATCATGAAACCCATGCACTAATGACACATCATGGTATTACGATGAAACATGACACCTGTTCCATTTCATTTAAGCATTAATGAAATTATTGTACATTTCTTTGAAATAATAAACCTATTTCATGAACACCCAACACATAATAAATAAAAATTTGGATTACAAGCCACCTATGACACTATTGTTATTTTTATTGAAACATCATTCTTACTAAAAAGATATAACATTTCAATGAAACAATATTGCATTTAAGTGACACATTAGTTTTCAATGCTCACACTAAAATTTTGATGATAAACTATTTCATTTACATGACAAACAAACATATTTTAATAACAGACCAAGAATTTCAATGAAACGTCATTACCAACAAAATTATTAATCTTGATTAGAATGTTACACCTTTACCAACACAGATATTAATCTTGATTGAGAAACAATAGTTTTTCACTGATTTTGTGCCAATGAATAAAATATTGTCAAGAGGTGATGTAGTTATATTCAAGTGAAATTATGAGTCAAAAGTAACAGTAACAGTGATGTGTTTTGGACGTACCTACTAACTTTGGTGTCCAACTCACCGCTTCAAGTAACAATACTCCACACACTTACATTTTCAGCCATTGATAAAAGAACCATTGCTGCTTTCAAAAATAAATCCCCAATTTTCTTCTTCTCTCTCACTATGAGCGCTACTCTCCTTCGCACACCTCAACCTTCACCTCTGCAATTTCAACTCAAGCATCGCTCAGTGGGTCCGAAGAGGGTCGGATTCGGGTCGGGGAAGGCGAAGCGAACGGTTACCATGGCGGCGCGTGCGGTGGCGGCGGAGAAGGACGAGGAGCGCGTGGTCCTGCAGAAGGGGATCGCGGAACTGTACGACGAGTCGTCTGGGATATGGGAGGACATTTGGGGTGACCACATGCACCACGGCTTCTACGAACCCGGCGCCGAGGTTTCTGTCACCGATCACCGCGCCGCCCAGATCCGCTTGATCGAGGAGTCTCTCCGATTCGCCGCCATTTCTGGTTTGTTATTGTTATTTTTCTGTTTTGAATAGTTGATGTTACCTTGCATGATTTAAACATGTTAGGGACCTCAGAAGGAGTGTTAGTTACAGTAACAGTGATGGGGACAGCGAGATCATTGTCCATTGATGATTTGTTATGCACAGTTGAAGGCTTGATAGATGTTATTGGGATGAGATGAATAATGGAAATATTGGGGTTGCAAGTGTCACTTAAGAGTGTGATTGGGTTTGGGCTACTTTCTGTTGTTTAACAGAGAGAAAAATGGAATTGCATGGATTTTGATGAGATCTCTGAACTATGTTATGTGGACTATGAAGAAAGCCCAATATATGATTTGAATTTCAAGGAAGAGGGTGATGGAAACTGTACGAGGAAAACCCTATATCTGATATGATTTTCAAGGAAGAGGGTGGTGAAAACTGTATGAAGAAAATCCAATATATGATATGATTTTCAAGGAAGAGGGTGGTGAAAACTGTATGAAGAAAATCCAATATATGATATGATTCTCAAGGAAGAGGGTTGTTGAAACTGTTGGGTCAATGAGCTTATCTGTTGATACCTATCATTGTCTGAAATTAAGCTTCCTTTCTTCTTATAAATTTCTAAAAAAAATGTTAGGTTCTATAGCTGACTCCAATTTTCTTTGATTTTGAATTGTTTTTCAGAGCCCCCTAAGAGTATAGTTGATGTTGGGTGTGGGATAGGCGGCAGCTCTAGATATCTAGCAAGGAAATACGGGGCCGAAGCTAAGGGGATCACGTTAAGTCCTGTCCAAGCTCAACGTGCAAATGCTCTTGCTGCTTCTCAAGGATTGGCCGAGAAGGTGTGTGCAAAGCTTTTGGTTTCTCTTATTTGTTTCTGACTTCTAAGATATCAGTCAAAGATACACCGAACACTTTCTCCTTGTTTTATATAATTTCTTGGCCTCTCCATTGCACAAATAAAAGGGCATTGTCAAATCACTTCACCGATGTTGTGTTCGTTTAAGCAGGCATTCCAGAAAATGAGGGTCTTTTGCTATCCTTGCACCAATATCAATTGAATCAATAAAGATATTGATTTTCTAGCGCAACTATAGATGAGAGGCAGTGGACTTGTGTTGTTATGTATAACAATGTGAAGTTGTGAACAATTAGCAGGTTTCCTTTCAAGTTGCAGACGCCTTGGAGCAACCATTTCCTGGTGGACAGTTTGATCTTGTCTGGTCCATGGAGAGTGGAGAACACATGCCTGATAAATTAAAGGTACTTGTACCTTTTCATCTCTAAAGCTGTACTCTTATTCATGCCTTCATATTTGAACTCCATCACTAATATACATGGACTGACATTTATACTGCAAACCAGTTTAGGGGTTAGTTTAGTGTATTATATCTCATTGTTTTGTCTCTAAACTGGCAGTTTGTTAGTGAGTTAGCTCGTGTTGCAGCCCCGGGAGGAACAATTATTATAGTAACATGGTGCCATAGGGACCTCGCCCCTTCTGAAGAAAGCTTGCAGCCATGGGAGAAAAATCACTTGAAAAAGATATGTGATTCTTATTTTCTTCCAGAATGGTGCTCTACTGCTGACTATGTCAAATTGCTACAGTCACTCTCTCTACAGGTAGGTACTCATTCCATTGGTTGGATCTTATATAAAACTCAGCAGTACATATTAATCATGCCGAGACATAGGCTTATTAAGAAGTAAATGGAGTGCGTGAACTAAAGAAAGGACTAGTTTGTTGTTTGTCTATTTGCTGGGTACACCTATTTAGCAAATGAAGGGTCTGGAGTTTAAATAGCCCCATTTGTGGCCCAACTCCCACTTGGGTTTCTCGGCATTTACCTGACTTAGCGTGGGCCGGTTGGCCATTTTTATTGAAGGATAGCTGGGACTCCCTCCCTTTCAGGCAAAAAAGGAAATATGTTTAGTACATATTTGGTTATATTTTATTTTATGCTTTTTTGATTGGTTGGTTCAGATTCACCTATAAATGTTCTAGTATCATCCTGAAAGAATTATCTTCGTTGCGTTCTCAATTGGTCACAAAGTAGTATCCCTTGTAGGATGTAAAATCGGCTGATTGGTCTGAGTATGTTGCTCCATTCTGGCCGGCAGTGATTCGCTCCGCATTAACATGGAAAGGCCTAACTTCACTGCTGCGCAGTGGTAAGCCCAATGCTCCCGGCTAATATGTTTCATTCTTGAATTTCCCTTGCATTGGTCTTAAATTGTGTTTCATGGCTTTATCAGGATGGAAGACGATAAAAGGAGCGCTGGTAATGCCATTGATGATTGAAGGATATCAGAAGGGTCTGATCAAATTTGCTATCATCACATGTAGAAAGCCCCAGTAAAAGGACCTAAGCGTCGAACAATCCATACTTGTTTAAGTCTGTACTTGATAATATGGCTACAATAAATAGCTTAAGATGGTAATTTTGTCAGCCTTTCTACGCACGCTTCGTTTCCTTTGTGTTTCTCTAAATTCTGGCGGATCCATTTATTAAATTAGCTCAGTCGTAAATCCAGGTATGGTTTGTGTCCAAATCAAGTTCAGATTTTTGGCTTACAATTGTTTAAAAGTCTCACCCAATCAATACACTAAATTAGCGTATGACAATTTTGTTTATAACAAACCAAGCTCGTCTCACCTAAACCCGAGTGGGAGGTACACTAATTAGCATATTGGCTTTTAACTACTCCGCATTATAAGTCACATTTTGGTCATAGAAAAAGCAAAATAAATGACCTTGCCGCTCAAAGAAGCAAAGAATATTAAACTTAAAAAAGTAAAAAATAAAAAAAAGATATGGATTAAAGATAGGTTAATTACAATTTACTCGTGCTATAATGGTTGGTTATTACATTTTACTATAACTAAAAAAAATTTAATCTCGTGTCAGTTAGTTGTGTTTTTTTACATTTTGCTCTAACACCGATCAAATTTGGACGAAAAACCTATTTTTCAAAAAGACAAAAATGCATTTAAATTGATTTGAATTCAACTCAACTTGATTTAATTTGAATTGATAATAAACCAAAATTGAAATCTGGTATGAGCAATTGAACTGGTTCGATCAGATCTCAATTTTCCCCTTCTTTGTTGAGATCGTTTTTCTGACGGTCACGTTTCTCCGGAGGACCAGGGGGTGACCCTGAAGAGGCGATCAAAGAGGGTCTGGAACGAGGTCTCGTATATCTGGCCTCGCTTGGGGAGGGGGGCTCATACTCGATGGTGGTGAACTGAGGGAAGAGCTCGACGGGGAGGTTCTCGTCGGAGATGAAAGAATAGTGGTTGCGGTTGAAGCAGAAGGAGCAAATCCAGATCTTGGCGGAGAAATCGATGATGGAGAAAGGGTTGAGGACGGAGCGGCAGGTGCGACACCGAAGAGGGAAATATAGGAGGACGGGAATAGTGGATAAGGGCTTGATCGGAGTGTAGATAACTAAAATTGGGACGACGCTGTTTGAGGACTCGAACTTCATGCCAGGAAGCACGTTCCATTGTTTACTTACGCCGTCATGTTGGGACGGAGAATCCACCTGGAGCTGCAAGCGGGAGTCTAACAGAAAAAACACTTGTATTTGACTTCTTCACTCTACCATCTTCTTCTTCATCGATACAACACCACCAGAAATCTACAACCTTTTCCGGCTCCTCCTCCTAACCCAAAAACTTAATAGTTCAGAGGCACAAATCCATACTTCGCTTCCGAAACTGGTGATGCTCTTGAGTTCCAAGATTTGAAAATCACCGGCGACCGAAAACCGGCGATGGATGCTCGCTGGAGAAACGTGAGTTGTCGGAAAAACGATCTGGACGAAGAAGAAGGAGATTGGGATCTAGTCAAACCGGTCTAAGTTTTCAGACCATATCCCAATTGGTTTATTAGCGGTCTGAGCCAAACCAGGTTGAATTGGTTCAAATCAATTCAAGAGTATTTTTGACTTTTTGAAAATAATTAAGTTTTTCATTCAATTTCTAACGATATTAGAGCAAAATGTAAAAAATGAAATTAACTGATAGAGATCAAACGTTCTATAACAATTGTAATAAAGTGTAGTATCGATCATTATAATACGGGTAAATTGTAATTAACTCTTAAAGATGTTATAAATATTAAAAATTGTACTAGCATATAATTCATTTTCCTAATTGTTGACAAAACTGACCAAATATTTATTAGAATCATTTATACAAATTTGTATATTTTAACAAGATATCAGAATATTTCTAAACTAACGAACATTGTGTTAAACTAAAATTAATTTCAGGGTCAAATGAAATAACATAATATGTGGTGGAAGAATGATATAGAGAAGGTTCCAAAGAAGCAAGAATCACGAGTCACATGAAGAGAAGTTCAGATTTAATTATTAGTTTTCTCTTAGAAAAATTTTCTGTTGAAGGATTGAAGATAACATGTGATAGATTTAATGAAAAATCAGTAACCCTTGAAAAATCTCCATAATAACTAGATGAATAGTATGTCGGTGAACACTATTAGAATGAACAATACACTGGTGAAGAGTAATGTGAGAAAATTTTATTTTTGAAAAATGGAGAAACAGAACAATAATACCTTGCCTTACCCACTCGTTAACCAAAATTAACGAGTGAAGAAAGCCAAACACGACTAGGATCAAACCTAATTTTATGATATCATATTAAAATTTTAAAATATAATAATATTATTGATGGGTAATTTACTTATGAATTACAACAGATCGAAGGTTCTTTTATATATTAAACTAAACTAGAAAAAACATAATACTAATAAAAACCTTAATTTAATTAACTAGTATTTCAATCAAAATAATCCAATTGTTACCTAATAATCTGGATGAATCTTTGTTTTGATTTCCAACGAAGATTTTTCAGTGGTTGCACTTAGTTTTGCTGACAGATTATGTTTCATGACTAAAATTGTTAGAGTACAAAATTATAATTAGTCATTCAATTATTAGATTAGGCTTTTAATTGAGTTGGTACTCTAATATGTTTATAAAACTATATTTGGTTTTTCAATTATCAGCTTAAACTTTTAAGTATCTCAAGGACACAGATTTGAATCAGGACAAGCAAAAATTTATTTTCTATTAAACTCTCTCTTCTATATTTGTCAAAAAAGACTATACTCTTATTCTAAATGGACCCCCATAAATCTCTTTTTCTCAAAAAATTCTCTAACTTCTTATGGGCTCCTCAATTTACTCTTCTAAAAAGTGCACGTTCAAATTTCAAAACGGGTTTCTCCATGAGGATCGTATTAGAGTATAAAACTATAATTAGTCCTTCAACTGTCATCTTAGACTTTTAGTTGAGTTGGTCACAACTCTGGTTGTACACTGTTCACATGTTTGCCTCTTTGATAGTGCAGTACAGTTTTGTTTAAAATTAAATATTTCAAATTACTCCTTGCCAAATATTTTTTTTGAATCATACTTCTTGCTTAATATAATTTCATATGTATACATTTCAAAATTCATTGTAGCAGTCTGTATACATTTAAACCAATATTTTATTAAATTTAGAAACATCCATTTTTCTTTATTTACTCAAAACAGAGCATGATCCAGAAGAAAAAGAAAAATTTTCGCTTGGTCACCATGTAGTTTATCACTTTTTCATTTACCCACCCCACCTTTCTATTTTAACTTTTAAACCCCCTGAAGTTTACAAAATTGGCACTTCATGCTAAAACATCAAAATTATAGAGGAAGATGGGTCACACGTTGATCACGAGCGGATTATATTTACAAACAAAAAAAATCTCATGATTGCCCTTATGATAATCGATTAACTATGCGTGGTTCGTTGAGAGTTCGGTGAGAAGAAAATACGACGTTCGCTGGGACTGTACTCGACATTTAGGGTCGTCTTCTCTTCTCACCGAACACTCAACGAACCACACATTTATTCGATTACCATAAGGGCAATCATGAGATATTTTTGTAAATATAACATGCTCGTAATCAACATGTGACCCATCTTCCTCTACAATTTTAACGGCGTAGCCTAAAATGTCAATTTTGTAAATTTCAAGGAGTTTAGAAGCTAAAATGAAAATTTGAGGTGGATAAGTGAAAAAGTGGTAAATTACGAGGTGGTTAAATGAAATTTTCTCAAAGAAAAAACACTCAAAACAAACCAGTTCAAACCAGTTTTAGATCCAGTTTTAATCAAAATAAATTCAAGCAAAAAAAGGAAACCCGGTTTGATGGACGCCATTGAAAAGAGAGAGAAGAGGAGGAAGCTGAAGGGTTGGGGGTAAAATATTAAAGAGAAAATAATAAATTTTTTATTTTTCGAAAATATTTTTTATTAATAATTAGAATTTCAGAATATGATAAAAAATTAAGATAATACATTTAGATGGGCTTATTAGATTGAGCTTGAGCTCTTTTAAAATTTTTATATTATAATAATCCATAATAATAATATTTAAAAAGCGAAAATCAGGTGAATTATTTTTATTTCATTTTGAATTTGTAGAGTTATTTTTTCAATTTGGGCTAAAATTAGGTGGATATCTAATATTAATGGTGAATTTTTTTTAATTTATATTTAATGGTTATCAATAGAAAATTTTGACTAAGATGCATTACTGACCAAACTTAATTATTAAAAATTAAAATTGTGAAAGTTTCAACCGGTTTTAATTTTTTTTGGCTAACCGCAATTTTCAGTTAAAGAATCAAAATTCAAACACACATGCCAACAAACAATAACTTGCATTGAAAAAAATAGGAAAATAAGTAATTATAATGATAATAAATTAAATATGTGAGAAATTATCATCATTAAACAATGATTAAATAATGATATGTAGTATTGACGATAGTTTTGGGTCCATGAGATGGAACTGAATTAGAAAAGAAACTCACATTTCATCATTATTGAGTAATAATGTTGCGGTGTTAGGCCTTGAAGTCGGTGCAACTAATTGCTGAAAAGGTATAGTTATTATATAAGAAAGATTTACATTCAAGTGAAATTGTGTCATGCTTCAAGCAACTCAAATTTGAACTCACTATGGACATTACTCTCCTTGGCACATCTCAATCGACGCCTCTGCAATTTCAATTCAAGCACCGCGCTGGGCCGAGGATGGTCGGATTCGGGTCGGTGAAGGGGAAGCGAACGGTCGCCACGGCGGTGCGTGCGGTGGAGAGTGACGAGGAGCGCGTGGTCCTGCGGAAGGGGATTGCGGAACTTTACGACAAGTCGTCCGGGACATGGGAGGACATTTGGGGAGACCACATGCACAACGGCTTCTACGACCCTGCTGCCGAGGTTTCGGTCGCCGATCATCGTGCCGCCCAGATCCGCTTGATCGAGGAGGCCCTCCGATTCGCCGCCATTTCGGGTTTATATTTTCACCTTTTGGTTTTAACTTCCTAATCATCAACTACTTTTATATATGAGTGGTTTGGTTTGGTTAACTGACGGTTTAGGAGAATAAAACTGCAGACCGAACCACAATAACTTCAATTGTTGTAGGAAAACAAACTGTGTCCAACCGAACTGATCGGTTCAATAACCAAATCAGTTTGGTTCATTCAGTTCAGTCAAAATTTACACAATCAGTGAATAATGGGTGTACAATGTGTAGGGGATGCTGTGATTTTATTCATTTTATTTTTAATTATTTATCAACTAACTACATTAGAATTAGTAGGCATGTCCATGGTTGGTTAACCGAACCAAATAGCTTGTTTTCAAATCAAACCGAAAATTTTGGTTTCATAATTTTTAAAACCATAACCAAATCGAGTGTAATTGAATGATCGGTTTTTAACCAAGTAAAAAATGGTTTGATTTTTGGTTTAAACCGAACCAATCAATATTTATAGATCAAATATTTGGAAATGCAATTTGGGCTCAATCAGTCATTCGAGTTGATTTTAGTTTTATATATTTTTATTTAGTCTCATTTTTTTTATCTATTTAACAACTTGAAGAATATGAATAGACATTAATTTTAAATGAACAAATCATTAAAAAGCAATCGATAAAGGCTTTAAGAGCCCTCAATTTAGTCACTTCCTATTGACAAAAAACTGTTTTGCCTATCTTTCGTATAATATAATACCAAATCCAACAATACGGTCCACTAAAAACTAAAATTCGGTAAAATAATACTAAACTAAAAGTTTAAAACACAAGTAGAAAAAAAATTATCTTCAATCTTCATCAATTTCTTTTTACAGCAAATTGTCTTCATGGTAAAATATTTGTTAAGTAAAAAAAAAAAATACTCCAACACTTGTAATACCAAACCATTATTTGGTTTACTTAAAAATGGAATCGTAACCAAATCATTATCCATGGTTTTTGATTTTTTTTAGTGTGGTTTGGTATGGTTTTTGGTTCGGTCATGATTTTTTGGTTAAAATGGACAACCTTAAGAATTAACGTCTCTGAGAGAAGACGCAACGGTTTGAGTCTCACACTATTAGTGGAGGTCTTGATTTCTAACCCTACATTAGAATTAGTTGTCTTTCTCGTGACTCATGCTCTCTTCTGCGTGGAATCGTCGTAGTCCTCCCTCGCTTCCAATTTTCAAATACCTATCATTTTTTCCCGTTCATGTGAGAACCCTTTTTTGTTCATCCTTTATCTCATTGTTTTAGCATAATCTGTTGATTTTTCAAATCCCAGAAAACCAACCCTCTAAAACTACCCCAACCCAAGCTCACCCACGGGACGTGACGTGACTTCAAACCCTGGCCGAAGCTAAGGTAGGAAGCGACATGAACCACTCACGCCTGGGCCACTCTCTTCTGTTGAGTAGTTGATGTTAGGGACCTCAGAAAGAGTGTTAGTCATAGGGAGACTGTTGGGAGAAAAACGAATCTAATAGAATAATTAGATGCAGCGGAATTAAATAATTCTCCCCACCTGTGCAAATCTCGTAGGAATCTACCAAGCAGAGCAAATCAAGCAAGCTAACAAATATAGCAAACAAGAACACAATAGGCACACACAATTTTAGCGTGGAAAACCTCTTCAAGGCGAGAGAGGAAAAACCACGGGACCCTCGAGGCCGCTTAATCTCCACTATCAATATAATGGGTACAACGAGTTCTCTCTAAATACAATTAGAGGATCACAATATCTCAAGATTAACCAATCTTGGCTCAAACCACAATTACAAGAAAGAGTAGAGAAACTTTACCGAATCGATGACGCACGATCAAAAAATCGTATCAAATCACTCGGACCTCCTAACACAAATTCCAACGGTCAGAACGTAGTACCACGTCTTCCGAACATCCTGTCCAAAAATCAGCACGATCCAACGGTGGATCGACCTCCGATCGGACTCGAGAACCTTGCTGGTCGGCCCAGAAAGTAGCAGAAAATTCTGCACGAATTTCACTCTATTTCTCTCTTGAATTGGTCTTACTTCCTTCTCTCTATTGCCTCCTATTTATAGGCAAGCAATTAGGGTTTCCTTTTCCATGTAGGATACTAACTACATGAGTTTTGGGCCTCCACTTATTTAATATAGGCCCAACAGAGACATATAGTGACAACGACTTCATTATATTGTCCATTCATAATTTGTCATGCACAGTTGAAGACTTAATATAAGTAATGGAAATCTTGGGGTTTGAGGTATCACTTAAAGAGTTCTTTAACGGTGAGAACAATGGTATTGCATGGATTTTGATGACATCTCTGAACTTGTCATAAGAACTATGAAGAAAACCCAATACATGTTTTGATTTTCAAGGAAGATGGTGGTGGAAAGTGTACGAAGAAAACCCAATATATGATTTGATTTGATTTTCAAGGAAGAGGGTGGTTGAAACTGGTGGGTCAATGAGTTTATCAGTTGATACATGTCATCGTTTGAAATTAAGCTTCTTTTGTGCTTATAAATTTATAATGAAACATTTTAGGTTCTATAGTTGCAGGGATGGCACTGAGGCGGGTTTAATAATTCAAGACCTCGTCTCGAAATTAGGTCCCCTACCCCGAATCCGTCTCATTCCCCGATATTTTGGTTTTTAACCCGTTCGAAAACCGGCCCTGACGAGTACGAATAATTTGGTTTCCTTTGTAACTTATTTTACATTATTTAATCGTCACTCAATTAATTTTACATACAAAATTAGTGAATGGTGTGTGAGTGAATAATTAAACCTAACATAAAAGTATATATATAGAGAAACAAAAACATGGAATTCTTTATTAGGGTATAATTTGTTTTTGAAAAATATACTTAAAATTAATTAGTTGATAATGTTTTCATTTAAATATGAATATAATATCATTATCTTTTTAACATACATCGGGGTGGGTATTGGTCACCCGGCCATGACCCGACTGGATACCCGTTTAGTTATCCGAAATTGCTTACCCATCCTGATTCAAATAAGGTTATGTCTATGGGTTACCCGTCGAGTTTGAGTATTTTTTTCATCCTTATGTACAGCTAACTCCAATTTTCTTTGAATTTGAATTGTTTTTCAGAGCCCCCTAAGAGTATAGTTGATGTTGGGTGTGGGATAGGCGGCAACTCTATGTATCTAGCAAGGAAATACGGGGCCGAAGCTAAGGGAATCACCTTAAGTCCTGTTCAAGCTCAACGTGCAAATGCTCTTGCTGCTTCTCATGGATTGGCCGAGAAGGTATGTGGTTTCGGTCAAAATTGGAGTCCTGCTGCGTCACGTGGGGAGAGTTTATGAGTTAGGTAGAACTTAGTTAGTAGTTAGTGTATAGGTTGGACTAGATTTGTTGGGTGGATTTTGAATCGGGTAGTATAGGTTTCAAAAATAATGATATTGGCTTTTTAGCGTAACTATAGATCGATGATAGGCGATGGACGTGTGTTGTTATATATAACAAAGTGAAGTTGTGAACCATTAGCAGGTTTCCTTTCAAGTTGCAGACGCCTTGGAGCAACCATTTCCTAATGGACAATTTGATCTTGTCTGGGCCATGGAGAGTGGAGAACACATGCCTGATAAATTAAAGGTAATTTTACCTTTTCATCTATAAAGCTAAAGGTGTAGTTAAACTTAAAACATTACTAGTTAACCTCAATTTTGAGAAACCAAAATCGAGAATCAAACCGGCCCGCATCGATTTTGGGAAACCAAAACAAAAACCATCCCAATTCATCTCGATTCTTGTTCTGTACGGTTTCGGTCGGTTTTTCAGTTTCCAAGCAATTTTGAGCACCCCTATTCTTATTCACTCCTTCACATTTGAACTCCTCCAATATTACTAATATACAATACATGGGCTGGCATCAATACTGCATTGAAACCAGTTTATGGGTTAGTTTGGTATATCATATCTCATAGTGTTTAGTCTCCAAAAATTGCAGTTTGTTAGTGAATTAGGTCGCGTTGCATCCCCGGGAGGAACAATTATCATAGTAACATGGTGCCACAGGGACCTCGCCCCTTCCGAAGAAAGCTTGCAGCCATGGGAGAAGAATCACTTGAAAAAGATATGTGATTCTTATTGTCTTCCACAATGGTGCTCTTCTGCTGACTATGTCAAATTGCTACACTCAACCTCTCTCCAGGTACATTATCACTCGGTTGGTTTGATCTTATATAAAACTTTGTTACTCGTTCTCGATTAGTCACAAAGTAGTATCTGTTGCAGGACATAAAATCGGCTGATTGGTCTGAGTATGTTGCTCCATTCTGGCCGGCAGTGATTCGGTCCGCATTGACATGGAAAGGCCTCACTTCGCTGCTGTGCAGTGGTAATTAAGCTAATATATGTTTCGTTCTTGAATTTCCCTTGCACTGGTCTTAATTTGTGTGTGTTTCATGGCTTGGCTTTATCAGGATGGAAGCTTATAAGAGTAGCGCTGTTAATGATCCGAGGATATCAGAAGGGTCTGATCAAATATGCTATCATCACATGTAGAAAGCCCCAATAAAACACCTAAACATCCAATAATCCTTACTTGTTTATGTCTGTACTGGATAATATGGCTACAACAAATAGCTTAATTTTGTTACCCGCAAGCTTCATTTCCTTTTGTGTACTTTAAATTCTGGTGGATCCATTTATATATTAAAGAGAAAATTGCAAGAAGTCTCCTTATAATTACGTTTGTTTGTACAAACTTTTTATTTACTGTATTTTCGTAAGAACTCTCATCCACTCATATTCATTTTTGCAAGAACTCTTCCTGTAAAAATTAATGGAAGTGTCAATCAATTGTTAACTCAAACGTGCCTTGGAGTGGACGCTTTGGCAATGTAACCGAAGACCGAATCCGTACTAAAATCGGGAGCGAAAAATCGAGAACCGCATGTAACGTTTCCAATTTTGGTTCTTAAAATGAAGAACCGGAGAGTACAATTTGGTATGATTCTTGACCGGTTCAATTCGGTTCTGGACCCATGTCCACTACTAAACGTACTAACTCAAGCGTTCAACACTTCAGTGACACTTTCGTTAGTTTGTACAGATTTGCACAGACGGTATAAATTTAAATATGAGTGAGGGAGAGTTTTTATAAAAATACAATAAATGAGAAGTTTGTGAAAAGAAATAATTATAAGAAATTTTTTATTGTAATTTTTCTTTATTAAATTATCTCAGTCTTAAATTCATGGATGGTCTGTGTTGTTTACAAGTAGCAAAGCACACTAGTCTCACAGAATCAAAACACTAAATTAGCATATGACAATTCTGTTTATAACGAACCACACTAGTCTCACCTAATTTAACCGATACACTAATTAGCATATTGGCTTTTAACTGCTTCTCCACATACTGATAAATCACATTTCGGTCACGCAGAAAGCAAAATAAAGGAAACTTGCTTGCTCAAAGAAGCAAAGAATATTAAAATAAAAATAAAGTAAAAGATAAAGAAAATATGAAATGATATATTGATTAAAGATATCATAATTATAAAAGTATTAATATATAATTCATTTTCCTGATTGTTAACCAAACTCACCAAATACTTGTAAGAATTATTAGTACAAATTTGTTTTTTTTTTTCAATTAAACAGATATCAGAATAGTTTTAAATTAACGAAATATTACGTTAAACTAATACTTTATTAATATGATAAGTAAAAAAAATAGTTTATTAATATGATGATGATTAAAATAAATTGTAGGGGTGAAATGGAAGAAGAAAATATGCGGTGGAAAAATGATAGAGAGAAGGTTCCAAAGATGCCAGAATCACGAGTCACATGAAGGAAGAGAAATTCAATTTTAATTATTTATTTGGAAAAACAAAATTATTTTCTGTTGAAGGATTGAAGATAATATTGTAACAGACTCAACGGAAATTGGGAGTTCATAAGAAAATTTCAGTGAGAGCTCGCACGTGTGACGGTGACGTGGCACCATTTTCGCACCACCCCCTGAAAGCCGCCATTTCAAAACCCTCCCTCCTCCTCCTCCTCCTCTCTCTCTCTGTTTCTTCTTTGGTTTGAGAGAGAGAATCGCTGTGACTGAGACCACCTCCATGGCTGCAGCTCAGTGACGACGGAGTTTTCCGAGTCCCAGCCGAACAGATAATACCAATTCGAAACCCTAAGTCTTTGGATGAGGTTCGATTCTGTGTTTGTTTCTGCATTTCCGTCTTTAAATGTTTGTTTCAAGATTTCCGCAATCTCTCTCTTTTTAATTCGGGCGATTATCGATTCACTTCTCGATTTTTTGTTCATTCGGTTATTTTTAGCTTCAGGTTCTGTTGTTGTTTATGTGCGCGAGATTAGGGTACATTTCTAGGATTTTCTCTGCAACTGCCGGATGTGGTGATTTTTTGGGTAATTACAGTGGATTTGCTTCCAGATGCTTTTTTATTTTGTTTTGATGGTGGAATCTGTGAAAACAGCACTCAGGTTTGGCTATGCTGTAAAGTTTTGGGATTATTTCTTTGAAACAAACAAAGAATTGAACGAATGTTGTGTTTCTTCAGCTGTTGCTTTCATTTTTGTCACGGGTAGCTCAACAAACAAATGCTGTGTATATTTTGATTGTAATGAATTGTAGGTGGTATTACTCGTAGGAAGCTGAGCTGCTATTTGTTAACAACTTGGCCGAAAGCACAATTAGTTGAGAAAGGCATCGCTGCCGCCGAGATGCTGCTGATTAGTATTTTTATGATACATCCCTGGCGTTAGGTTAGAATTTTTTTACAGCAATGTTGAGATTGAGCGACTTAGATACTGGGAACAACCAACCAAGCAGTAGGAATAAAAATGATAACGAAAAGAGAGGTCAAAGAAGAAATGTATACTAATTAACAAGCCATTGTATGATTGTCTAATGACATCTGCTTATCACTGATTCAAAAAGTTTGTAGGACAAAGCTAGATTCTTTGAATTCTAATGTATACTGGCTGTGATTTAAAAACACTCAGGTCAAATCTTGAGAACGCTTCTGTACCTTTCTAGGTTTATTCTGGATGTAGACTGAAATTGCTATTACTGTTTATCGTTCTTACTCTAACCCAAAAGGGCTAGTAAGATGTATTCAAGCCCAATTCACCTAGAGTTATTTGATTCATTTTAGAAACTTCAGGATATTTTATAGGTGATGCGACTTTCAGGACTGTCTTGATAAATGACTCGAATGTTACTTCCTTGTGTGCATGCATGGACACTTTATTTAGTGTCTACAAGACTTCACTGGTAAATCCTTTTTTCTTGTGTGCGTGTTTGAATGTTTTAAGGTTCTTTAGTTATCTATAATCCTGTATGTGCACTAGGGGGTAGTGTTTTGGTTATTGTGATGAGAATGAGGAGCACTATATTTTCTTATAACTTATGAGCAATACACTTCCATTTTTGTTTCCTCCCCATTCTCATTCCATGATATTAGTTTGTTTTCATTCCCTTCAAAGAAAAAAAAAGAACAGGATTCCAATTAACAAATATTTCATGTAAAATGACGAAGGAATGAGGAATATCATTCTCATTTCTGTTCCAATCAAAATAATCCAATTGTCACCTAATAATCTATCACTTGGTGAATCTTTTTATTATGATTTAGAATGAAGTTTTTTTAGTGGTTACACTTCATTTCTGCTGACAGACTATGTTTCATGACTATAAAATCACAACTGCAGTTATACACTGTTCCCATGCTTGCCTCTTGATAGTGCAATGCACTCTTTTTAGATGTTAAATGTTCAAAACTACTTCTTTCCTTATATAATTTCATCTATTCTTTTTGTCATGTTGATAGCTAAAGGGCGTCAATAGTTCAATACATTCACAGTGTAGGTCGTATTTTGATGCATCAGACTTTTTTTCATCAACCCATCACTAGGCCCTAAAATGACATCAAGAACCCCAGGGGCATCTAGAGCTCAAAAGTCAAGGAATTATCAAGGCGAGGGAGGACCAAATTGGATCCTTATTGCTGGCGGTGCTTTGCTGAGTACATTGTCAATTCGGCTTGGTTACAAGCTGAAACAGGCAGTTGACACAAAGCAACAGGAGAAATCAAGTAATGTTTTGAAAGGTTTTGTGGTATGTGAATTCTTGTAATTTGCCTCAAGTACATTTTTCCTGTCCCTGACTTTCGTGTATTATCAGGAAATGGAATATCTGCTGATAGAAGGAAATTGGGAGGGTGTCGTGGCCATTCTAATATGTATTCCTTTACACAAGATGAAGATGGTTGCTTCAATTGCGTTTCAGGTGAGGAACTTCTTTGCTCCTCTACCCTCATATTTCTACAATGGATCACATCTGATTTATTTTGGGATTCACATGATATAGGCCTTGACTTTCTATATTCAATATGTTGATACACAACTTGCTGATTAAAACAGAATGTCAAAATGATTACTAGTGTGTGTGGTTTCCATGCATTGCATTGCTATTTCACATAATAACTGAGTTCATGATGCCTGGTGTAGTATGTGCTACATGAGCATCTAGGCTGAAGGAAAAGACAAAGCTTCTGTCAATTTCAAGCTTTATTGATGATTGTTGTCCCCATAATACAATGAGGGCATCCCTTTATATAGGGAATGCACGAAGTAATTAGGAAACTAACAACCAATACAAATTAGGAAACCCTAAATAGGTAACCCTAGGAACCCTGATTGACAGCTTCCACTAGTAAATTTCGAGGATGCAGTGAGAGTATTTTTCCTCTGTTATTATTCTTATCACTTCGGTAATTCCGGAAAAAGAATTCATCGCATTTCAAGTAGAACCAAGATTGTTAAAGATGGTTTTGATTTTCTTATGCATATTTTTTATACCATGTGTTTATTCATAAATAGCAATAATTAATCTTTTAAAGTAAAATTATTAATATTTCACATTTTTTATTAATTTCTTAAAATATAGAATAATATTAAACATTCAAATTAAAAAGGAAGGTTGCACATCACATGTGATACATATATAACATGAAGGGTAGAGGGATTTAGAGGCAGATTTATGAAAAATGAGAGCTTTGGAGTAATGATGAAGAATAAACTTATCCTCTGCAACTTTTTTGTGGCTTCCTTTTAGCACAGGGTACCAAAGAATTAAAAATATCGCTCCAGATTACGTATATTTGTAGGATTTTGAGGACAGAAATCTGATGATGGTTGCCTGGCCTCCCCTGGAGTACATTTCAAATTGCAATTTTATATTTCTGCAGTACAGTACAGTACAATATGTCTTCTGCAGATAAGTTAAAATAATTTCTAATCTCTATATAAGTTCTTTTCCATATACTCAGATTTGGTGATACTGATATAATATTTTGCTACAAAGCATATTCTCTTGGCATTATTTTGGCTAGGTCTATAATCTAACAAAGGAAAGGTTAGTCAGTTAGGAGAGGCTAAAAGTGGTAGACACGGGTTTAAGTTGACGTGGAAAGTAGTAGTAAGAAAAGATTTGACTGCACTTGCTTGAAAAGATAACATTACATAGAATGAAGTGGAAAAGTATGACCTGCCAGGTCCAATGAATTTTGCCAAACGGTTCATCCAGCTAACCTCATCATTGTTTGAGAAATGGTTTGGTAGTTCTTGATATTTACGCTTCACATGGAAGCATGTCTGCTTGGTGCTGGAGCATATTAGTATTTTCTTCTTTTCTGTGATTTCAACTCGGTTGACTATGGTTGCCAGCCATTCCTCCAATATCTTTGTAACTATTGTGTTGATTTTCCACATATTTACTTTTAACTGAATGAAGTTGAATGATTTACCATGTGTTAGTACACATTTTCCTTTCCTTATGTATTTCCTGTTTTGAAACAGGCAATGGAGGTATGGTAGAGATAAAGCATTCACAAGACAGCCAAATGCTTACTGAAGCTAATATGACCCTTCCTCTAGTGACTGTTCCTCCTCCCCCTGACTTTAACAGGGAGAATGGAGTGATGTGGGCAACTTCACCTGACCGCCTTGAGCTGCCTCCAAAGCCTTTCCATCACTCTAATTGCTCAGACTCACCATGTGTTTCAGAATCTGGCTCTGACATTTTCAGCAAGCGCGAGGTCATACAAAAGCTGAGACAGCAACTGAAAAGAAGGGATGATATGATACTGGAGATGCAAGACCAGATTATGGAGTTGCAGAATTCACTGAATGCTCAGCTGACTCATTCCCACCACTTGCAGTCGCAGCTTGATGCCACAAACAGGGATTTGTTTGATTCTGAGAGAGAAATCCAGAGGCTGAGGAAAGCAATTGCAGATCACTGTGTAGGGCACGTGGCTGCCAACGACAAGTCTTCCGAAGTCACAATTATGCCTCCAGAGACAAGAAATGGTCATGCTAACGGGTTTCTAGATGGAGAAAATGAGTGTGGTTCCCATGAAAAAGGAAGAGATGGAGAGCGGATTGAGATGCTGAAGAGGGAAGTGGGAGAGTTGAAGGAAGTGTTAGACGGAAAGGAGTATTTGTTGCAGAGTTACAAGGAGCAGAAGGCGGAGCTTGCAATGAAGATTAAGGAGATGCAGCAGAGACTGGACTCGCAGCTTCCCAACATTTTGTAGGGAATATTAGGTTTTGTGCATTCTTGTTTTTCTTCTTCCTTATAATCTGTGATTCCATATCTGGGCTGGGGGGAAGCTTGTTTACTCCTTTGACTTTCTACTTGATCTCATCATGTTGCGGGTTGGGTTTGATCTTGTGTGTGCTGCGCTGTGCTAGTATGAAGAGGGGAGAGAGATAGATTAATGGTAACAAGAGAGATGCTTGCTCTCCCTTTGGTTGGAATCTGGAAACAAATTAACACATGTTTGATGTTATTGGTTTTTTGCTGAAATATACTTGTTTTTCCCTCAACAATGCCTACTATATCTATGTTCATGCAGCTGAGTGATTTATATGTCTATCATTGAACCAAAAGCACAAGTGGTGATCATGAAATTCAACAATATAATTTAGAATCTCAAGCCAGTTGTGGATGATTAAAAACAAAATTATTTGTGTCAATGATGCCAATTCATAAATGAATTTAATCCAATATCAGAAATCCATTCCATTCCATGACAAATTTCTTTATTCATCAAAATATAATTCATAGGTTGTAATGTTGTATTGATTCCTATTCCTAGATGCTTCAAATTCCCACAAAACCTCAATTAGAAAAATCTCCTGTTGCCTGATTTAAAATGATTCTGTTTCTATCTCCTAAAGGGTGGGTTCATCATCATCATAATCATCTGGTGTTTAAATCAAATTTGCCAACCTCGCGCCAGTTGCCTTGCATGCTGCTTTCTGGCTCTTCATCGTTCAGAAAATCCTCAGTTGCCTCCTTCTCGTCTCTGTGTGCAGTATTTCCCCATCCGTTAACCATCTCATGTCCCATTTGAGCACTTCCTTGAGACCTCATTGCACTGGCCCTAACCATCATTTCGGCATGAACCTGTGACTCTGCTCGTGCTCGTCCTGCCATTGCCATGGCTGCCATTTGGAAGTTAGCAGCTTGAGCATCTCGTTCCGCCTTCTCTATTTGAGCCCTCAAGTCCAACATCGCCCTTTTCTCGTCTTGCAGGAGAGCCTGCTCAACCATCAACCTCTCCTCAGATCGAAACTCCCCCAAATCTCTCTTACGGGTTATCATGTTAAAAGCGAGGACCTGTTTCTCAAATGTCGCTGTGAACTCTGACACTTTGGCTGCAATGTTATGATCCCACTGCTGGGAACGAGATGGTATCTGCCCCGTTGTGTCAGAATTAAGGATCTTGTCATCCTCCTCTGCTTCAAAGTCTGCTACTACATGGTAAGGCAACAACCTGCTTACATTTTCAGAAATGAGAAATCCTTCCAAAAAAGCCAAATGCAAATTATTCAAGTAAATACTAAACTTTGCCAGTTTCAATAACCTACCGAAGAGTGATCGCATTTGAAAAGGGTACACAGTTATAAGCTAACAACCCCAATGAGTAGTATAATAGGCAGGACCTACTACCTTGGGACTAGGAGGTGAGTCCAAAGGTTGATTCTCATAAATATCCAATCCAATGGCGCTGACAGGGTATATGATAGAACCAAGACAGATAGTAAGTGGAGCCACACAGAATATAAGACTGATGAATTATCAAAATAGAGTCCATTTGTTCATTATGAAAGGTAAGCATAGAATCTTAGTAAAGATACCAGATACTGATTCTAACTATTGGAAAACCACATTTTCATTGGTTTTGATAGGGCAGTTGACAACCATATTTAAATTAACAGACATAAGAAAAGCTAATTTGAGATCAATATTCCATGAAGGCAATACATACATCCTTCGTTTAATATCCTGGCTCTATGTTGATTTTTTCTAAAATAAACTACAATCCCTTAGGTTGAGAATCAACCACAAAAGTTCTGGTCTACCTACAATATTGTCCGCTTGCTCATTGACCAAATAATCATAAAATATGGATATGAGAAGTACAGAAAAGTAAAAAAAAAATTGGAAAATAATATGCATATTGATTTTATTTAGATATGGTTACTTCATCGACCAATGGAAGCCACGGCATACAGCTTCATGAAAAACTTGGCACTCAGAGACTGACAATATCCTTTATTGCTTCACTAATCCTACTTATTCCTTGTGTCGGTGTATTATAGTATATGCATACTTGGTATAAGTGCTTCAAGTTGCTTAAGTGGTTTACCTTGGCCTCTGATGTGGTAGAGCATAAAAAATCTACGCTTTAAATAAAGAATTTCAGTTAAAATGTTAGCTTATTTTTCAGTAAGTGAATAATTGTGATCCTAGAAAGCAATTATCTCATAGCTATTAACATATAATTCATTATTTCACTAGAGAAATAAATCAAACCTCTTACAACCTAATTGCTCATTGTACCTTGAGAAACCATAAATATAAATATCAAGATGTGTGATTAGGTCAAACTATCACTTGAAACATAATGTTCCCAACGGACCCAACCCAATAATCATTTATGAAAACATAAGAACTCCAAAGTTTCTGCCCATTCAAATATGTAGATGATAGAATTGGTTAAAGTTTTCTTAATTAAAGCAAACCGCAGAACTAAATATACCCTAAACTTTCCCACCATTTGATAATCAAATCTTGGAATTACCCTGGAAGAGTCTCAACTAGATCTTATAGCTACTCTCATGATGTATTTATTCTTGTTCACACATCTCAAGTTATTCAGGCACGAGATAGAAATGAACATTTGGGATAAACGTGCCTATCATATGGGATATATTCCAAGAATGCCATCTCTATTAAATCCATTGGTCTTATAAGTTCCTAACATATTAGCAAAGACTTCTTGAGACTTAACTGCAAGAAGTATTGATATGTATCAAAGCAAATTACCAACGTCTTTTACTTAGAATAGAGTGCTAAGTGAAACAATAACTCATCTGTTACTCCAATTCTTTACCTGTACAATTTCACATATTTTCCCTCTCCGTGAAGATACTCATCTGAAACAAGACCTCTTCATTTTTTCAATAACTGAACCATAACAAGGGTCCAGGGTTCCAACCATACAACACGCACCGATAAAGCAACTTATTCAGTAGACAAATGTCAATCCTACCCCACCTCGACAGAACTAAAGGTAAACAAACTGTTTCCAACATAGTGCTTGTTGGACCCGCAATACCAGTATAAACTATCAGTAGAGGACCCCATTAGAGAACAATCCATTCCTCTGAACACTATACCGTGTTCACCGGGTATAATCCAAACTACTCAAAAGTCTAGAATAATCCAATTTACACTATCACTTGATGCTCATTAGCCTAATTCAAAGATAACCATAATAATATGTTGACCAAAAGGCAGCAGAAACTTCGAGGGAATAGGCATACAGATGAATGAATAGAATAAAGGGAAAATGACACATAACTACACCCAACTTTAGCTTGGGGTCAAATTTAGTGTCATTTTTGAAAGTTGGGTACCTCCAAAGGTACAAGTATAGTTAAGTGTCATTTTTCCCTGGAATCAGAGAAGCAATTGTGCAGGTGATTATGAGAGAAAATAGAGCTACCTCTCACAAGCGTCCTCGAGGCTGGTGAAAGGGCGCTTGAAGTCGGGGTTGCAGATCCTCCAAGCGTCCTGGTACGCCATCTGTAGCTCCGCCTGGTTATTGCCTCGGGTCTCCTTCTGCGGCAGATTAGGGTTCACATGCGAGAGAGGGTTGGGGTTAGGGTTAGGGCTTTGTTGATCAGGGCGGTGGAGGAGTCCCTGAGAACGCAAATGGGGGTCAATGTTCGACGGAGTCGCCGCCTGCTGCTGCTGTTGTTTCTGAAGGAGAAGCATTTGCTGTTGTTGAAGAAGATGATGGCGTTGTTGTTGCTGTTGATGATGATGGAGAAGCAGTTGTTGTTGTTGTTGTTGTTGTTGCTGCTGTTGATGCTGAGCCATTGCCTTTGCTTCTTCCATCTCTCTCTCTCTCTCAAACTGTATAAAAATGACTTTTTCTCTGTAAATTTCGTGAAGAAGAAGAAGATGAAAATGTATTTTGGAAGGCTTTCTCGGGGATAGGGTTATAATAGTCTTTTTATCTAATTGATTAATTAATTTGCTGTTCAGCTTTTTAAAGAAAATAATTATATACATGATACATGAATGTTTTTTGTATTAATTGATTTGTTACTACATTTAATTCTCCTTCAAATCAGATGTAATGTGAGGAGATCCTGTTCCTAATGATAAATTTTTCATAATTAATAGAGAGAAACTGATTTCGATAGCCGTTACTATTCAAATTAAAGGTATTGTACATTTCATAATTTCATTTTTGCTTGAAAATTTTATTTAGTTCTTTCTAAATATACGGGGTTTTCACTTAACTCCAACTTAAAACATGTTTTTATGCGGTATTTAAGTTTCAAAAAAACTCACTTCATCCCCTCCATCAACCTTTTCTTAAAATTCTGAAAACATTTTGCAAAATAACAAAAATACTTTATATTAAAAATTACAAATAAACAGATATTTAAAAAAATTTCCCTATTTATATTTCGTAAAAAAATATTTAAAAAAATTCGTATTAGAAAAATTGTAAAAAAATTTCTTTAAAAATCGTTTTTATCTTTTTAATTTTTTTATAAAAAAAACTGTTTTTAAAAAATTAATATTTAAATATTTTTTATTCTTTAATTTTATAAAAAAAATTGGAAAAGGGTTCAAAATAATAATTTATTTCTTTAAATTTATAAATACAATAGTATTTTCGTCATTTCACAAAAAAAATAAGGAAAAAATACTTGGAAGGGATAAAGTGAAACTTTTTAAAAGTTAAGGGACCGTAGAAAAAATGTAAGTTAACGAGAGTTAATTGAAACTCGCCTATAATTAAAGGGAGTTAAGTGAATTTTTCTCTACTTTAAATTATGAGAAAATGACATTTTAGTACAATTAAATATTCACCATTTTTACTTTAGTACACATACCTATAATTACAATAGTTAGGTGTACTAAAATGCAAATGATGAATCTTAGTTGTACTAAAGTGTCATTTTTCTTTAAATGATAAATGTTATTTTATCGTTATTCGCCTGTAATTGAAATTTATAGTTCTCAATAGAAGTATTAAGTTCCTACTTGATGTTTTTAAGAACACATTCTAATAGTTCAGCGTCATACCATTTGCGGTGAATTTTAAAATTTAAAATTACTGAAAAGAAGTGATACATACATTACAAAATTACAAGATCAAAACAAGGGAATAAAATATTGCTTAATAACTATTTACATATATACATGAAAAATAATAAATTCGAGATTAATTTAGGCCTCGAACAATTATGGCAAGAAATTGCCTCGACATATTATAATCATTATCAATACTTAGAACTTGGAACATGAATATTAACAATGCCCAAATTGCAGTGGAGATCATGTAAACAGTCTCCCCCTAATCCTCTAGACCATATTGGTAAGAAATTATACATTTTTCACACCATTGATTTGTTGACATGCTTGGTCAGTGCATTCAAGTGAGATTCAAAAGTTGCGTGAGAACCACCCAAATGTAACGAGGGGGGCGTTTATTTTTGTATAACCTAGAGGAGAAAATGTTACTCATCGAGGGGAGGAATATTACGAGGGATTGGAAGAAAAAAAGTTATTTATTTATTTTTTGGTCTACCATAATAATGCTATAGAAATACATGTCACAATAATGGAAACACGGTTATGAAAATACATGGCATAATAATGGAAATACACGACTTAATAATGAAAATACGTGACATAATAATGGAAACATGGTTCTCATAGGTTCGCACAAAACCTCATGATTTGCACGAGATCATGACCCTGTTATTATGTTTCATTTTATTTACCCGCAAGACTTGTCTAAATATGTATTATACGTCACAAGCGGCCATGATTTATCACATTACTTACAACCATCAGATCATCATGGTATAATCTTAATAATTCAAACACTAATCAATTATGGCGATAACTACCAAAGATGGAGAAAATTAATGTGAAGAAACAAACTCAAGTTTACGACACACTGCCACAACCAAATGATCAGTCAAAAGATTTATGACCATAACTTCAAAATGATCCTTTAGTCAAGTCGTGGTTGGTACAAGAGTTCAAAAGAATCTATACCCGTGCTATAATAAATATAAAACATACTTGTATTTATCTTTTATAGAATATTTGAAATGAGACTGTAGTAAGAGTTCGAATGTAAGATCAAGTAGTGGTTGTTCTGTAAATAACTAACTCGATCTTTCATTCCTACCAACTAATTAGTTGGATCATCGAAAGACTTCCAATAGCAAAACATAAGAGCATTTTGAATCGACGACACTTATTTTTAGGAGATTTCATCTTTGGTTTATACTTGCGATTTCAGTCATGAAAATTTCATTTTGAAGTGAAGTCTTTTTGATATTTCTTCTCCTCACCTAATGGTCGATTGCCAAACACTTTCCCAATGTCGTTCGTGCAACTTCAACCCGACAGATCCAGATTGGCCTCAAGTATCAATTTATCCAATACGTTACACCACTTGTGTACACCCTACTCCGAGCCATAGCATTACTCCAGCAAGGCCGGCAATCTCAAGTGCGAATTTGGCTACTATATATTGAACTTTTACTCTCAAATCTCAAGTGCCCAACCTTTTCTATTGATTGTATAAATCATCCTTCTAGGTTGTCTCTAACCACCTGCCCACTCACATTGGCCCAACTTCCCTCTTGCCCATCACTGATAATAGTTTTTCATCAATAGACAAAGTGGAGTTGGCCCAAATTTTGATCAATTTATTGGTCAACTTAGAAAAACTCGAAGGACACACTTTATTTATATGTTTGGACGCTACGATACACCATTAGGAACCCTACTTTCTCCTTCATTTGTAGACACGCGCAACCAAAATATATCTGGTAATATACTCTTTCAACATATTTCATCAAATCAGTAGCTACTAATCTTATTGATCATAAGCAGAATTTATTATCTAAATCATGTAACGAAGCAAATTTATCACATATTGAGATGTCATATAGGAAAAATGCTTTGGTCGACATTGTGAGTCAACGACACTTGACACACGATTAAACTTTGAGCAAGTTCTTGTTTATTCAAAATTTTCCTTCAACTTAATGTTTGTCAACAAAATCACTCGTGGTTTAAATTTTGTACAATACAAGATTTGTCGTTATGAAAATTTAATTGAAATGAGTAGAATGCGGAATGAATTGTACCACTGGGAACCAATAACATCAGAAAAGGTATTGTTGACTATTGGGCATAGTGACACTCAGCTGTGATATTGGCGTTTGAGGCACATGCCCACAAATCGTTTGTCTTTGATTCATGACTTGCCTATGAATTGCAACAAACTTGGATTGGATGTATATAATCCATGTTGTAGGGGGGAACATACTTGGATGATTTTCTTATTCCGTACAAATCAAATTTCATGTGTTTTCTTAAGGGTAAACTACACATAGCTACACCCAACTAAGGTCAAAACACAGATAACTATCCCCATCTTTCAAACTGGACACCTAGCTACACCCAGAGATTGCAAATGGACACTTAACCCCTACCGTTAGATTTTCTGTTAAAATTTTAAGTAATAGGACGAAAATGCCCTTGGTCAGACTTTAAATTTTCAAATCATGCCATTTTTGAGTTTTGGTGTGTTTTTTCGATCAAGCTTCTCCACAACCACCGTGTTCCTCGCCGGCCTCATCTCCGACCGACTTCTCCGATCGTCTCCGACAAAGGTTGTGGAGAAGTTTGATCGAAAAAACACACCAAAACTCAGAAATGGCATGATTTGAAAATTTAAAGTCTGACCAAGGGCATTTTCGTCTTTTTACTTAAAATTTTAACAGAAAATCTAACGGTAGGGGTTAAGTGTCCATTTTCAATTTTTAGGTGTAGCTAGGTGTCCAGTTTAAAAGATGGGGATAGTTGTGTGTCTTTTGGCCTTAGTTGGGTGTAGTTATGTGTAGTTTTCCCTTTTCTTAATTCAATGCGACATTTAGGGCTTATATTATGCATCATTTATTTATAGTTGTCATATCTTTTTGTCAATTGTGCACGATTATAGTAGGGCACATGGGTCAACGTGACGAAACAAAAATTCAGAGTCAAGACGCACCTTCACAAATTTTTTATTGGGTGATAAGCTTGTTCACATGCATGTCAATTGCTTATACAATAATAGAGGGCGCAAATTTTAATACCACGAACTAAAGGATTTCTATAGCACAACTGAGATTAAGTTTCAAACCAGTTGTGTTAGAATTCCTTCAACAAAATGGAGTTGTTGAAAGAAAGCATCACCACCTCTCTAAAGTAGCAAGAACACTTCAATTTCAAGCCAACCTCACAATCTGATTTTGGTTAAAATGTGCACTAACAACAAGCTACTTGATCAACAGGATGTTACTCATGGTGATCATAAGTAAAAATATTTAAGATCAAATTTATTGACCTATGATATTATATTTGAATTTATAGAAATGTATTGCTGTATTTGATGATATAGTTATTAGGAGTAATTTCAGTAAACTATGGTGTACTATGCGAATTTTTCAATTCACAATGATGTACTTTTTTTTAACAATTCATTGAGGCGAATTATTTTTGTTGTTATTAGTTTACTCTAACGTCTTTAAACACATATGTAAACAATATTATTTGATCTTCAATTTTTATTAAATATCGAAAATACCCTTGTACTAAAATAAAATTTTTCTTTTTTAAAAATATTATTATGAAATAGAGAATAAAAAATATTTCAAAATATTTTTGTAAAGTTTTTCAGAAAAATTATTAACAATAAAAAAATTTAAATAAAAATTAATATTCAAATAAGTTTTTTATAATTTATTGCATAAAAATATTTAAAATAATATATATTTGTTTATTATTTAATTGAGTTTTTATTTTTTTCTAGTGTTGAGGGTATTATAGATAGATATTTCTACACAAAACTAACAATGTTACGACGATGAATTGAAAACAAAATTTACCATATTAAATTGGTAAATTAAAAAACTTGCATAACACATGTATAAAACCTAAACTAAGGTTTAGAACAGGAACCAAGCCATAGCATAGACCATGCATGTGTTACAGAGAAGACGGCTTTTTGTAAGAATATCGAGAATTAATGACTTCCAGCTAATAATGTTTATCGGGATACGAAGAATGATAGTAATTCCAAGAGAGTATAGATGAGAAGATATTGCAAAACAAATGCATGATAACATGGTTTGTGTTGTGTATGTATAATATATAGTTGATTTTGATGGATTGAACAATACAAAGATTAGATGGTCGTTCAAAAGATTCCCTGCACAAGCGCTCAATCAATTCAATTTTTACTACTATCATTCGTAAAATTTATTTTACATTTCAGTTTTGTACATTGATAAGCCTAATCTTTTTTTAGTTTTTTCAAAAAATTTATTTCAAATGAGAATGATTTCATTCATTCAAATAAACAAGTTCTCCGCATCTATAAATCAAGTGCACACAAACTTATATACTGAAACTTAAAAATAAATATAATGCAAGCCACGACTTCCACCACAAAGAGCTGGAGAAATTCCGTGATTTAATACAGAACACATGATGCAAGCTTTCTCGGTCAGACTCGCATACCAACTATAGTATCTTGCACACACAAAAAAAACTCTGTAATAGCAGAACTACAAACAAATATATAGCCTCCTTCGATTACCAACTGAGCATTGAACCATGACCTAATTCCAAGGAAGCGAGTAGGCCTTAAACCACTGAAGCACACTTAGTTGGTATTATTTATATTTTATTACACATGGCGGGCATTAGTGGAGTTCATGACTTCCTTCTAGGTCATGTGCGCGAGATGATGAGAATTTTCGAATTACGGGATGTACTTTCCGGATGACAGGATTTACATGCGGAGAAGACGGTGTGTGAATTTCAGACGCGGATGGATGGATGTTGGATGTTGGATGCTGGATGTACTGATGCTGGATGAAGGCACTTTATAAATATTTGCGAAAGCGTTATGTTAGAGATTGAGAGAATAATTGAATTGTATTGACGATTGTTTGCGAAAGTGGTAGGTTAGAGATTGAGAGTGATTGAATTGACTCGTTGATTGTATGCGGAAGCGGTAGGTTAGAGATTGAAATAATGATTGAATTAACTCGCCCACCCGTTAGAATTACAAAACATCAACGAGTGGAAAAAACGAAAAAAACTTAGAGATTTAACCAATGATCAATTATTCTTAACCCTAATACATTGGAGAAAAGAAAATCATAATATAGATGGATTAACACTAATGATAATATAATCTGTCAGTTGGAATAAAGTAATATATGGCTGTGTAAAACCTCACTATGTATCTATTCAGAATCATCTCTCAATTACACTTGTCATTGCTTGTATTGTATACTATATGCTTCTAATCTTTCTCTATATATAGAATTACAAGCAAGAAAAACCAAACAAAAAGAAGTGAAAAATGGGCAGCGGAGGAGAAGGTGAAAAAGAGGTGAAGCTATTGGGAGCATGGTTCAGTCCTTTTGTTCTGAGGGCTGAATGGGCACTAAAGTTAAAGGGAGTCCCCTACGAGTTGGTTCCTGAAGAAGATTTGGGTAACAAGAGCCCTCTTCTTCTTGAAACCAACCCAATTTACCAAAAAATCCCTGTCCTCCTCCATGCCCACAACCCCATCCTCGAGTCCCTCCTCATCGTCGAGTACATCGACGAGACTTGGAACCACGAGCCCTTCATTTTACCTCACCACCCTCTTCACAAAGCTCTCACCAAGTTTTGGGTCAAGTTTATCGACGAAAAGGTACTTGCTCATTTCATGTGATCTTTCTTGAATCCAACTACTATTCTTCTTCGGGAAAACAAGATCTCACATATATATATAAATCACTTGGCCTGACCATCACCTATCTGCTTGAACTTTTACGTAGATTGAATAAAGAAAGTGTCGTTTCTTGCATATATTTGAACCTTGAAATGCATATATTTTTAGGCGGGTCTGATTTTTACCAATAGAACAATAAAGTTTTAGTTTTAAAGAGTTGTGATATATTGGGTGTTGTTGTATAGCTAACAGAAGCGATTCGGGCCACAATAGTCACGGAAGGAGAGGCACAAGAGAAGGCAGTGAAGCAAGCCAAAGAAGCATTGGAGACCATTGAAAGAGAGGTAATGGTGGTGGAGAAGAGATTGGTACTAGTTGAAGGTGGAGACAAGAACAAGATAGGGTTCGTTGACATTGCATTGGGTTGGATTGCTATTTGGTTGACTGTCGTTGAAGAAATTGCATCTGTCCAAATCCTTGACTCTGACAAATATCCTCTGATTTTCGGGTGGATGAACAATTTCTTGGCAGTGCCGGTCGTCAAGGAAAATATGCCTCCGAGGGACAAACTGGTCGTCTATTTTACCAACCTGCGGCGGGCATATGTCTAAGGTGTTTGAATTTGTAGTCTGATGATGTTAAAGTCTTAGTTTCAATGTGGTGGACTTTCTAAGAGTGATCACTCTTTGGAAAAGCATGTTTGGATTGAGTTTTTATTTTACTCAACGTGTGTTTTCAAGTTGGTTTAATATTCCCTCAAATAGTAACTAAGATGACAAAATATATTGAATCTGAGGGAAGTTTGATTTTTACTATTTAATCCAAACAAGTCAGATCGAAGAGTTTTCAAAGCTCGACTCGAGATTTGGAGAGATATAAATTTTCAGACAAACTTGTATCATGTCAACGCAATATGGTGATGATATCATCGCATATGAAATATACATATACAAAAAGATACTTGGTCGTCGAAAATGGATCAGAGAGAGAGAGAAGCTAACAGAGGGATATGTATAACAAGAGTTAGTTTGTTCACTGAAATGCACCAACGCCCATGAAATCGATTTTCCCGTAAGCTCACTAGTCGTCAATTTCATGACACTAATTTGCTTCATTTTAAATAATATGTGAAACATTATGAATGATGACACTTCATATACTTTTATTGTGGTAACATGATACAATTTTAAATTTATGACTATATGATATGAGTTGAATGGTGACTTGATACAATTTTAAATTTAAATTATAACAAAAAATAATGTACAATTAACTTGGGCAGCACAAAAGCATCTTTAAATTTTATGTATTATATAAAGAGGAGTGAGTGACATATCAAAAAATTTATCGGATTGCTCCTCACATTAAATAAAAAATGATAATTTCTCGTTTTATATTCTCTCACCATCCAGCCCGTGACATAAAAAAAGTGGTTTTTTTGACTTGTATTATATGTGGTGACCTTACAATCCACGGCATCGAAATATTCGATTGTCAGCTTTGTCCACTAAATATAAAATGCAAGTAGCAAGTTACAAGGAAGAAGACAATAATAGAGAAAAATGGATGGAAAGGAAGAGATGGAGATGGAGATAGTGATAGTGGGCGGGGGCATTTCGGGGCTGGCCACTGCTCTTGCTCTTCACCGGAAGGGTATTCGCCGTCTCGTTGTTCTAGAAAGATCTGAATGTCTCCGAGCCACCGGAGCTGCCATCGCCATCCTTGCCAACGGCTGGCGTGCCCTCCATTACCTTCACGTCGCCTCTAAACTCCGACTATCCACCATTCCACTCTCCGGGTATGTTTAGGGAAAATTACGATCTACTATGTTGATATGTAATCTAAATTGGATCAATCTAGTTTGAACATGTTGAGTCCTGCTCACGCTTGTGAATTTCAATTCGATATATTTTCATGCGAAAAGTCACTTAAAGTGACAAATCTAAAAATTATTTAAAAGGGATAATATTCTATAGGTGAAAAATAAAAATAAAAAGTGTCTTAACGAATTTTTTCATTACAGGGTACGAGATGTCTCGTTAGACAATGGCACACAAATAGAAGCACCAATATCGTAAGCTTCCTTGTATACTTATAATGAAATAGTTATGCACATAAATGGAATGGACCGTCCATGCTCAAGAAATGTGTTACTTTTGATTCAGTCACGGAGAGTATCGTTGCGTGAAACGGAGCGAACTAGTGGAGGCACTAGCCGGCGATCTGCCCGCCGGCACCATCCGATTCGGGTGCCGAATTGTGTCCGTAAAATTGGACTTGCTTTCTGGTCTTCCGATCATTGAGTTGCAAGATGGGAAGAGAATTAAAGCCAAGGTGTTGATTGGTTGCGATGGAGCCAATTCGGTGGTGTCTCAGTTTCTTGAGTTGAAACCGAAGAAGCTCTTCTCGGTGTGTGCAGTGAGAGGCTACACTAACTACTACCCAAATGGTCATGGCTTTCCTCCTCAATTTGTCCGAACCAGACGAGGACAAGTCGTTTCCGGACGAGCTCCCATCAATGACAACCTCGTTTATTGTTGGGTCAACCAACCCTATCATCATGTTAAATTAGGTACGATACTTCTTCAAATCATTTTCTACATATGGACAATAATTGAAATTTAGACTAATGACCTCATGTTCTCAAGTGGACACCCAATAACCGTTTTTAGGAGAATTTATGGGTTCAAACTTTGTTCAAGTTAAAGACAAATTATGTTTGTTATGAACTGAATCTCATAAGATTCTCGCATTTAACGTCGTTTTGACTTACTATTTGATTCATCGATTTTCGGTTGAATTTACTTTAACCGATTCTTATGAAATTATCACATTTTTGGCCGATTTTGACTTACTAATTGACTTCTTTTTTGTTAGCCCAATATTTTTATGCTCAATAAACAAAAATTGATGGCTTGAAATGAGTCATGTGTCCAAATCAATCGATTTTTAGTTCGGTTATTCTTCGACTCAGTTCAGGTTGATTCAGTCCGATTTGATCGGTTCGATTACTTTTTAACATCCTTAGTCTGAACTAATTGCTTGAATTTTAAGATGAAATCAATTTTAACGCGATATAAGAACTTCAATTTCCATGCCCAATCGTACAAATTTTAACAAGAGTATAAGAATTTTTTTCTTTTATTTGTACTTTGTTTTTATCTTTTTTGAAGGTAAAATTAAATTTTATTAATTAAATAACAACTAATCGGACATCAAGCCAAACTGTTGAAGCTACATATGGTGGGACATATCACTCACCAAACTCCCAGCTACTGTGAGTTAAAACAAACTTGGCCAATTCGTGAGCATTTGATTATGAGCAAAATTATATTTTATCATCACGTAGAGCCACAGCCCACACTTCGTCCATAAAATTATATTATATTAATTATAACATGATATTATATTGGATATTAGTGTTTTACTTAAAATATTTCAAAAGTCAACAACCCCTCTTTTTGGGTATTCTAAGTAACTCCGACATGTTTGATTAACCTCTTTGTATCAATATTTTGTTGTACATCATGCCTAAACTAACTAAATGTTACAATACGTGTTATGAAAATGCTGGACATTATTAATTTGTTACTTAGCAGATTCAAGATCATGGAAAGATCCAAAGGTTGTTAGAGAAATGATCGTGGAGACGGTGAAGGGGTTCCCGGAGGAAGTGACACAAGAGATGGAACAATGTGACCTTGACTCGCTGTCCATGACTCAGCTGAGGTACCGAGTTCCGTGGGAGCTAGTGACGGCGAGTTACCGGAAAGGGACGGTGACGGTGGCCGGGGACGCGATGCACGAGATGCTGCCGTTCCTGGGGCAGGGAGGGTCGTTGGGGATGGAGGACGCCATCGTGCTGGCAAGGTGCTTGGCGCCCAAGATGAGCCCACAAGCAAGTGTAGCAGACATTAAGGAAGCAATTGATGAGTATGTGAGAGAGAGGAGGGTGAGATTGTTGAGGTTGTCGGTGCAGAGCTATTTGGCTGGTTTCAGGATGACCAGTTCCTCTGTCATTGTCAAGTTCCTCATTTTTCTGATCATGTTTGTGTTCTTTAGAGACCAAGTTGGTCACACTGGTTTCGATTGTGGTGCCCTTTAATGAGAATGTTGCCACTGAGATGGGCGTTTTCATCATGATCGTACCGTAGGGTTCTGCTTGGTTCGCAAGTTTGTATCTAAATGACCGGTTTTCTACTGGTTATTTTCCTGCTGGGTACAGTAAATTGACATTTTCCGTTTGATATATAATTTAAACCAAATTAGACAAATCGAACAATGCTATGTTTAAACCAAACCGTTTTCTCGAGTTGAGCTTGAACTTATTTCTTTAGTTTCATTTGAGACGAATAAAGGGATTTGAACCAAATCAAACGTTAACAATTTTAGACTCGATTGATTACACATCTAATAAGGAACAGTCATATACTTATAAGACCTAGTATAAAGCTTAAACTAATTGTTACACACATCAACAAGTTTAGACTAGTTGTATATCTTGGACGTGAGACTCTCATATCACTCTCCAAGTGTAGATCTGATTAAAATGATCCATAAATCTACGCGAGCGTTGACATTTGCATTCCGGCGACAATCTCGATATTGAATTGTGTTGAATTTCATTGGTGGATCCTCACATTACAATACTCTGCACTGCGTCGTTATTAAAATATCATACCAGACGCAGCTTAAATCATTGCGTCTGCTATTTCATGTTCTCCAATAGTGTAAGTGTACATAGACAAGATTGACATATTTTAGATAGATATCATAACATTAAATGTATGTGTTGAATCATTAAGATTTTGTTTAATTTGCCGATTGTTGAGCAAGTTTCATGCGTAACAATATTGGAACCCACAAAATATCCACGAATCTCCAACTGGATGCATAATTTTCTGGATCAATCACCCATCAAACACAACCTTCCATCCACGGACAAGCTCATGCAAAGCTTTGCAAATATTATCAGTAATAATAATTGCATGTGTGAGATATTCTTGTGTTAATTATGGTTAATTACTGTAATAAGGATTTGAGGAAATTACACCTCATTACTGCGTATATAACATTATATCCGTTTCATTACGGTACACTTAAAATTGTATTAATTCAGTACAATAAACTTTATTTTTGCATTATCATCCAAAACATGATTAGATAAAGGTGGTGTGAAATGTTTAAATTGTCTTTAAATTCAAAAATAATTAAGTAAATCTAAATATTAATTAAATAAAAATAATCCGGCAAATTGTAATGTTAATTAGTGTTTACTTTTTAAATATAATTACTTTTAAAAATAACATGGACATTATTGTCATTTTGAAAAAAGAAAATAGTTGTATAGAAAATTTTCATTTATCTTAACAGAATTGAAGGTACATTGATAACAATTAAAATTCATGGTAACAAATTAATGTATTTTAAAGTGAAATAAAAATCTTACAAATTACGCTAATGAAGTGAAATTACCCGTAATAATTTTGTTTAGCATCTCTGGTTTGGGAAATTAGCGGTGATAAACAAGCACTAATTTGATGCTAGTCTTTATTTATCATATCTTCTCAGATTTGGTTTTTGAGATGATAGTTTATGTCACTTTCTATGTTCATATTTAAAACACGTGAATATAATATAATAACAATAATCTCTTTTACGAAAACTAAGTATGGTAAATTGCAAAAAGTGGGGTACACGTAAACTATTATAATATTTGTGTAGTTGGGCTGGGCTTTGGGGCTCATTGGGCTTAGTTGAGTAAATTGTAGTTCTCTCTAAAACCCTCTCTGTTCTGTTCTGTTCTGTAAACCCTCGTTTTTGTTCATCTTCTTTCTCTGCAAGCAATAGGCAGCTTCTCCGAGCGAGAGCGAGAGAGAGAGAGCTCTAATGGCGTGATTATTCCTTTTATCCTATGCATCCGATTCTTTCCCGGTCAGTATGTTTCTCTAATTCCATTTCTATACCCTTTTTTTTTATTCCTGAGTGAAACCCCCAAATGATATAAATTTGATTTCATGTTGTTCTTGCAATACTGCAACTCTAGTTAATTGCTGAGTCTTAATGGAAAATTGATGCTCCCATATGGTGGAAAATGTACTAAACAAGGAACCTTTAAAAGGGTTATGTTCTTGTTGCTAAAGACTATCACTTTTGGGAGTTAACCCTATTATGATGGTATATACTGGTTTCTGCCCTATTGGTCTTGCTGAGCAAAAAGAATCCATATTAGGCGTGGAAATGGAATTGGTTCACAAACAATGGTGAATGAGGCCTTTTATTTGTCTCTGAAAGCTTTACTGACATTTGTGGTTACTTAACTATGATGAGAATGGAAACTTAGCATATCAATCCTCCTATCAAAAATAATTGAATTATAAACTATTGACCATGCTAGCATAACAAAAGCTGTTGATTAAACTTTAAAGTTTTTTGTATTTGGTCTGAAACATTTCATATGAGTTATGACCCTCTATTTTTCTCTTTAATTGGTATTGTTGCTACTACTTTTCTTGAAGCGCTATACATCACACATAGAATCCATCAACCAAATAATTCTAGATATCCTGGAAATAATATTGATGTCGGTATAAGAAATGCACATTGGTTCAGCTTGACCTTTTTTTATATATATGTGGTTCTTATTAATTGTAGTGACTGGGAAGTATAACAAACCATTTTATGTGTTTTAACATCCAGCAAGTGTGATGGTGAGAAATGGAGAGGAGAGGTGATACTGGCTTTGATCCTATTGTACTCTGAAGTTCATGTCCAGGCTGAAACTAGTAAGGCCACCCGTTCAACGTCAAATCTAGCTAAGACTTTCATTTTCCACACAAATTTGCATTAGGATGATTGGGATTGGGATACAATGAGTGCTTATAGAGCAAGAATTGGTGGCCGGAGTAGAGAATACTTTTCCTTGTTCATTTGAATACTCCATCTTCCATGGAGGAGACTAGACTATAATCAGACTTAAAAAAAACACAAATTTCTAATGGTGTTTATTGTGTTAGCGGGTTGCAATTTTCTTATTGTCTGTGTAGATTTACATGTGAAATTATGGATTCTATTATGCTTTTGTTTTTATTTGTGTATCATACGGTTGATTTATTGATCTTACTGATGATTAATTTCCCAGGCCAGTGAAAAAATTGCTACCTGCTCTCCTTTCTATGTGTGGCTGCCATATCTCAAGCAGAAGAATATACATAGTATATGTTTGTTTTCTATATATCTAAGAAACTATAGCCGCCAAAGTTTATCACAGTCAAGTGATAGGTGGCCAACTGCTGATAAAAGTTCGAGTCATTCTAGTTGTTCCCCGAAATTTGCACCTGGTAAACCGCAATCATATTTTCAGTCAAGTGGTCTACAGCACTGGTTCAAAAATTGGAATGAGCAGAGACAGTATAAATTGACAGCAAGTACTTTTGCTGGGGCAGTTGGCATTTGGCGACGCAGAAGAGTAAAGCTTTGGCTAGAGAAGATTGGGGCAATTGAACCATTTTCTGGTAACATCGCTACATGTTGGAGCAATATAAAAGAAGAAGAAGCTCTTGAAAGATACAAGCTAATAACAGGGAACGAAATCTTGTTTTCAGAGTTTCAGGTATATGGTAAGAGCAACGCGGAGGATGATTGGCTAGCAGCCTCTCCAGACGGGGTTGTTTATGGGTTGTCTTCCCGAGGTGTACTGGAGATAAAGTGTCCGTTTTTTGATGGTGATATGAGCAGAGCTTATCCATGGAAGTATATTCCGTTTTACCATATTCCTCAAGCACAGGGTTTGATGGAAATCATGGACAAGGATTGGATGGATTTCTATGTTTGGACTCCTAAAGGGAGCAGCCTATTCAGAGTATACCGAGATGTTGAATACTGGGATGCGCTGAAAATTGCGCTGTCTGATTTCTGGTGGAACCATGTCGAGCCAGCAAGGGAGATTCGCAGAACCTCTGTGATCACAAAACCCCTCATTCAGCTTCACTCTCTCAAGCCAGCCCCCGAGCACAACTTGTGCAGCTATATAATTCATGACAGCAAGCGCATTGCTTACAACTCAAAATTGCTGATGCGTGAAATTCATGGGGTATTGCGAAACTGATGTTATGGATCATCGTTTTTGTTTGTGGTGTATAGCATTGGCAGGTGAGAATATTGCAAGATGTATCGGTCGCTCCTGAGAAAATCTAATGAAACGGGAAGGTTGTCTCGGATGTTTCATTATGACCGTTCGGGATTACAATTCTAAATACACTTGAGTTATTTGTATAAAATTCGTTCAGGTAGAGAAGTTGTAGCAATATTGATCTTCAGTATTTGTTGTGTCAACTGAATATGTAAATGAAATAGCAGATTTTCATCAGGAACTGTTAGCTGTTGTGCTGAACGTTGGTAAGTTCAGGGATAGTGTGGCTGGTATCATCACCAACTGTATATAATCTCTAAGGATGCTGAAGCAACTACAGTGGATTTATGTTATTGCATTATTGATTTTTTTAAAATTACAACTGATAATATTATTGGTAGTGTATTGAAATTAACATATATTTTTGTCTCTTAAAAAAACATATTTTTGTAATTTGTTCTGGTTAACCACTTTTGAGGAACATATACACGCGTAGTTTTGTATCTGAAATCTTTAATCCAACCATCAAAAATCAAGCCACGGCTCTATAATATTTATTATGTGCAAAAGAAAAGTTATGATATTCAGTTTAGGGGAAAGATTAACTGGTTGGTGTAAATTTTAGAGTTAATTACAGGTTAATATATTTAGTTGGAGGTCATTTACAAATTATTATATTTACTTTAAAAACTTTCATTCGCGCTCACTTATTTGTCTAAATTTTACACGTTAATATTTTTCCATCCTAATTAACGTTTTTACTTTTTATTTTTTTGAAAACACCAAAAATACCGCTCTACAACATTTTTACTGTTCATTTGTTTGTTGGGTTAATTACAATTTAATATACCTAGTTGGAGGTCATTTACAAAGTACTATACCTACTTTAAAAACTTTCATTCATGCTCACCTAGTTGTCAAAATTTTACAATTTGCTCTAATACCGTTAAATTTTGGACGAATTTTTTTAAAATGTGAATTGTCTAAGATACCCCTAACTATTCATCAAATTTTAAAAATCATGCCATTTATGACATTTTTGCAAATTTCTTTGATTTTGATTTTTTTTCAATTTCTTTTTGCAAATTGTATTAAAAACACTTCCATTTTAGCCTCTGTTTGTTAGCAAGACATGTCACATCCTTGAAACCATCGCCCAGTTTTCGGCGAGTCTCCGACGAATTTCCGACATGAGTTTTTTCTCCATTTTCTTCTGCCATTGAGGATGGACAGAGCAAGTCAATGTTGGTTGCTAGTTCTGATAAGCTTTTGGAACACTTTTTGACATATTTGGGATTTATTTCAGCCTCTGTTCTTTGAACCAAAAACAGAGCATCAAAATCTCAATCATCGGCGACTCATCTCGGCTCTGTTTCCACCTACTTCCGCCGCGATCCCGACTTTTTCCGCCAGCTTGACTTCCGCCACTAGCTCGACGCATCATGACCATCTCACGCCAGAATCACGCCAGCCACAGGCAAGAACCTCTGTTCTTTGAACCAGAAAACAGAGGCTCTGCTTATTCTTCTTCCGGCAAGGTTTGGTGGTCATCACCTGCAACTTAGCGGACATTATAGAAATCACGATGCGCTGCACTTTTCTAAGCAAGAAACTCTATATTCGCATTCAGTATTAAAGAGATTAGTGTAAGAAATTTTTTTGTCCTTTACCATCTTTACTTGCATAAACATGGATGACTTCTTTTGGCATACATTTCAGTGAAGTATGCTCGTTCCCAGAGTCCGCGTCCATTCCCGCGGTGGTCGGCGGACACGAAGAACTTCAAGTCCGATTCTCTTCTCTAATTTATCGGCGATGGTGTGTATGTATTCATCCTCGGTGCCTCGTCTTCTTCCGGCCGCTTCCCATTTCAAGCTCCCATCTTCGTCCACCGTCGCTCCAGCCAATAGGCAAGGAAATGAACAGTAAAAATGTTGTAGAGGAGTGGAGGAGGGATGGAGGGAGAGGGGTATTTTTGGTATTTTCCAAAAAATTAAATATTAAAAATGTTAATTCAGATGAAATAATACTAACGTGTAAAATTTTGACAAATAAGTGAGTGTGAATGAAAGTTTTTAAAGTAGGTATAGTAATTTGTAAATGACCTCCAACTAAATATACTAACTTGTTATTAACCCAATTTGATGAATAGTTATGGGTATTTTAGACATTTCACATTAAAAAAAAAATTCGTCCAAAATTTAACGGTGTTAGAGCAAATTGTAAAATTTTGACAATTAGGTGAGCGTGAATGAAAGTTTTTAAAGTAGATATACTAATTTGTAAATGACCTACAACTAGCTATACTAACTTGTAATTAACCCTAAATTTTATTATCATTTTGTTGTACTAAATTATAAGTTATAATATGTCAAAGGGTTAATTACACTTTAGTATACTTAGTTGGAGGTCATTTACAAATTACTATATCTATTTTAACAACTTTCGTTCGCGCTCACCTAAGTGTCAAAATTTTACACTTTAGTAATTTTCCATCCAAATTAACGTTTTACTGTTCATTTTTTTGAAAATACCAAATATACCCCTCTCTCTCCATCCCTCATTCTCCACTCATCTGCAACGTTTTTACTATTCATGCCTATTTTTACTGTTCAGCTGTTCATGAGTTGATGAACATATTTTCAACTCGCTGGAAAGTGTGCCGGAACACGGTCGCCGAAGAGGAACCGCCAGAAACAGCCCACATTCACTATTTATGACACTTTTTGAAAATTTAAAAACCATTGGAGGGCATTTTAGACAATTTTTAGTTTGAAATGGTTCAATTCTGGGTTTTAGTTTGAACTCGTTCACTGTTCATGTCACTTTCTGAAAATTTAAAAGTCATTAAAAAACATTTTAATCATCTTACCATAGGTTGTCATAAAAAAAATAGTTAAGGTATGAAAGTGTCATTTCGCGATAGTTAAGGGTAACAAAGCGTCATTATCCATTTTTAATACATATCTACCCGTTACAAGGCCTAGGGCCAACCCTTACCTCGGCCCATACCCCTAACCCCACCATCCCCATGATGTATTGTCGGGCTTCGAACGTTGGCACACAACCAAGGAACGCGCTCACGTAGCCACCAAACCAACTAGTTGAATTCACATCTTGTCAGTTTAGTGTGTCTTTATTCAGTGTATATAATAGGGGTAATGACAGTTGACTACACCGAACTATGTCACGTTTTAAATTTAATACCCCAACTTTCAGATTTTCATTTGGGATACCCAAAAATTAAATAAGCGACACTTAGCCCAACATCTGTTAAATCTAACTGATTTGGGTTGTCAAAAAGTCTAAAATGCCCTCAATGGTTTTGGTCTGTTAAACCAGCATGATTGGTTCAATTGATATGATTATGAAATGACTATTTTTCCCCTGATTGAATACTCAATTTAACTAATTAATGGAGGGCAAAATTGACTTTTCAATTAAAAATATAATAATTATAATTCTTTAATAATTATATATATATATATATTATCATTAATTAATACTTATATTAATTAAACCCTAATTAACCTAATTAACACTAACACACCCCACTCACGTCTCCGACCGCCGCCTGTTCCGACCAGCCCATACAACCCTGTCGCCGACTCCGACCGCCGCCTACGGTGCGAGCAACTTCCTGCGAGGAGGCTCTCGGCGATGGAGGTCGAGGTTTCTGGATCGGGACTGGGCTGGTCGGGGAGGAGGCGGAGGGTCGGGGTCGAAGGAGGGGAGGGAGACGGAGGGTCGCGGCGGCTCTGGGTCGGGCGTCGGGCTCGCAGATCGCAGCGGCTCTGGATCGGGACTGGGCTGGTCGGGGAGGAGGCGGAGGGTCGGGGTCGAAGGAGGGAGGCGGAGGGTCGCGGCGGCGTTCGAGGGAGAGGGAGGAGAGCCTGCGGCGGTGTTCGAGGGAGAGGGAGGAGAGCCTGCGGTGGAGGCCAGCGGAGGGATCGGAGGACGGAGGAGGAGTAAGAGACGGGGAGCGATGGAGATTCGCTACTTGAAGGTCTGGACGATGGAGCTTCTGCAGATCCAGATCTGTGTCCAGACCTTCAAGCAACGAGCATCCATTGCTCCTTGACCTTCAAGAAGCGTGGCGGCGGTCGGAGACGAAGACGGCGGTCGGAGACGGAGGCGGAGATGGCGCTGACGGAGACGGGAGTGGGGTGTGTTAGTGTTAATTAGGTTAATTAAGGTTTAATTAATATAAGTATTAATTAATTGATGATAATAATATATATATATATATATAATTATTAAAGAATTATAATTATTATATTTTTAATTGAAAAGTCAATTTTGCCCTCCATTAATTAGTTAAATTGAGTATTCAATCAGGGGAAAAATAGTCATTTCATAATCATATCAATTGAACCAATCATGCTGGTTCAACAGACCAAAACCATTAAGGGCATTTTACACTTTTTGACAACCCAAATCAGTTAGATTTAACAGATGTTGAAACGTGACATAGTTCGGTGTAGTCAACTGTCATTACCCGTATATAATATTTTGAAATAATGGCAACTAGATACACCTAACAAAACACATTTTGCATATCAAATACACTCAACATTTTTCAACTTGTCAGCTCACTCAAATTTCATATATTTTGCACCGTTAATAACTCTCATAATGGACAATGTTTTGTTAAATATTTTTTTAGCTTCAAATAATTACCCAAATAACCCCAAACTCTAACCATAATCTCCACACATTCTTCGTCGATTTGGGTTTAGGGTCAACGGAGGCATGACATGTGTGGAGAAGTACGACAGAGGCAGGATCGCATCATCGTCGTCTCTTCCAAAGCAGCAGCAACGCCACCTTATAAAGCCTCTTCATTGCCCTCAAAATTTTGTAATGTCGAAATCTTCTAACCCAACAAAACCTTATTAATCGAATTTCTACTTGCTACCGAGAAATTTTTGGAGGTCGTTGAGATATGAGGATTGGTACGAAATATCATCATAGAGGCGATTATAGGAGAGTTTGCATACATTGGAGGCGTGGTTGTAACAATGGGGTCGGGTCGTTCGACTTTAGAGAGGTGGACTCGATGAAAGAAAAAGTATGAGGACAATTTAGTTTTTTTTTTCAACAAAAAAAAATCAAGGCCGATAGTAACAATGCAAAAATATGAAATTTGAATGAGATTGCAAATTAAAAACGGTTAGGGATACTATATATAAAATGTGTTTGATTTAGTGTGCCTATATAACATTATCTCTAATATTTTCTTAGATTCGTGTAAATTTATGTTACATCGTCTCATTCCTTATCCCATATCTCATGACGGTAATGTAAACGCATGAAATTCTCACCCATTTTCATTTTAATATATCTAATAAATGATTTGAGAGTTCAAAATTTCTACAATTTTACTTGGGTTTTAAGTACATGGGATTAGGTTCACAGCACTTATTGGAAAATGAAAAATAAAAATTTATAGCTGTTGACATCCGTTTAAAAGTTGAAAAGATAATAATTGCATATTAATCATTTATATAAAAAATAAATGAAAATGCAAAACTTATAGGATTAGGGATTGAACAAAAAAATGCAATAAAAATATAAATATAAAAGTAAACTTGTGAATCATGAAATAAAACACAAATATATGTTTATAGCAAGTTTGATGCACATGTGATATATCAAAGTAGTAGTTGTCTCGTAAATTATGTCTGAGTAGAAGTACTCGAAAATGTGACAAGATTTTTATTTTTGTATTTTAAATTTTTATTTATATAAATTAATTTACATATGTAAATTTTTATGTCAAAATTCTTACAAATGCAATAAAATGTAAAAATCTCCGACTTGTCCAACTAGGTCCTAATTAATCTTTAACTAGTCTATGACTAATTCTCTATAATTCTTGGTTAATTATTTAATACGATTTATTTTTCGATTAATTCATGATGAGTCTCTAGAAAGCCTTTCTGACTGACTAGCGCCTAACAATTTTTACAACACTCATATTGTAATTAACAAAATTAATATCCTTAAAAAAGTTAATTAGTTTGGATCGAATGAAAAAGAACCGGCTTAAATTGATCTAAAATCAGCTCAAATCAATACAAAACCGGTTCAAAACGTCATGGCAGAAAAAATAATATTTAACAGAAATGTGTGAAGTGAGAAAATTAAAATTTTCAGAGTGTCACGCTGAGAAATATTTTTTTTAAGAAATGTCATATAAAATTTAACATAATTTAAGGGGTGGTTTATGAAATTATCGCTTGTTAATTGAATTGTCCTTCCTTATCTGATGGTATTGGGCTTCATCGTAATGTGTCTGGCTTGATTTCTTCTCAAGAGAGTTTAAAATGGTCCTATGTTGGCAAATGTGCCTTTTGAGATTGGGTTTGTTTCTCATGAACTCAATATTCCACTCATGAAATTGTATGACATATTTATGGTCAAATTTAAAATGTGTCGGCACTAAAAAACTCCCGATTCTTTGGTTTATCACCATTTTCGGCTCGGCAAAAATTAGCTGAAGTCTTCTCATCGCTCAAAGTCTTTCCAGAGCTCTTTGATGCTATTCCACTAATGATATTCCATCCTCTTTTGAAGTCTGGATTCCAACCATCTCGTAATCAAGCTCACAAGACAATTATATCAAAGATCCCAGATCCATCTAATTCACGAGATTATTTCATTCGAACTTGGGTCTTATACAAATCCTTAGGCTTTACAAGCCTTGCAACCGAAAATGAAATGATCTAATTCATCAAAGCTATCGAGGCCGAAAACAAGGCCAAACTCACCTCAAACCATGAGTCCACTTCCCACCGTCTCTTGAGATGTACAACGCCATTCAAGTCTTTTACCTTATCCAGGTTCTTTTCATCAGAAAAAGTGGATTCATCTCAGCTTACCCTCCCTAAATTCTCACTCAAACATTGAATTCTTTTTTCTCATTTTAATTTTCCTATGTAATCTCTTATTATATATCTTTCTAGTTTTTTCCCTCATTATTATTTGTTAGCTTTCTAAGTCGTGATTGAGTTTGTAAATGCGTTGTTTTTAAAATGTATGAAACTATAGGTATGTTGATGGTCATAATGTTACATAGTCTCAACCCTATCGATTATACAACTCTCGTGGAGTGGCATCATTTTTCTCTCACAAATTTCAGCGACGTTAATTAAACGGCAATCGCAATATAGTAAGGTTAATAAAATATTTATTCAACTCAACAATACTAAGTTTCAAAAAGAAAAACCCAACAACACTCAACTTGAACTGAGGTTATACCATGTATTTATTCAAAGCCTTATTTAAACATACAAACATCTCCTGAGGAAGATGAACTCTAAACGGCATACAGATGATCATTCACACTAACAAACATAATTTGTCATCTTTAACAGATATACATAAAATTCCTTTTCTTTTTTCCTCCTCCTCAGATACATGAACACTAGAACTTCCAAGAATCTACAACATACCATGGTTTGCAGGAGGATCGGGTCGGATCAGGTAACTCTACTCTTCCTTCTTCGCAACTTTGGCATCTGGAATATACGACGACCAAAACAGTGGCACCAGCGTGCACACGGCTTGTATCAGCAGGCCTCGCGGAAATCCTGAAAACTCGTTTCCCGTGACCCCAACATACGAGGCAAGCGCAACTCCAAGGTATCCGCTGACTATGAATGCAAGGGCGATCGCTGACATCACGAACGCCATCAGCGATCCCTCGCATCCCGCTGGACAGAACTTCGCTATCAGAATGCTGAACGGCAGGATCTTGAAAAAGAAGAGAACCTCCAGGAGGCCCGAGAAGAACACCACGTATACAGAGTCTGGCACTCCCATCTTCTGGTAGAACTTGGTCACGAACAGAATATCTGACAGCATGAACACCGCCATTGTAGCCTGGATCGCTGATATCACTTTCCTTGGCGGGACAGACTTCAGGTGACGATTATAAACTGTGCTCCATAGGAGCATTGCTACCTGGCCAAACACCTTGGATATCCCCACCACGGACGAGTCTATCTTCAAATGCTCCGTCTGGTAAAAGAACATGGTGCCTGTCAGGGCCGGGATCATGGCATAAGATGCCGCGAACCATGCAATCGACTGTGCAATCTCTGGCTTCCGTATTGCAACTGCAAGCTCCGAGAATTTTTTTCCTATACCGACATTGGGAGGGCTCTTGGGGAGATTCATAGAGCTTTCGTGAACGGTGATGGTTATGAAAAATTGGATAGAAAAGAGAATGCCAACGGAAAGGAACATCCAATGTGGGGAGAAACGGCCAACAAAAACGCCAACCAGCAAGTTCCCGATGACTCCACCGGCTGAACCAGCCATCCAAACAAATGACTGAAGCTCGCCTGAGGGCGAGGACTTTGAGTTTTTGGAAGAGGTGGGTTGTTTTGTTGTCTCTGCAACTATGGCCTCATTTGCAACCTCAGCTATCGAAGCACCGAGATTACTAAGGAGAAGATATATACTCAGGGTGAAAACCGAGATACTTGACCGGGCAAGGATTCCTATAGTTATCCATGATACTGCTTGTAACAAAGCTGCGCAAACAAATGTGTGCAAACAGTCAAGGAAAATATGACCGAATACATAACCAGCACAAAAATATTAAACAAGCAAACACATTGACCAATTTTTCACACAACCACGACCCACTCTGTACAAGAATTAGTCTTGCCCTCTAATGTTATACCCCTCAAAAGCTAGTACCCAATATATTGTAAGATCATATGTCCGATAGAGCTGTCTACTTGGTTTGTAACTCAAAGTTCTGCCCCATTTTCCTAAATAAACAAGGCCTGCATATTTTTTTCTCCCTAAGCCACACTCCTTAAACCTACCTCTGAAATAAGCTCTCCTAAACAACAATACCGCTACCATGGGGATTGGAACCAGCGACCTCATGATTATTACGGAAATGCTGGGGAGTAGCCAAACAGACCAATATCAATGTGGAGGCTGACCCAGAACAAATTGGTGGAAATAATCTCCATTTAAAAAAAAATCAGTTTGACCCAATTTACCATCAGGTTCTCACAAAGAAAATTGAAACTTGTATATGTCAAACAAACATCACCTGGAGTGCATTAATTTTCTTAAGAATAAATGAATCTCTTTTGCATTCATTTGCCTAATAAGCTGGATTGGATATACCGACATGGGAAGGGGCAAATATGTCAATAAGTTGTATATTCTGATATTTCCTTTGAAAATGATTGATTAAATTAAATATCCTGCTGCTACTGGTAAAAGAAAGAATCTGAGTTAAAAAAACTCAAAACTTTCCACATTTCGAAGAAACCCATCTGAAGAAAAGGAATTAAAAATGAAAATTGAAATTGAAATTGAAATTGGGGATCCCATTACATAAGAAAGAAAGAAAGAAAGAAGACAGACGGACTCACCGCCGAGAGCGATGTAGGGGAGGCGGTGTTGGCCGGAGACGTAGACGGCGTCGGAGATGACGCCGAAGAAGGGCTTGGCGACCATTGGGAGATTGGCGGAGTTCTGGAGGAGCTGGAGAGTGGAGGGGTCCACGCTCAGGCCGTCCTTGAGGAAGAAGTTGACCACCATCCATGGGAAGCACCTGAATCCTTGAACCCAGAACCCAAATCCCAGAACCTTCCTGATCGGGTTAGGTCCCGCCGCCGACGACATCATTCTGATCCCGCCGATCTACTCTTCCCCTTCTCTTATTGTTTTGGTTACAGTTTTTTGGAGGATTTTCAATTAGCTTGATGACCTGTATGTATCTGTGTATGTTGCTATTTAAGCAAAACTCCCACTTTTGGGCGGTCGCCTCTCTTCCTCACACGTGTTTTATTACTTTCATCTTTGCCTCTCTAGTCTCTACTTGTTTATTTAGGTGAAATTAACTTTCTCTATTATAATGCAAATTAACAACAGTTTTAATCATAAAATAAAGGATGAAGTTCAAATATGTTATTAATAACAATAAATTTATTTTTTATATCAATTACATATGGTTTTCATTGGAAGTTTAATTTTATGTGTTTTTTTTAAATACTAAAAACATTTAAAATTGTGTATATGGTGCAAAAATAATAAAATTACTTTTTATGTTAAGAAATAGAGTAAAGTATATTTAGTCACACTCAAGTTCGATCAAAAAATATCTAGCTACACTTATTTTTAAAAGTGAATATGTAGCTCCCGAAATATCAAAAACAGACGGATAGAAATCACCGATAACTTTGTAGATGAAAAATATTAATTTTTAAAGTTAAAAGACAAAAATGTTCTTGGTTTGGTTTTTAATTTTCAAAACCAAATCATTGGTCTCTCTCTATTTTTTATTTTTACAATACCGAGCACGACCTTGCCGGAGGAGAAGCAAACGCAACCCCGCGCTCGCGGTTAGAAATTTATTTTTAATTGTGCTTCTAATATATCTATTAAGGATTTTGTTTCATAGTTAGAAGTGAGCATGTCTAATTTCCATTCCTATGTATTGAAAAGTGAATTCTTTGAGTCGGTTGCTAAAAAAGGAGCGGCACTAAGTACCCTAGCGCCATGCACCTACTCCCATTTATATTATATATCATATACTAAAAGTAACATTTTTTCTTTATTAAAATATTTTCTTATTTGACAAATTTACATGATTTAATATCATGGCAATTACAATTATTTATTTGTTACAATTATCATAACAGTTACATTTATTTATGCCTAAATATTTATTTATTTGAGAGTGAAATTAGCATAGTAGTTACACTCGTCTATTTATTATTTAATAAAGTAAATGTGGTCTTTGGTACAACGTGAATATACGGAGAAAATGATAATTTATTATACCTAGCTATAGTCAATTCTCAAATTATCTTAACTATATCATTTTCTTTCTTTTGATATCATAACTTCTCTTTTTTGAGCCATTAAATTACTGTTAAAATTATATAAAATGACAAATGTAACCCCGCATTTTCATTAAATTAATAAATTCATGTCATTAGGGTAAGTGGAATCTTTGGTGATGCACTCCGGTGAGACTTCTTATCTCTATCGATACACATTCTCTCATATCATTGCAGGTGTTGTGGGGTCAAACGGTCTCCTTTTCATCCCGCTCAACCTCACAATTGATTACTCATTTGTCTCGTAGTGACCATTTAGGGCAAATTAGGACCAATTTTATGCTCTATGGTGTTTTTAAGAGATATGCAGGAAATTGTGGAAAAAGAGCAAGATTCGAGAGTCGGGGAGATCGAGACTTAGAGAGCAAGAAACCGAAAAGAGGCTGCATAAGCCTTTAGGCACGATCGTGACTAAAGAAGGCACTATCGGGCCTCACCAGGGCACGATCGTGCCGAATTGAATATCCATGGTGAATATTTTCCCAATTTACAGAGACTTTTCCCGATCTCAGTCACGGAGGCACCACGATTGTCACCAAGACAGAGTCACGATCGTGACCCAATTCAAAAGTCATCCACGATCGTAGCGAGGAAGAGAAGACCGTGGCGCTGACCCAATCAAAATGGTCCCCCCAGCTCAGTCACGATCGTGACCACTCCATGCACGATTGTGACCATCTCTAATTCACGATCGTGACTCCAATAGGGACGATCATGACCAAGCACGAATTTCAGAGGCTATATAAGGGCTCTTGCTCTAGGGATTGAGGAGCTTTTTGGGACCCTAGCCTTTTGGCCTCCATTAGCTCACCTATCAGATTTGTCACTTCAAGGGAGACATTCTCTTTGTTTGTTATTCATCACCACTTCATAAATTGAGAGAGTTTGAGTGGATTTTCCCTATAATGGTCCATTCTTAGGAGCAAGGAGATTTGTGTGGAGACATTTCCAGCATCATTTCACCAAGAAGAAGCCATTTAGGGAGAAGTTTCAACATTCAACAATCACCAACAACAAGCATTTGAGCTTTTAGCACTTACACACCAAGAGCATTTCTAAACTTTCTCTCTTTTTATGTTTATTACTAAGTCTATTGCTAGTTTTTCCATTTGTATGATGTTAGTGGATTTGAGCACCATGGTTGAGGGCTAAAACCCTTAGCCATGGGTGCTAGACATTGTATGAAGTGATTTAAGGTTTATATGAGTGATTGATTCTAGATGTTATGGATTTTTTGTATAAGATTCTTGAAATAATGCTTGTGTCTTGACTTAGTTACTTAGGATGCATGATTAGAAGACTAAGTCGAGCCCGAGAGGGACGGATAGTCTTGGAGCTAGCACTTACCGAGGGTTGGAGGCTCGAGACCGGGTCTTGACACCTCAACTTGACCCTTAGCCTTTCATTGTCGGGCCATTACAGTCTCGATTCTATCGCGAACCCGAGAGGGCAAGAGGCGAATCGAGACTAGGTCAATCTCAATGCCGAGAGGCGAGATTGGTATTTAAAGCATATGCTCAACATAAGACGTAGTATCGTTTGAATAATTGCTCGTGACACTTATCACTAAAATGCATGTTTAGCACCCTAGGCCTTTAAACCATTATAATCTTATTTTGTCAACCAAACGTTAAATCACCAAAAATAGTAGTCTCGTAATTTTAGATCATTAGACTTAACAATCGAAGACCCTAATTAATCCCCGTGGACCGACCCGGTAGCTTGTTGGATCCTATAAATTGTATTACTAGTCTTCTGTGTATACTTGCACGGGGAACCGGGAAGTGACGTTTCACACGACACTTTCGACCCAACTGTTGGTTTGTTTTTCGTTTCAAGATTGTTTTGTTTTTTAGTCTTAAATTTTTTTGTTTTTGGGTTGAGATTTTTGTTTCTTTTTTGTCTTGAGATTTTGATTTGTTTTGGCGTTTGAAATTTTTATTACTTTTAGCATTTTGGTTTGGTTTAGAAGCATTTGTTTGTTTTTGTTATTTTGAAAAAAAAATCAACAACAATCGTAAAATATGAGTCTCATTAGAGGGATAGAATTTATCCAAATAAAGGGAAACTTGCCAGAGTACATCACTAGAGACAAAAAAAAATTTGGCGATAAAACAAATAAATTTTAGGTAAATTTGTCGTTTTTTATGATTTTAACGGTATGATTTAATAACGCTAGCAAAATGGAAAAATAGAGGTAGGAATAGGATGTTATAAATAATGTTTTAAAAATCTCTGTCTTTGTCGATTAATTTTTTAATGCAATTTATTTTCTGATTATTTTTTTATCAGCGATCTCCATCCAACTAGCCAGCCTACCATTTTTAAAATAATGTACAAAAAGCAATAGTTAGAGCAACAAAATGAGAATAGATTATAGTAGATTTAGTGAACTGCTATTTTTTCTAGATATATACGTTATCAAGTCTCTCTATTTTCTTTGATTAAATGTTTCGGTTTTAACTTTATTGTTTGAAAAAGTTGCAAGCTTTACTTGCCATAACAGTTTCCGTTATTATCTGGGATTGTAATTACTATACTGTTACACTCATTTAATTATTTATTTGTTTGTTAATGTAATGTGAATTTATTTGTGAGTGTAATTACTAAATAAATACATTTAGTTATTAATTATTTGAGAAAATATTTTTTTTCATTGGTTATCATAACAATTTAAAATTTTCGTTGTTATTCCAATTATGATAGTTACAATTATTTGTTATTGAAGTTATCATAACAATTACAATTATGAAAAAATGTGATTACTTCAATTATCATAAATATTATCTCGATTATTTCGATTTACCAGAACTGTAACAATTTGAATTCAGGTCAAGTACACCAAAGCCAGCGGGAAGGAGGTGTAAAGAGAGGAAAAAGACAAGACGAAAATTTTCTCCTGTGTAGTTAAATGAGACAGATTTAAGGTTTATTGTAAGTAGGTGAGAAAAAATATACTCTACAGCAATAGATAAAGATTATTTCTAGATATTTTCTTCAACTCGAGAATATAAATTTTTAAGGCCTACAATTTGAGAGAATTGAATAATGCGGGACACATAAATATACTCATATATTTTCCATCTTTTTCTCATCATTGTAATTTGTAAACAATAAGCAACACTTAAATAATAATAATGGTTGTGATTATAACATATAAGTTAAATTGATTATAGTGCTAATTTAGAGCGCTGGGCATACAAATTCGCTTATCATTGGAAGATTGTTATATGTGTTATTTCATTATGTCACGTCAATCCAATTTTAAAACACCGTGAAAAAAATTTCATTATTTATCGTAAAATTTTGATCTCAACTGATTTCAGAATAAAAACCTTCTTTTTTTAAGGGCATGGTTCTCTCGCATCTTATTCTATTACTTTTGTTTGTAGAGAAAGTTAGTCGTGAATCTAGGTCTAACTCTATTTTCTCCGGTATTATAGCGTGTTACGTAATAATAATAGAAAGAAAATCAAAATAAGAAGCTACTAGATCGGAAAACAACTTTATAGATCGGAAATAAGAAGCTACTAGATCAGAAAACACTTGCCTCAATTTCGTAAAGAAAATGTTAAAAGTAAATGTCATACTTTGATAATTTTATAAGAAGGTAATGTATATTATGACAATTTTGTATGAGGGTATTGGTTATTTTGTATTTTTCCTGCCCAATATATATTTGTTTTGTTTTAAAATAACCAAATGCCCCTAGAATTAAGCATTAACTTGTTTAGAAATATATATTTTTTAATTTTGTCTTGTAAATAAAACTTATATAATCAAATTTGGGAATTAAACTTTAAAGTTAAATATAAGTTTTTTTACTTATAAAAGTCATAAGAAAACCTTTGCACAAACAAATTCACAAGAAAATGCATACATTTTACCTCAAAGAACAAAGTTCATAACAACTTTGATGTACAGAGTGCATTTTTGCTACTTTCCCTTTCTCTATTGATTTACAATTACCCATGGGACAACATAAAATAATATACTAGAATATGTGTGATAATAACTCATTTTACCGTAATAAGTTGGTCTAATGGTTACGGGCCTTGAAAATTTGCTATGGTTCAAATTTCAGCGGGGTATCCAGATGAGGACTTATTATCTATTTAGCAGTTGTTTGTGTTTGCTTATTATCTATTTAGCAGTTGTTTGTGTTTGTTTGATGTCCTGCTTTCATGCAGTTGTTTGTTTGTTATGCTGATTTATGTTGTAGTGTTTGCGTTTCGTTGGAGTTTGTCAGCCGATAGAGGTGGAGGTCGTGACTTGCATTGTACTAACTAGTTTCTTGTGTACGCTTGATCCATGAGTGCGGGAATTGTCCCACCCGGTTTGTGATGAATGAATGAAGTGTTACATTCTCTTCAAAATAAACTCATTTTGAAAATGACATCTGACCAACAACAGAATATTCAAAGAGCCACAAACAAATAAACAGTAAACTTTGATTGCACTTCAAGCCTCGAATATCCATCTCCTTGTGCTTATGATTTCACCTTCCCTATCTATCCAACAGAAGTAAAGGAAAAAAAGGACCCTCACAAAAAGGTGGAGGGCAAAAATGCAGCAATCACCCATTAAATAATATCCATGCGCTCAACAGTAATCACTAAAACGGTATGAAACATAAATTGAAAGGCATGTTTCCTTTATAGTGGTCTCTCATTTTCTCTTAAACTTCAATGACATGCATGCTCGATACTAAGGCCTAAGTGCAATGAAGCGATCAAAAGTTTTCACATCGCGAGTCTTAAACCAATGTCAACTCATGCTTCTTGTTATCTTATTGGCAAAATCGTCTTGGGGAAGAATGAGCAAGAAAAAGAAGCAGATGATAAGAATTTACGCTTGCCTTTCCTTTGACGGTCAAGTAAAATTAATACACCATTGCATACGGGCTTTTGATAGCACATGTATCATAGCAAATACTTCTCAATAACTGTTCTCCCAAACTTTTCTTCCACATCCTTTGGAGTTTGAACCTGTTAACCCAAAAAATATTCACTCAGCCATGAATTTTGGACAGAGAAAATAGCATAGAAAAACCGTTCATTGCATAATGCAGATGGGATGCTTACAGCATTCAAAGCTTTGAGAATAGCCTTGACAGTGTTCTGAGGATTTCTTGAACCAATGACCTACCGAAAAAATGTCAATGTTAGAATAATCAGCCAAGGAATTGACTGAACTGATTGAGATAAAAATTCAGTTACCTTGGACTTGATATTCTTAAAACCTGCTAGCTTCAGAACAGTTTCAACGGTTTTCCCTGCTACCACCCCAGTCCTAGCAGATGCTGGCCACAGATAAATCTAAGAAATTATGCATGTTAGCTAGGCTACATTTACAAGGAACAAGTTTCACTTCACAAAATCAGAAGAAATAAACAGAAAACAGTCGAAAACCTTTGTTTTCTTATATTCTGTCTGAACTGCATGAGCAATTGTATGTTCCTCATGGCGTTCCACGTAATGGAGATTCTGAAAGCATTTCTCATATGCCTGTTTGTCATGAAATAACTCAATAAATATTTCCGAGAGATTGTGTTCAATATGATGAATGGTGAATGATGAGGTAGAGGGAAGTAGAACTGTTGTCAGGTAAGGTAAAGATACTGAAACACAAGTAAAAATATGTGCTCAACAAAACAGTTTTACTTGCAATCTCCTTGGCTAGTTCTAATCAACCATAGCCTTACAGAACCTCATGTCATTAAATATAGTTACCAAAACAAGATACACGGATAAAATTATAAAGCATAATATATGATAATCACGAAGATAAATAATCCAAGTATCAATACTGATACTTGTATGCCGAAAATGATAAAACATGAAAACTACAAGCACCAGAAGAGCTACCTTCTGAACGGCAACAGGGACTTCAGTGGCTCTGGCTTTTCCAAAACCAACAACACCTTGATAGTTTCCGCAAGCTACCATTGCAGTGTACCTGGCTATTCGTCCTCCCTAAAGCATATGAGATACAAACACACATTACCTAAATGTTTCCCAGATTCAAGGATGTTAAAGAAGATATGATATACCTTTGTCACTTTGGATGTTCGATTCACATTAATCATTTTCACATCAAAACCCTGCCACAATAAGTTGATACCAAATTATAATATTAGAATGTTGAAACAACTAAAGTAGAAGACACAAACACGTTTATTTGAAAAAAGAATAACAAATATCATGGACAGCTTATCCATGGTATTTGTTTTAATTGAGAAGAAAAATGCAAGCACTTACTTTTCTGTAAAGGGGTCTTCTTTTCTTCTCTGTCAAATCATTTCGCTCCTCTGCGAGTACTCGAATATCCTCCTCTAGACGTTTTCCCTTCCTTCCAAATGTATAATCCAATTCTGCTAGCTTCACTTCAAGTTTCTTGTCAATCTCATTAATCTTTTCTATCAGTTCGTTATCCATCTCTTTCATGTCATCAAACTCTTCAATGTTTTTATCAACCACACCACCGTCTTCATCATCTGACAAGGCATCAGCAGACTCGTTCTCCCCACCCCCACCTTCTTTCTTAATAATCCCATAATTGGCTGGATTGTTAGGATCATGAGTTTCTTTCCATTCCACCAACCTCAAAGCTCTGTTAAGTTTATGTTGGAGGACGAATTTATCCTTCCCTTCAGCTACTTTTAAACGATTCATCAACTCACCAATGACTCTGTACTCAGGGCGAAGTGCAAAATGTGTTTCCTCAAATTTGTTGATTTTCTCCATGCATTTGTAACTTTCATCAAGTGTCTCTGACAAAACACAAGTGTACAGAATTGATACAATTACTCGTCCATGTTAAGTCCAGAAGAGGTTTACATTATTGGATCCATTATCACACTTCACTCTCAGAAAACATACAGAATCTTCTAAAATCTCTCATTCAATATTGGACATAAGAACTTGAAATGCCAATTACAACTGCCTGCATCATTTATAAATTCATTTATCTCTACCCATATGTCCACAGTATCATTTCATCTCAATTTCCCACATTGTCTAGTCAACCAAACAGCATATATACATTGACAGTTCCAAATAAACAAACAAAACAACAATAACCTGTAAATCAACCTAATAAGCAACATGACTTTCTCCAAAAGAATTCATGTGTAATTTCAAATCTAAAGTTGCAACCTTGCTGATCAAAAAAAAATTGCAACCTTATTCTCAGGAAATCACAAAACAAAGCGAAATAAGCTAACAATCGAGTAAGAATCACAACTGAATGCATCATTTATAAAAATCTCTCAGCTAGAAATATTCTCCCCTATATGTCCACAATATCTAGGGAACCAAACAGTATATATATATACACTTTAGCCGTTCCAAATAAACAAATGAACCAAAACTAACCTATAAATGAACCTAATAAGCAAAATGACTTTTTTCCAAGAATTGATATGCAATTTCAAATCCAAAGTTGCAACTTTTTTCTCAGGAAATCCCAAAACAAAGCCAATTAAACTAACAAGCGGAGTAAGAATCACATACTAGCTTCGGTGAAGTTCTTGAGCAACTGATTGTGCCTTTTGTACTTGTCCGAGAACGTCTTGAACCGCCTCTTGACGGCGTGGCTACTGAATCTCTCATCTTCCTCGTCGCTATCCGAATCAGTAGGCTCGTCGACGAACCGCGAGCTCACCTTACACTCTTCGATCTTCTCGATCAAAGACCCAACACCCATATAGTCCCCTTCATCTTCCTTGTCGAGATAGGAGGTATCAAGACCTGCCCTTTTTTTCTCTTCCCGTTCCTTGTACTTGTCCCTCTCCACTTCAGCCATTAGTTCCCGAGCCACTTTGTTGGTCGGTCCGGTGGAGTAATGGAACTTGGGTGTAAGTGTTTGGCTGGTGGGAAAGGGTGGGAAAGTTGAGGCATTCCGATTGATCGGGGGCTTGGAGAGGTTCGCGAGAGCTTGATTGAAGATGAGACGGGACGAGGAGAGGAGACGATGGGATTTGGTCACCATTGGAGGAGCTGAAGGTGGAGGTTGCTACCACTGCTTCACTCGGGCGGAGGAGGAACAACAGAATGGCTGTTTCCGAGCATTAGGGTTTTCAATATGGGCTTCGTGGGCTCTACAATTCGGCCCAAACAGAACGGCTATTTTTTCATTATAAATATCTATTCTCTATTGCTTTCAAATACAAGCCTACAGATCATCGATTAAAACTCTATTTTATCATACAAATAATTTAATTAAATCTAAGAAGAGCAAATTATTCAATAGAATAATTGATTTCAACTGAAACAACTTATTATAATTTATTGAAACACGTTTTATTTTTTTGAAACATGTTTCATTTTTTCATAATTGTAAAGAGATGTTAAACCAGTTGTAACGAGGGAATGTGAAATGAAAATTTCGAGTTCCATACATACTCAATGGGTAAAACCTATTGGGAGAGAGGTGTAACGATTGTCCTGGGTTAAAAAATTAAAATAAAATCTCCACATAAATGTCATTTCGTGTGGTTCAAAATTGGTTTGTAAATTTATATTTGAAGTATAGGTTTGTATACGGTTACAACAACCCTTGACTTTCTTTTAAGGATTATGATGAATATGATGGGTTTGATTTGCCCACCACTAGGTTTAAGTAGGAAAGAGCAAAAATGGTCGTCAATTTGTCTCAATCCAAATATACTCAATTAATCTGATGTGATTTGAACGGATATTGAATTGAAAAAAATAGACATTTATGGGATGATTAGTGGGTTACACGAGACATAGACGGTCTACCTCTTGCCTTAGTTTTCTCTCTCTTGAGATTAAAATAACTTTCTTTTAAAACAAGTACCATGTCACGGTCTGCTTTGCCAATTGTTGGTTTAGACTTAGTCATCTTTTTTCTCGTATAAAAGTCAATGAGATGCGTGTGTATGGAAGGGTAGAAAAGAATATTATAGTTCTCATAAAATATTTTTGTCTACAATCATTTCCCTCCTTCCTTTCTATTCTATCTCTCAACCATAATTTTCAATCTCTTATAATTTTTTCTCTATTTCATTTGAGGATTATATCAATAGTACTAAAGCTACTTTCCGAGCAATTTTTTTTCCTCGGATTTGCAAACCTAAGGATGGAAATCAAACTTGAGAGAGCCGATCGAGAGCTTGGGCATTTACTCTTCTTATGCAACAAAAAAAAGATGAATTATCATGACCCATTTCTTCTTTTTTTGAAACATATCGATGATTGGCAGCGCTATTGATAAGACATTCAAGTAAGATTCAAAATTTCGAAGAAACTGCAGGAGGTATGGGTCAAGCACGCTAACCCCGAGCCCGGACCCTTCTACTTCCAAAGAGAATTCAAGCAGAAAATCTTGAAATTTTATGTAAATTCACAAGTTTCACTTCTAAGGTCATCGATGAGAATATTATTCAAATATTCCATCAAATTCATATGAAAATAACATCATTTCTCCAATCCATTCCTTAATTTCTTAGTTTTACTTTAATTTTGTATTTCATTTTCCTTGTATTGTTCCTGGAGTTTTTTTTAACTTGGGAATTGACTCTATCTTCTTTAATATAACTGTTTTATTACTGATTAAAAAATCCATAAAATACAACATTTTATAAACTGGCTCTGCCCAGCCCTAATGGTGTGGATAAACTCAACTGCTAGCATCACATTATTGCAAGAAACTGGACTTAATGAAGGAGCTTATACTATTGCAGTTGCAGATGAGTACACTTGAAAAGGGTGATGGAACTCATTTCCTGGCCTCTTGCAATACAGTTTCTGATGCAATATTGATTCTCATATTTACTATACTAAAGGTTTACAGTTGAATGCAGAAACTAATAACTACCATACAATATTGTTCTTTCAGTGTCGTTGGATGATAACTCTATACTTGACATCGACATCATGTCCTTAAAACTAACATTCATGGTAAACATCATTTTACCATTTATTCTGTCGGAAGAAAGCTCAGTCACGGCCCTCGTTTGAGCTTTTCATGGTAACCATCAGCTATGTTTAGTTTCAGGCCCCGTGACCAATTCTCTCAAAGATCTCAAAGGCGAGTCAAATCTATAGGCGACTGTATCTCTCCAGAGTGTCAATCCTGTAGGTATAACAACAAAAGAATCTGAGCAAAAGTGTTGTTATGTTTTGTTTAGTTAAATTAAAATTTGCATGACCACTTCTTTTTAAGGGCCCTACTGGTGCGCGGATACCTATCAAACAAAATAAACCAGCTGAGGCGGCCAGGAAGAATCCTTTGCTTATAGCATTAAGCCTGGAATCACAATACATACAGTTGAGATAATTGGATATGGTGCTATGAAAAATATAGAGATCTTCAATTGCAGGAGAAGAAAAATTCAATATTAAAATAAACTTACCAGAACATGCACACAAGATTTGCGTATCCATAGAAAAATGTACCCCAGGTTGAGCCAGTGAACCTGCACTTCTATTTAGTCGTTAGTTTATCAACACAATGATACAAACCCGTGACAAGAAAGTCTTTACATCAGATATGATGATAGTTAATATTATTTATACAACCAAAGATTGAAAACACTCCACCGATTACTACATATATACAATATCACTGTCATACAAAAATAAGTATATATAAGCAATTCATTAGGTAGACAAACTTACCACATCAAATCTCGGATAAAAAGTGCTCGAGGGATCATAAGTCCATTTCCAATCATAGAAAGCAACATTGTAATTGCTGACAGGCCTTTGATGTTATCAGGATTCAGGTAATTCGTCCACTGAGAAGGATTTAGAAATCTTGGTCACAGGTAAATAATGCTTAAGTTGCAGCTTTAATTGTCAAAAATCAGAAATAAGAGTCCAAAATAGAGTACCATTTGTGAAACAGGCATCCACATGAAGAGAAGGGTAGCTGTCCATCCCGACAGACCTCCCACAAATTTCACCCCTTCTTTTGAAAGCCTCCCTGTTCGTGCCTGAAAATCTCATTCCTGTTAGAAATATTTCCTAATTTCACTTTCCTATATGATAGTTTCTTATTGTTAGTGTGTTTAGGTCATCTCATATTTCACATTAGTAGTTAGTGTCCTAATTAGCATATGTGTACTCCTATATAAAGGGGTTATCTCATTGTATTAGAACAACAAGAATTATCAATAAAGTTTGGAATTTTACATATTCATAGTATAATAATTTTTTATTTGAACTTTCTTAAGTAATTAGAAGTTCTGCGGACATAAAATTAGAACCAATAGAATGAACCAAACCATTGAACATTTATTTCATCTGATATGATATTTTAGTAGTTAGTAAGTAGTTACAAACCCCAATAGAATGAACCACTCTCCAAGCCGCTTCTTGGGACTGTTATTCTGTTTTCAGTTTCTTCCTTTTAATTTTTTTGCTTTTGTATTTCATTTACTTCTCTATACTGTTTCTTAGAGTTTTCTTTTCCCAACTTGGGAATCGATTTCTCTATTTTAATTTAATCGTTTAAATCGCTGATAAAAAGTAGTTACAAACCCCGTACCTTACAATTAGATGCTTTTATGGAGTTTTACAACTCAACATCTGCTCATCTAAAACCATCAGAGAGCATAAAACATACAAATGACTAATTTCAGACAACACATAAGGTTTATGATCCATATGATATTATTTTGAGAGCATTGGGGTGAAAATAACATAGTTGGAGAAACATATTATCCAGAACCTTCTTCAAAGTCATATTCGAAAGAAAAATCATTCAACAGTTCACACACATTTCATAAGAGTTGATGCCAAAGGCCTCGGACGTATCAAAACTATACATTGTTTCTCTACATTTTACAGTTTAGAGCTAATTTCATCAACATTAGTAAGAAGGGAAATCTGAAGCTTACCATTATAACGGTTGACAGAGCTACAACAAATGCTATGGCACCTGGCATAATGCTGTTTGGTATATATGGAACGAATGTAGACCACATAATCTGTACTCACATGCAAAAATGTTATGGTGATTGATTATCAGTAAAAATAAATTAATAAATTAATAAATATGTAGTGTACTTTTAGATTTACCCAGGCCATAAGAGAGGTTAGGTTACTTACTTGAGGGAGGACAGATATCCCACCAACAGTGAGAAAATCCTCCCAGAGGCTCCATATTACAGGATGGAGCATATTGAAGTAATCCAATAAATTCACAAGAAGACCCGTTACCACCACAATTGAAGTGATCACGTAAAGAGGAAAAGACATTGCCTCTGCCATTGCCAGTTGCGAGAACACTACGTAAATTGACACTACCCCTAGTGTTTGCACCACAGTCGCCTCTTTCTCTTTCTTTTTTACGAAGTATGTTACCAATGAAAGGTTCCCAAGCATACCAGTAAACATTCCCTGCATTTAAAGTATTTGTGTGTGTCTTTAGATGTCTTATCATTTCGTTGATGCTATATAGAAGAAAACAATAGTGAGGATTTAAGTCCCAGATCTTTGGTTTAGGATTTGAGGGAAACCTATATAAAAAATAAACTCTTAAAAGTACATTCCTTTTCCAACCTCATTGTATCAAGCCCCTGAGAACAACAACAAAGAGGAAGATAGAAACAGTGGTTAATGCTTTTACCAGCCACGGAACTGCAAGAAGTGCAGATTTATTTCCTGCCATTAGATTCCGGGCATTAAGGATAATCTGAGGCAGTTGAAGTAGTAGAAAGGGGACGCTTGAAGCCCCAGATAATGTTGCAGTCCAGGTATCCCATTGCTCGTAGCTCTGACCCTTACCCTTCTGAGATCCCTATCATGAAAAATTAATGCATTCAATTCAAACCTAGCTGAAAAAATCATATTGTATTGGGGAATCAGCTCAAATTATGATATAATCCTAGGCTGAGTTTGGAAAGATTTTTGTAATCCATTTCCATTCCCGTTCCATCACATGACTCTACTTTGTTTCCCTTTTAAAAATGGAAATCAGCATAAGTTTAGAGAGTTTCACAATTGAAATTAGAATCAATATGAGCCTACATTACACAACAAAAGTTAAGGTGATTCACATTCCCATGAACAACAATCTATTTAGAGACACTAATATGTCACATTACTAAAGGCAAAAGAGCACAGGGAAAGAGAAGGATGAGAGAATTGAGGTGAAAACTTTCATTAAACATCAATGTTGTAAAAATCCCCGACTTGACAGATTAGTCCCCGATTATTCCTCTATAATTTCCGATTAATCATTTAATCCAATTAGTATTCGATTAATCCCAAAAGGCACCCTCCAACCGACTAGCGTTTTTCTACAACTCTGTTAGTAAGATGGCAAGACTTCCATTTTTGCTTATATTTCCTTCAAAATTCCTCTAACACTTATAAATACCCTAAACCAGGAATAAGCAACTACATTGCACTCAAAACCTAGGGCCTCCAACTCTTTAATCATCCTTTGCGTGTTGATTCCTGAAAAATACAAATTCCTGGTTTCATTCCCTTCATAAATCGCAAAGCCGCCTCCTCCATGGTGCTGGTGAAGATCAACTTGAAGTAAAATCATCAAAACTCAGCGTATCATTTCACAACATTTTCCCATAAAACAAACACGCATTTTGCAAATCAACAGTGAACAGACAGAAAGTTCAATTCCAGAGTAGAAGCAGCATGCGTAAGCGAGCGATCACGAGAATACCTTGTGAAGATGGTGAGGTGAGCTGGACTCAGTAGCGTAAACAGGGGCGAGACGGCGGCGAGAGCAGAGAGAGAGCGAAGGAGACGCCGAACTGGAGCCATGAAAGGAGACGGAATGGGAAGCGCGGGTGGAGAAGACGAAACGGCGTCGTAGAGCCGAGGAGGAAGGAGCGAGTGCTAGTACAGATTCAGCCATAGATTCACCTCAGAGAGAGAATCGAGAATGGAAATAGCAGAGACAAGGACGATGGCTGCGAATCTCCAGGTGACACGTGGAGAGCAGCTGATCGTTCATCTGGCACAGCCACTGTGCCCGAGAGCGATCGCGGTCGCGGTGGTGGTGGATCTGATATGTTGCTTCATGCACATTTATGGGCCCTTTTATATGTTATTTCATTGGCTAATTTTAAAAATATAAATAAATTTATGCAAAAACTGGACCGTTCGTTTCAGGTTATTATGTTTTCAAATTATGGAGCCAAAGCCAACAATAACACATGATCTATTCTGGATCACATGATTTAAATGACTGCACTTTCAGCTTTACTTGTCACTACATCTGAAAATGAAAAATCCACGGTTTATTAACATTTCTAGAATTTAAAATTTAGATAAACAATGATAATTTTCCAACTCAAATATTTTTTTTGCCAAATCGTCCCCATAGAAAAGAAAACAAAATGTTATTAATTTAGTGGAGACGCATATTGACTCGTTCTTTTCCTACTACATGTTAATATGTTATTAATATTTGTACAATGATACTTTACAAAAATCAAATGATTGAGCATCGAGGAAGGGATTGAAGAGAAAATGGGATTGCCAAAAAAATTGAATGCAGAGAAAGTGGAACATGAAATTGATACTTTGTAGAGAAGACAGAACCAAAGAGCGATGCAAGAAAAAATTAGAAATTCCAGCGTGTAAAATATGAGGAAGAGCATATGTGTTGACAATATATTAAGGGCGTGGCATCATCACGTAGTCCCACCTTTACTCCCTTTTTTTATCTACTTCATCGAATTAGATAGAAATTTCAATCCACCGTCGATCTCGTCGACCTCCCCACTAGGTCGTTAGGGTCAACTCCAAACTGAACGACTGACATGTCTAACATTGTAGATTCGCTAGTTTCACCAAATAAGAATTCCAAATTTGTGCAAGGAAGAATTTAATCCAGATATGAAAAAATATTTTAGTTTCTAGAATTAGTTGGGTACAAGGATTTGCCTAAGAAACAATTGGAGGTTGAAGCACACCAATTTGACCTCCTTCCACAAAATGTTCATGATATGAAAACCACATTCATTTTAAATAGTACCTCTTGTTCTCTCTTTTCCTTTTGCAGTCCAAAATATATCATTCTTGCAATTAGAAATTGGAGCCGAGAATCCGAGAAAACAAACCATTTGCACTCATTCTCATTCTTGCCAAATGGTTTGGTTTTCTCTGATATCTCATCTCCAAGATTCTCTCTTTCTTCACAATTTCTTGTTCTAGCCATGCTAATTCATCATACATCATTACTCACCAACATATCTTCATTTTCATGAAAGTTGAAAGCGATGCAAATGTGAACACCTAGTCGATGTGATGCCAATGTAATAATACATGGACAGATCGTGATCTTGGCGCAGCAAATCAACTTACAAGCTCTAATCAGTTTGTTACCAAAGGTTCTGATCTGTCCTTACATTTCTATAGTTACTCCTCGTAACAACAATAAGTTGAACCTTTCTGTATGATGATATATACAGTCATCTTATGGTGTCCACCACAAAACATTAATAATCATATTCGTGTATCTCAAGCATCATATCTAGTCTTCTCTTCCTCGCAACATGCCTTACTTTCTCCAGTGCTACAAGCCCCACTTGCCTCACTCTTTCTCTGGATAACCCCATTCTGTAAAGTCAAACCATTTCATTACTTCTCTTGCATGCACACAAGACACAAACATTTTGCTGCACTAATGATCATCCATAACTGCATACAGAGATCTAGTTTTCTTTAAACCATATTCATATTTCCGGCCTTTTTTGAATTAAGGGCATAACAACAAGAAGCTCAAAGATAGGATGCAACGGTTAGTGATCACAAATAGAGCGAGATGATTTTTCATTATAATGTATAATTTGTGTACAAATGTCACTGTTATGTTTCCATCATGTATTTGTAATATAAGTTATATATTCTAACACAGTTGTTATGAGTACTTTCATGTCATTTTCAGTTGGCATGAAAAAATAGCAATGATAAGTCTTATAATTCAGCGAGTTAAGTCAGTACACTACCATATAAGTTGGTAAGCGAAGAACTCACCCTTTACTAATTTCCTCCCACGTAAGAGGTCGGCCTTGCAGGCCATAGTACAGAGTTATGATCTCTCTTTCCCGTTCCCCGAGTGCTATGTTCAGGATTGTGTTTATTTCCTCCTGCAAATAAATTTGCGCATTAGTTCGCTAGTGATTTCGAATGAAGTAAAAAACCAGGAGTGACATCATTTATATTCAACAAACAAGCAGATTTCTTGTGGATTAACACGCGTGAGTATTTCTTTAATGATACAGCTGTGAACTGTAGCGTTGACCATTAAACGGTAGATATTCGAGTCAACCCCACTTAGTCCATGCAAGATAACAAAAATACGGAAAGACATAGGCTGTGTTTGGATATGGGTTATACTCTCATAGGCATATGTTGATAACCATGTTCCAAAACAGGAAAAGAATGGGGTGACATGAGGGAGTGGAAATAGGAAATATAAAAAAATTCACCCCTTTGAATTTAGACATGGGAGATCGGTTTATTCGCATTGCCATGCAAAATTGATACTAAAGCAGCCATAACTCTTCTGTCACAATCCTCTTCTTAAGAGGAAGCTTTTACTCCACAAAAGTTTGTCCGGTTATTCTAAATTGTGTTTGAACTATTGAACTGATATGTTGTTTGGAATCAATGACAGGAACAATATGCCACCTATTAATTGAATTTGAATATGTAACAACTTTTCATCTGACTCCATTTACCTTGAGCGCCCACTTTTGAGATATATACCGCGGGTCATTGTCGGGGGAGGTATCTGCAACATACTGAAAGGAAGGGGATAAAAGAGAGACAAGAAATTAGGAGTCAACAAAACAAGAATAATATGACATGATGATGTATTATAACCAAATAAATAAGCTGGATCTGAAGAAGTGGGATTTCAAAATCTATACTTACACTATGATGAGTGTGCCCGGGAATACCACTCAAATTGGGAAATGGTTCTCTATCAAGTGATGAGGCCTTTTTCATTGCCTACATGATAACATGTGTATAATTACAGTAAGCACTGGAGTTAAAGAGAACAAAAAGTCACATAACTTTCAGGCAAATTGTACCTTTGTAGCATTACTGACTTTCTTTTCCGTCATGTTCAAGTATTGAGCAATGTTCTGAAAACAGAAGATTCAAATATAGTAGATCAGTAATAGAATAGAGTAGACCTATAAAATTGAAACACAATAGACATAATTATTTGAATAACTCGAATTTTGGGATCAAGTAGATCCCCTGATATTTTAGCAAGTCGAGGTAAGGAAAATCTAGTGAACGAAGCATTTTATTGAAGAGTAATATACTACAAACTTACCGGAATTGATGGCTTTACTCCCTTTTCTTCCAGCTTGACTGTTGCTTCTCGGACCAAACCTATCCTCGCGTTCATATTTGCAGGTATTCTATACATTCTTGGGTAGTTAGCTATAGCTTTTGAAATACCCTGTGCAGCAAAGTAAGATCGTAGAACAGTGTTAACTTTCACCGAATAACCGAGTAGTCTTATCAAGATGATTGATTGGAAACGTTGATTTGAATCTATCTTCTATTCACACAGAAATTATCTAACTTCCTAGTGATTGCATTGGCTTTACAATCATACAGGGCGCTGTTGTGGTTAAGATGAAAGTGACACGAACAACCTCTTCAAGAAAGGCAATATCAAGTAGATGACGATCATGCATGAGACTAAGATATTCTCCATCCAATTTAAAATAAATGTCCATCTTCCAAAAATGAATGTTCCAAAATAGAGTCTTGACTTTCTTTATGAGGAAGTAAATTGTGCATGAATTGGTTTTTACCAGAAAGTGGGGGTATAATGAGAAAGTACCACTTAACTTTTGCAAAAAGATAAAAAATAAATCAAATAGGACACTTATTTTCAAAGGGGAGTAAGCAGCAGTGACATGCATCTATTGCTTTACTACCACTTGGACTAGTTTGTAAATCTTGATGAATGAAGCCCTTACCTGACGAATATACCAATATACATAAGTGGACATTTTGAACCCCCTCGAAGCATCAAATTTCTCTATCCCACGCAGTAGCCCAACCATACCACCCTATGCGGACAAAAAAAATTAAAATTATAAGTATCAGATGTTAACAGAAAATATTGGTATCACTGATAAAAAAACACAGAGAATATCGAAATCTGATGAAAAATAACAGTGGCTTTGTGCACAAGACCCCTGGTAATTCAATTTGAAAAATCACCTGAACAAGATCTTCCATTTCAGCATCCACGCCTTCATATTGTTTCGCAATAGATATAACCAGACGAACATTGCTCATTGCCAGTTTTTCTCTTGCCAGATTACACTCAATATGCTTTACCTGTAACTGAGCACGAGAAAGCTTCAAGGACATTGCAAGTTCCTTATCAGAGGGCTCATATCCTAACTTCTCCTGTAGTCTGGGAATGTGCAACGGCCACACATGAAAATCATGTTAGTTTTTATTTTGCAGCAACAGTAAGCATAACGAAAGCGAAATATCTGTAAGGGTAACTAGTTAAACTGAATTATGTCACTCTCTTCATTGCTCTTCCCTGAAATAACACTCAATAGTCCATGCCAGGACTAGTTAAAATTACTATTCGATGAGTACCATAAACCTCTCCTATGACCAAGCCCAACTCCTAATGACTACTTAATTTTATGCATTATAAGAAAATAAATGCTATGAGTAGCAAGTGCACTGTTCCAGTCAACAATTAGCTTAGTGGCACTATTTTGGAGTAAAGCATGATAAAGCTGACATAGACTTGCATACACCCTCAAAGTTCTTCTGGAGGAGAAACAAGAAAAGAGGGATCTTACCCAACACGACAACAGGGCTTCATATTTCACAAAGTATACAAGCAAAGTACATTTGATAGGTATAGATTGATACTCCTTCCGTCCCAAAATAAGAATCTGATTTAATTTTTTGGAAAAATTATGAATTTGAGCAGTCAGTGCTCCACATTCGCACTATTTCCCCATGTGCTAGTAATTAACTTAACAGAGGACACTATCTATGCATAATTCGATTAAGAGGAAAATGGATGGTCATTTGCAACATCCAATTTAAGGAAGTAGGACACTTGTTTTGGAAGTGAGGAAGAATATCCTACTCAAAATGCAGCTCATTACCTTAGCTTGTGTTTGTCTAAAGAAAGACCAAACTGAACTTTCTTGCACAAGCTCACAACTTCTGCGTGAGAAAGATATTTTTTGCTTACGGATCCTTTTCCATAACCCTTGTAACGTGGCTTATTCCGAATTTCCTCAGGACTAATGAGCGATCTTGGTTGCTTACTGGTACTAGTTTGTGCCACAGAATCATCCTTTCCCGTCACTTTTGTCTTGCTACTTATCCTCCTTTGTCGAGCAGAAGTCCCAGAACAAACCACTGACAACTTCTTGCGAGTTTTCTGTCCACCAGAAAGATTCCATTGCTTCTCCAGCATGGACTTTTGCAGCAAAAGAAGAGCATCCACTGGATATTCCATTTCAGAGTCTTCATCCTCTGTGTCATCAGATATCTCCGACCATGGTTGCTCTGTTGTTGGAGTAGACACTGTATCCAAGCATTGGTTAAGAGCATTGACTGACTGTTTTTGTCTGTTGGAGGATGAGAAACTGGGGCTATAATCCGATGACTTTTTTGCAGTTACCACATTTTTTGCAGGAGCATGTTGATGATTTGCGAATACGTGATCATTTGCCAAAGAAAGCTTCTCACTAAGATCATAACCAAAGAAGGAGGTACTCAAGAGTCTCTTGCCAGAACTAAGTCCAATCACAGCAGTTGTGGACATCATATGGCTCTGTCCAGTGTGGGTAAATACCATCAGATCCTTCTAATACACTTAAACAACTAAAACCATGTCATACGAGTCCAAATCTTAAATAAACCCGAGTAGATACCAATCAAAATGGTACATATGCACTGTAAATCAGCCTATCTCAGAATCGCTTCCTCCAACCTCCCGCTACAAAATTGAAATGAGACAATTCAAGTAGAGTTTAAATCTACAAGTGCTAGAAACATCTAAAAAGTAACAGAAGAAACTACTGGGAATATAAGAAAACTCAACAGGTAACAAAACTACAGGCTAATAAGCGGCCACTATTGTTCTTGCACAAAAGAAAACCATGGATAGGCTCCACAGGACAGTTCAAACCTTTTCTTCTAAAGAAAATTAATGCACTAACAAAATCTCCACATCTTGCCTCCTAAGCTTGCTAGAAATATCAAATCTTACAATACTACATGCATAAACCAACAACCATGTGCACTTAGCTGAACTAATTCAAATCTTCAACAACAAAATGAGTGGTTAATTTCAAATTTCAGCCCAAACCCATTAATGTACCCTTGTTTGCACTTAGAAAATGACATGAATGATTACAACAAAACCAGTAAAGGAGGACCCAAAAACTGGCATGCCCACATCAAAAACATGGAAACCCGGGATTAAAACCATGCAATTAGACCCAGAAACAGCTACTTTAACAAAAAGAGAGCAACAACCCAACTTCAATAAAATTGAATGGAAATGTTTTTGGATGGAAAATCCAAGAAATGGGTACCTGAAATCAGGAGGATAACCCAAAGTGAAGAGCAAGATGTGGGTAGAAGTAGAAGTGGAAGTAGAGGTAGAAGAGGACCTCACTGACACTTATTTTTTTCCCTTCTCAAATCCAACTGTTATTTGTGGTGATGCTATTATATTATGGCGATTTTTAAATTAGAAATAATAAAAATGAGAGATATTAGATATGGAATGGAGCAATGTGATTGGCCTGAAATGGAGTTGGGTGGTGCCATTTGGCAATTCTGAGCTCTCTATTTGGATCTCTCCAGATTTTTCTATTTTATTTTCAAGTGTTAAAGAGAGAAATGGAATAATAAATAATATTCATGTGGGCTAAAATCGATGGGGTGCGTGTGTGATCCACAGTCCTCACACGCGCTCTCACCTTTGTCACACATGTAATTTTCAATTTTTAGTATTATTATCTATCGCTCCTCCGAAATTAAATGGTTTATAGTTGTGATTATTTTGATTTCAACATTTAGATATGGTTTTATTTTACTTGCCACTTATGCCCTTTATCTACTGTTTACAATCCAAATCATTCTAAGCCAATGCTTTGAATCCACCCAATTACAAATACGGTTTGTGAAAGCACAATTTAAAAAATAAAAATGATCAAAATGACCCAAATTGGATTTTTATTTTAACATTGTTTAAGTGATTATATTTGTCTTTTTTTCAAAAAATATGTATTATTGTATAAATAAAGTTGAATATCAGCTGTTTAGTCATTTGTCTCTCAAACCTTTTCTCTAATTTAATTTTCCACGACCTGTTAGATTATCTAAATTTCTTTTCACCAACACTTTTTATACTTTCATAACGTATAAAAAATATTAATAATTAATTATTAATAACGTTTTTTTGTAGTTATACAGTTAAAATCCATACTACCTACCATAATTTTTGTAGTATGCCACACTGACCGACATACCATGAAACTTAATCATAATCATTAGTTTCATGATATTTGAACAATTTTGTATGAAGTCTAGAGTTATTAATAATATACTTATTTCTTTAAAGTTGTTGATTTTTTGATTTTCTTCGATTTGATATACTACTCATGAGTTCAAAACGAAACTCGTATGAAAAAGTTATATTATTTGAAAGTTTTGATATATTGTTATTAATAATTAATATTATTTTAATTATTAATAATTAATATTATATTATTATTAATAATTAAAATAACCATATCGGATTTGATGGCACTTAAAAGTTATTCCGACGGCATCTTAGTTTATTAATGTTACATTAAATTCTAACGAGGTGATTGATTTCCATCCCATATCAAGAATATTGTTGATAAAAATGAGTGGTTGAAAGTGTTTTGTTTATTTTTCCCTAAACAACATAGGTATTAACTCGTTAAAGTTCACTTTGGTTTGATCTGATGAGGTTGGTCAGTTGTATTCATATCATGCATGATGAAATTATTAATTTTGTCAAAATTTGATAGACCCAACATCTCGAACTGATAAACAAATTTTATCAGGTCGTGAGTGAATTCACATGTTTCATGTTAAAAGACGTTATTTAAGATAACTTTTTCGTGCCCAGCCGGATTAAGAGATCCTCTTGCATGTAGGATTGCACTAGAAAGAACAAGGATAAACATTTGATTTGTGAATGTGCAAGTTCAGACTCATCGTACACTTAAATATTATGTGAAAGTCTAATACAAGTGAGAGATTCGAGTTGTAAGCAGATTCAATCACTTATGCATAAGAATAAACTGGGAATCACATAAATTATAAAAGCAATTATTTAGTCTCTCACAAGGTGTGTCGATTTTTCTTCTTCTAAGATATAGATATAGTTAGCTAGTTATTCTTATGAAAAGTATTAACCACCTTATTTACAACTCGAAGTTTCTTGATTGGCGCCCTAAGTTCTTTTTTTGTCATTGCGTCAGTGTTAAATTACACTACTTTTTAGCACTAATTTTCCACTATTTCACCTAATCTTTGTCCCGCTTGGATACAAAAACTCATATATTTTGTCTCTTTTACTTCATGACCATTTTAGATGAAGAATGCAAATTTTTTGGTAAAAATGATCACTCTTGGAAAATATTTGAGGCTGCCACGTAGCCAAAGGCCACACCGTAGCCATCAACCTGAGCCTCAACAATTCAACGAAGAAGCCCAAAAAAGGACTACACCGTGGCGAAGTAGTTGGCATACCCTGTGAAGAACTCTGAAGGGAGAAGAACCGCGGCCACTTGGCCACACCCCGTGAACACTCACCCACTTCAGATCGTGGAGAAGTCGTGACCGAGACTTACGTACAAAGAAGTTGATAATGGTCGTCGCCACGGTCCGTGGCCACCCCGTGGCCAAGAGATCAGACTCTCACACAGACTTCGTGAGCGCTGGGAACAAGGCAAGACCTGTGATACGACATAAATTTTACATGTACTGTGATTCGAACTCGTGTCCGCGAGGTAATAGCTCTGATACCATAGTAAAGGATTAACTCAACTAAAAGTTTAAGCTAATAGTTGAAGGCCCAATTATAGTTTTATGTTAAACAATTATGACATTATTTAATAGTATTTAATTAATAATGAAGCAATTTTGTATCGTTTCAAATATAACATGTCGTAGGGGGTGCACCCGAATACAAACTCCAATAAAATGTCCAAACGTCCAAACCCTCATATGCCCATGCATTTTTTCGCGAGCGACGATCAAGCGACACGTGGCAGAGCGGTTCGCTGACCCTGTTAGCCACAAACAGACGGAGAGCTGAGGGCATGCTCGTCATTCTAATATCATATGTGACTATAACGTTTTGTGTTGGTTTGTATAACATCATATTATGTGTGCTTATCGCGCATTTAAAACGTAATCATTCAGCGTTTCGCACTAAAATAGGCGCATTTAAAGCGCGATCATTCAACGATTCATGCTAAAAATAGGCTGGATCCAGAGAGCGATCGTTCATCGTTTTGTGTGTTGTTGAACATTATATAATTAATCTTGTTATACAATATATAACTGCATGTTATACATTGGACATCGACATGTTATACATCGACAATAAGACAGTCGTACACAAACTTCTGAAAGTGGGTAATCGTTTTATGTGCTACTGAACATCATCTAACTACACTGGTTATATACTATATAACAATATGTTATACATGGTACACCACCATGTTCTACATAACCAGTAAAACAGTTACAAATAAACCTCTAAAGTGGTTAATCGTTTTATGTGTTGATGAACATTATCTAATTAAATAAGTCAATGTCCAATAAAAAATCTGTATTTCCAAAATTATTAAAACATTGAAGAATATAAATTAAATATATGTATTTTCAAAAATATCGGTATGCATAATCAATCAACTATTTGTTACCAAATTTATTGATGATTAATTGAAGATTTATTTCTAAATTAATTAAGCATTTACCGCATATATTTAAGTATGACATAAATTATAAGTCAACCAAGCTAATGGACGATTATGATTTCAAGAATATGAATAAGCTTTAAAATAAGTGATACAATACAAACCGACATGTTATACATGATACATCAACATGTTATACATAAACAGAAAGATAGTTTCAAACTTGATTAATCTAGAACTTGCCCCGAAGGACAAGCGCTTACAAAAAAAACATTACAAACACATAAAATGAGTAAAAACATGCAGCGACGGTGGTCAGTCGCTGTCATCCTCGACGTCATCGTCTTCTGCACCTTACATTTGTTGTACATGAAAGAGAAAACTCTATTTGGGTCTCTACCGACTAAAATAAAAAAAATAACAAATCAGAAATCAATAACAACATAATCAACAGTAGATTTAACATGAAATATCGCTACTTAGATCAGATCAAAATCAGCTTCAATGAAAAAAACAACAAATCGAAACTACAAAACAACGAAATCAACATAAGATGAAACTGAAAATCGCGCTACTTACCGATAATTCTTAGCCGAATCGACGACAAAATATCACACGCCTCACCGTCTCCAAGTCGAAGCCAAAATCGCTTTGCAGCAAGTCAAACGTCGCGCGCGTATTTATGAGAAACCAAACCGTCGAAATGGGATATTAGGTCTGCTAAGCAAAATGACCCAGATACCCCTATTTAAACGTCTTTCTCTGTTAAGTGAAGAGACTCTCCGTCCGCGCCAGGTGTCACCATCTCCTCTCTCGTGCGTCAATTCTACAGCAGTAACGAGGTTTGGATGTTTTGATAAGTTTGTCGAGTTTGTATTTGATATCTACTCCATGTCGTAGAATTTAACTACCCTCTCGCCTTTATGTTAAATCTAGAGTCGGAAAATAATTATACATATTATCATGTATGAATAAACAAAGTTATTTAAATTTTTTTTGTAATTTAGTGTCTATTGTCGTCTGCCATTAAATATTAGCAATTTTAGGCCATCTCCAACTTGGTCTCCAAATATGCATAATTTTGCATATTTGGAGACTATCCTCTCCAATGCAGGTATCCAAATTTCATATGCATATGCAAAAATGCATATTTTCTACAAGAAGTCTCCAAATTTGGAGACTAACCGTAGCAATCTCCAAACAATATAATACAATTTTTTATTGACAATTTCTTTTGCCTTTTCCTTTTTCTTTTTTGCAAAATAAAGAGCATAGCATATAAAAAACCAATACTCCATAACAGATTGTATACAAAATAGAAACAATTACATATGGTAATGAGGGAGAGGCAAGATCTGGAAAAATCAAAATCATAAAAAAACATATCGAAAATCAAAACGAAAATGGAAATAAATCAAAAATAGATCAGAGATGACAAGTATATCTGCCGGAGGTGGAAGCTGAGGCTGGAGGAGGAGGCGTTGACGGAGCCTTTCAGATCTGGGCTCCCGCGACGTTCTGTTCGGCTCTAGGTTCTGCCAGCACGAAGAGGCCGGACGCTAAAAGATGCCTGACGCAAGGAGAGGCCCGACGCGCGGAGAGGCCTGACGCACGAAAAGGCTTGACGCGCGGAGAGGCCGGAGACTTTCATTTTTGACATGTGACATAACTAAAATAGCCTTGTGGGTAAAATGAGTTATTAAAATTGGAGGAAAATACTAAAATGCCTTTAATTATTCATTTAATTTCCAAACACATGCCACCCTCCACCTCTTTTTTCTCTTCACCTTTTTCATCTTCCTCTTTTCCTCTCTCACTCCTCTCCCTCACATGAAAGTCTTGGGAGTCACAGACACGCCGCCACATGATGAGTCCTCCCCAAATTGGCCCCAACCATCAGCCAAGTGACTCTTATGGTGCAGCCCCACTGCCATGGAAGCTCTGGGATAAGACACCGAGCCTCTTGCGACGATGTCCGATGTTGAGATGGTCCTACTCCCGGTGACGGCGATGATAACAAGAAATGTGGTAAATAAAATGGGAGAAATTAGATATGAAAAACTAGAAAATGCTTAAGTTTGCTTTAACAATAACTCATGTCATCGCAGTTAAATTGAGCAAACAACCAAGACATTCATCAAAAGAGCTCACTTTTCACTACACCAGTTTGGCTTTCTGACTGCGTGCAAAGTACGCAGCCAAACCCATAAAACACGTAGCGTGAACGTTTGGATGCGTACAATACGCAACGTGAAAAACGCAGTGAAAGAGTCGCAACACGAATTCGGGCTGAGTTTCTTTTACAGTACGCAACCTCAATTAATTAAAATGATAGAAACAATCAGCCCAATTATCAGATTCGATTATCTAGAAGCTAGCCGCCGGAAGCATTTCAGTAGCCAGATCCCAAATTCCCAATAGCTTTATACCTTGTGAGAATGGCTCACAACCTATTCATTGGTAGACACTGGAAGATGAAGAATCATTTTTTTTCTTGAACCCTTGTGCAGATGGAACACTAATACATGATTAATTGTGGCTAAGTCAATTGCCTGTAAAAAATAAACTCACATGAAGTCGGAAATCTCGAAACCCTAAATCATACAAGTAAATACCCCAAATATGTTTTCGAAGAAAATTAAACCCCTAAATCAAAGAACAAATCAAACCCTAAATAAGTATTGAAATAGATAGAAATCTAACCCCAAATCGCGATTAAATCCTAGAAATCTAAAGTTGAAATACACAACTCACCTAGAACTGGACGCTTGAGATCGATCATGTGAGTGTGTGGGAAAAGAGGAGGCTGCCTCAATACTGGCGGGAGGGACGACAACGTCGATCGATAGGATGGAAAAGTAGGAGAGAGGATTAGGAGACGGAGACGGAGACGAAGGAAATGGTGAGGATAAGAGGCCGATTAGGAGATGGAGCTTCTGCCGGATTTCGCCGCCGTCAAACGAGAGAGACGACGCCTCAGCTTCGACCCATCGTCGTTTCTACCACTAAGTCGAGCTCAGCCGAGACGAAGCCTCCACCATCTCCACCGAAGCAAGATTAAGCAAGAGAGTTGTGTGGATAAGAGTTGAGTAGTAAGAATTGTGTGGTTGTGGTAGAATTGTGCGGTTATAATTAGAATAAGTGTTCAATTTTTACAAAAATGCCATTTTCAGGCTGCAAACAAGATAAGTATGCAGTCAATTCAGGCCGGATGCATGAGTGTACTCATCGCGAATGGGTTTGGCTGCATACAACTTCATACGCAGCCAAGTTGAGCTGCGTACTTTCCTGTTGTATGTGTTGGGCCTTTATTAAATAAGTGGAGGCCTAAAGCTCATGTAGTTTGTATCCTACATGGAGAATGAAACCCTAATTGCTTGCCTATAAATAGGAGGCAATAGAGAGAAGGAAATAAGACCAATTCAATAGAGAATTAGAGTGAAATTCCTGCAGAATTTTCTGCTACTTTCTAGGCCAACCAGCAAGGTTCTCGAGTCTGATCGGAGGTTGATCCACCGTTGGACCGTGCTGATTTTTGGACAGGGTGTTCGGAAGACGTGGTACTACGTTCTGACCATTGGCATTTGCGTTTGGAGGTTTGAGTGATTTGATACGATTTTTTGATCGTGCGCCATCGATTCGGTGAAGTTTCTCTACTCTTTCTTGTAATTGTGGTTTGAGCCAAGATTGGTTAATTTTGAGATATTGTGATCCTCTAATTGTATTTAGAGAGAACTCGTTGTACCCATTATACTGATAATGGAGATTAAGCGGCCTCGAGGGTCCCGTGGTTTTTCCTCTGTCGCCTTGAGAAGGTTTTCCACGCTAAAATTGTGCATGCTCATTGTGTGTTCTTGTTTGCTATATTTTATTAGCTTTCTTGATTTGCTCTGCTTGATAGATTTCTACGAGATTTGCACAGGTGGGGAGAATTATTTAATTTCGTTGCATCTAATTATTCTATTAGATTCGTTTTTCTCCCAACAAAGTGGTATCAGATGGAAGGTTATTTAATCGGTATCCTGTGTTAAATAATGGAAGCTAATACAAGAAGAATGGTTAGTCTGAATGATTTAAATTATCATGTCTAGAAAGGGAAGATGAAAGATCTTCTTTATGTGAAAGATTATTATCTGCCGGTTTTCAGTGGAGTCAAGCCTGAAAACAAATCTGATGGTGAATGGAATTTATTGCATCATCAAGTATGTGGCTATATTTGACAGTGGGTGGATGATAATGTTTTGAATCATGTCAGTGGAGAGACACATGCACGCAGTTTATGGAGCAAGCTTGAGCAGTTATATGCTCGAAAGACTGGTAATAATAAGTTGTTCTTGATAAAACAGATGATGAGTTTGAAGTTTCATGATGGGGCTCCGTTGACAGATCATTTTAATGCTTTTCAAGGAATTATTAATCAGCTTGCAGTAATGGGTATCAAGTTCGATGATGAAGTGCAGGGTTTGTGGCTTCTGGGTACATTACCGGACTCGTGAGAGACGTTCAGGACGTCCTTATCTATCTCATCTCCAGATGGTGTTATCACCTTGGATTTGGCTAAGGGGAGTGCTCTGAATGAAGAGATGAGGAGAAAGTCACAAGGTTCCTCTTCGCACTCAGAAGTCTTAGTGATAGAACAAAGAGGAAGGAGTAAGAGCAGAGGTCAAAAAGGTAGAGACAGAAGCAAGAGTAAGAACAAATATACCAATGCAGAGTGCTATCACTGTGGTCTAAAGGGGCATATTAAAAAGTATTGCTGAAAGCTCAAGAGAGACAACCAACATGACAAAGAGAAAGAAAAGAAGGCAAGTCATGACGATGATGTTGCCACTATTACTGAAGAGTTTCTTCTCTTGTGTGATGAAGAAGATGTTAACTTGGCTTGTGATGAGACCAGTTGGGTAGTAGATAGCGATGCCTCCATTCATGCTACAAGTGGAAATGATCTCTTTTCATCTTATACATCTGGTGATTATGGCAATGTTAAGATGGGAAATCGAGGCATGTCAAAAGCTATTGGCATAGGGGACGTGCGATTGGAGACGAAAAATGGTACAACTCTTATTCTGAAAAATTTTAAGCATATTTCCTGACATTCATTTGAATTTGATATCAGTAGGCAAGCTAGATGATGAAGGTTTTCATCATACCTTTGGTGGTGGTTCATGGAAACTCACTAGAGGTGAAAAGTGTGTTTCGTTGTACGTGACACAAGCTAGAGTTTGTGGTGACATTATTAATGCAGTCGAGAAAGAGAGTACAACTGAATTGTGGCACAAGAGACTTAGTCACATGAGCGAGAAGGGAATGATGGTTTTGGGAAAGAAGAATCTCCTACCGGGAATGAAAGGTGAACCGTTAGAGAAGTGTGAGCATTGCTTGGCCGGCAAACAAACTAGAGTATCTTTCAAATCATCCCCTCCCTCGAGAAAGCCAGAGATGCTTGATTTAGTATAATCTGATGTTTGTGGTCCTATGAAATCCAAGACGCTTGGAGGTGGTCTCTATTTTATAACTTTTATAGATGATCATTCAAGGAAAGTGTGGGCATATATCTTGAAGACTAAAGATCAAGTGTGTGGTGTCTTCAAGTAGTTTCATGCCCTAGTTGAGAGACAGCCTGGGAAGAAGTTAAAGTGCATGGGAACCGATAATGGAGGTGAATATTGTGGTTCTTTTGATGATTATTGCAAGAATCAAGGCATTCGACATCAAAGGACACCTCCAATGACGCCTCAGCTAAATGGGTTAGCTGAGAGGATGAATAGAACGCTTATTGAAAGAACGAGATGTTTACTTTCACAAGCAGGGTTACCAAGATGCTTTTGGGGTGAGGCTTTAAATACAGTAGTTCATGTATTGAATCTCACACCGTGTGTGCCTCTTGAGTTTGATGTTCCAAATGGAGTTTGGACAGGTAAAGATGTCTCCTACAATCACTTGAAGGTATTTGGATGCAAGACATTTGTGCATATTCCAAAGGATGAAAGATCTAAGCTTGATATGAAGACTAGACCGTGCATATTCATCGGTTATGGCGAGGATGAGTTTGGGCACAGATTTTATGATCTGGTGCAGAAGAAATTTATCAGAAGCCGCGATGTGGTATTTATGGAGAATCAGGACACCAAAGATATTGCGAAGTTTGAAAAAAGTGTTCCGCAATTTATAACTTACTTGATTGATTTTGATATAATTCCTTCTACAGTTGTGCCAAGTCAAGTTGAAGATGAAGTTCGTGATGACCAGTAGGGTGCAGGTGATGTTGATGCTCCTATAGAGGTAGAGATGGATAATAAAGTCCATGAGCAGTTGCCAGTACCAAATGTTCCACCATTTGTTCCACTCAGGAGATCTTCTAGAGATTGACAACCGTCTACAAGGTACTCAGCTGATGAGTATGTGTTAGTATCTGACGGGGGAGAACCCGAAAGTTACAGTCAAGCCCTTGAAGATGAGAACAAGAAGGAGTGGGTTGAAGCCATGCAAGATGAGATGAAATCATTGCATGAGAATCATACTTATAAGTTGGTGAAGTTTCCGAAAGGCAAAAGAGCTTTGAAGAACAAGTGGGTTTACAGAGTGAAGCAAGAAGAAAATACTTCATGTCCCCGATACAAAGCTAGATTGGTCGTCAAGGGTTTCAGCCAGAGGAAAGGTATTGACTTTGATGAAATATTTTCTCCTGTTGTTAAGATGTCATCCATTTCGGGTGGTTCTTGGTTTAACAGCTAGTCTTAATTTGGAGGTTGAGCAGATGGATGTGAAGACTGTATTTCTCCATGGTGACTTAGATAAGAAGATTTATATGGAGCAGCCATAGGATTTCAAAGTAAAGGGAAAAGAGGACTATGTGTGCAAGCTTCAGAAAAGCCTCTATGGTTTGAAGCAAGCACCAAGGCAGTGGTACAAGAAGTTTGAGTCAGTCATGGGTGATCAAGGTTACCAAAAGACGAAATGTGACCACTGTGTTTTTGTGCGGAAATTCTCTGATGATGATTTTATCATACTATTGCTATACGTTTGACTGTTGGCAAGAATGTCTTCAGAGTTGAGAGATTGAAGAAATAGTTGAGTCATGTTTTTTCAATGAAGGACCTAGGTCCTGCGAAGACTATTTTTTTGGAATCCGAATTACTCACGATAGAGTTGCGAAGAAGTTGCATATGTCACAAGAGCGATATATTGAAAAGGTGTTGCAAATGTTCAATATGGGCAAGGTTAAAGTGGTGAGCTCTCCTCTTGCTACTCACTATAAGCTAAGCACACGACATAGCCCTTCTACGGAGAATGAGATGGACGACATGGATAGAGTTCTGTATGCCTCAACAGTAGGAAGTTTGATGTACGCAATGGTGTGTACAAGGTCTGACATAGCTCATGCAGTTGGTGTTGTGAGCCGTTTTCTGTCAAATCCGGGTAGAGAGCATTGGGATGCAGTCAAATGGATTATGAGATATCACCGAGGTACCTCTAATTACATACTTACTTTTGGAAGTGGAGAACCAGTGCTGGTTAGCTACTCTGATTCAGATATGGCAGGAGATGTTGATAGTAGAAAATCCACCTTGGGGTATTTAATGACATTTGCAGGTGGAGCAGTTTCTTGGCAGTCAAGGTTACAAAAGTGTGTTGCACTTTCTTCTACAGAAGCTGAATATATCGCAACAACTGAAGCATGTAAAGAGTTGTTGTGGATGAAGAGGTTCATAGGGGAGCTCGGTTTCAAGCAGCAGCGCTATGTGGTTTACTGTGATAACCAAAGCGAGATTCACTTGAGTAAGAATTCTACGTTTCATGCAAAATCGAAACGTATTGATGTGAGATACCATTGGCTTAGAGATGCACTTGAACACAATTTGTTTGAGATTGAGAAAATCCACACATATGATAATGGTTCCGATATGTTCACGAAGGCCTTACCAAGGGAGAAGCTTGATGTTTGTCGTAAGATCGCCGGGATGGCGATGCTCTCCACTTAGTTGAATAAGGGGGAGATTTGTTGGGCCTTTATTAAATAAGTGGAGGCCTAAAGCCCATGTAGTTAGTATCCTACATGGAGAAGGAAACCCTAATTGCTTGTTTATAAATAGGAGGCAATAGAGAGAAAAAAATAAGACCAATTCAAGAGAGAACTAGAGTGAAATTCGTGCAGAATTTTCTGCTACTTTCTAGGCCAACCAGCAAGGTTCTCGAGTCCAATCGGAGGTTGATCCACCGTTGGATCGTGCTGATTTTTGGACAGGGTGTTCGGAAGACGTGATACTACGTTCTGACTGTTGGAATTTGTGTTTGGAGGTTCGAGTGATTTGATACGATTTTCTGATCGTGCGCCATCGATTCGGTGAAGTTTCTCTACTCTTTCTTATAATTGTGGTTTGAGCCAAGATTGGTTAATCTTGAGATATTGTGATCCTCTAATTGTATTTAGAGAGAACTCGTTGTACCCATTATATTGATAGTGGAGATTAAGCGGCCTCGATGGTCCCGTGATTTTTCCTCTCTCGCCTTGAGAAGGTTTTCCACGCTAAAATTGTGCGTGCTTATTGTGTGTTTTTGTTTGCTATATTTTATTAGCTTGCTTGATTTGCTCTGCTTGATTGATTACTGCGAGATTTGTACAGGTGGGAAGAATTATTTAATTCCGTTATATCTAATTATTCTATTAGATTCGTTCAATATAGGATACACATTCAAACTGGAAATTAGATCAAAACCCTAAGCATCAAGTTCAATTGCCCTCTTTCAATAAAGAAACTCCCCAATATAGCAACCAAAATAGTTCATTTCGATGTCAATTCTTATATAGAAAATCCATTATATATATGTATATATATTCGAAATTTCTAATATTTTCATGTATTCTCTTGTGTTCATTACCAGAAATTGAGATTCAAAATTCAAATACATGTCATATTCGGTTTATTTAATTATTTTGTAATATATATATAATTCATTAAATACTAAACGAGTCAGCTTAAGATTGATTTTGTTCGTGTAATTTCATCATAATTATATTTACAAAAAATTTTAAAATATATTAATGAAGATATATAATTAATTACGTATTAAACGAGCCGGCTCGCGAATCTATCGAGTCTTACAAGATCGAGCTCGGCTCGTTTATTAAACAAGTCAAGTCTTGAACTCGAATTCAGCTCGAACTCGATTATAACGAGCCCAACTGAATATTTACCGAATCGAACTTGAGCAGTTCGTTGAAAGCTCGACTAGTGTGCAACTATACTCCTTATCCTCGATGTGTTTTATTGTTGATTATAATTGTTTGTTTTTAATTACACTTTATTTATTTTTTATTGCAATTTTTTGAATTTTCTAAGAAAATTTATATTGTGAGTATGACATTATTTAATAGCATTGAGAAAGCAATTTTGTATGGTTTTCAAAATATAACATGACATAGAATTCAACTATTCTTTCGCCTTTACATTATATATACATACAGTCGGAGAAAAAATAATTATATTGTGATCGTGTATGAATAAAAAAAAATTGTTTAAAAACAAGTTGTAATTTGACTTCAGAATGTAATATCACCCCTGTTTTGAAAATTTGGATCTGCCGTTAAATATTAGCAGTAAGTGAGATTATCCTTATAAAAGAAAAGGCTAATAAGACTATTTTATGAAATGATTTCGTTTCATGTGCCTTACCAGTTCATTCATTAGAAGTCAATTTCTTTACATAGAATTAAAAATCAATTTTGCACGATATGACAGATATACGACAGCTCAATATATGATATATTCAGCTAGCTGGAGAAATCAATCATAGCAATGGTTGCATAACTCCCTATAAATAATAATTCCAACCATATATATCCATCTCAACACTAAAATTCAATATGAAAAATATATATTAATTTTCTCTTGGTCACCATATGATGCCCCAGCTAGTGTTCACGGTGCGGAGGCAGGAGCCAGAACTGGTGGCTCCGGCCAAGCCAACGCCCCGGGAACTGAAGCCGCTCTCTGACATCGACGACCAAGAGGGTCTCCGGTTTCAAGTTCCGGGCATACAGTTTTGTAGAAAAGTTGCTTCTATGGAGGGGAAGGACCCTGTTAGGGTTATCAGAGATGGAATTGCTCAGGCACTTGTTTTTTACTACCCGGTGGCCGGTCGCATTAGGGAAGGGCCGGGTCGGAAGCTCTCTGTAGACTGTACCGACGAGGGTATCTTATTTATAGAGGCCGACGCTGATGTTGCGCTTGAGGACTTTGGTCCGCTTCAACCACCTTTCCCGTGCTTTGATGAGCTCCTTTATGACGTTCCTGGTTCTAGTGATATTATCGACTGTCCATTGTTGCTCTGTCAGGTACTTTTATCTTAATTCAAACTTCTATCTCTTGAAATCAAGATACATATATATTTGTAATTTGGATCTCCACTCTTAATTGAGTGATACCTAGACTACCAATGGTTGAAAGAAAACAAAAGAAATTAAATGTGAAATATGTGATCGGAAGTGTGGTAAAAATTTAGTTTTTCCTTATTTTTAACTATGAGTATTTTAGATTTCTTTAAGTAAGTCTCAAACTGATAGTTAAAATAATTAAAATATTAAATTGTCAAAATGATATAGTTCTTTTATATAAAACAAAGAAGTATATTTAAATGTAATAAACGGTCATTTTCCTTCATATTTAATTACTGACCCTCATCTTCTTCGATTCTATTAATTTTAATTGTTGATTGGCTATGAAACAATAGTTTTTTTACATAGCGCATATAGTAACTATTTATATGATATCAAAGGTGACACGGCTGAAATGCGGAGGTTTTGTCTCAGCCTTCCGGCTCAACCACACTTTAATGGATGCATACGGCCTAACTCAATTCTTCATCGCTGTGGCAGAAATGGCATTTGGTGCACATGCCCCATCAACATTGCCTATATGGAACAGAGATATTTTCAAAGCCCGTGACCCGCCACGTGTCACATGCGCCCACCCCGAGTACGATCAAGTGGATGGTACCATAATTCCGCTTGACGGCGACATGGTCCACCGATCTTTCTTCTTCGGGCGGGCGGAGGTGTCGGCTCTCCGCCGGTTCGCACCGGACGGCTCGCACCGCTATTCCACATTCGAGGTCCTGACGGCTTGCTTGTGGCGGTGCCGCACGTTGGCGCTTCGGCCTGACCCCGAGGAGGTAGTTCGCATGTATTTCCTCGTCAATTTACGCGGCAAAGACTGTGATGTCCCGGTGCCGGTGGGGTACTACGGCAATGCGCTTACGACAGTGGTGGCGCTGACCGCCGCCGGGAAGCTTTGCGAGAGGCCGCTAGGATACGCGCTAGAGTTGTTGAGGGAGGCCAAGGCCAAAGTCAACAAAGAATACGTGCAGTCGCTTGCAGATCTGATGGTGATCAGGGGACGGCCTCACGTCTCGATGGTGCAAGCTTACATGGTTTCAGACGTGATGAAGGCTGATATTAGACACGTGGATAATGGGTGGGGCCAGGCGGTGTACACTGGGCCGCCGATGGGTGGATTAGGACCTGTACCTGAATCATCAAGCTTTTACGTACCCTCACGCAACAACAAGGGAGAGAATGGGATATTGGTGCCTATCTGCTTACCTCATTCGACCATGGATACATTCCAAATCGAATTGAATGCCATGTTAAGCGATCAACTCGCTCCATCACAACTCGTCAACTCTAAACTATAATTGGACAACTAACTCTAATTTATGCAATAAATATCATATTGATGTACACTGATTTTAATTCTCGCAACTCAAGTTATCAATAATAAAAATTATATTTCGTAATCGATGGATTTACACATGTATCCTCTATAATTACAATTATATATTTAGTAAACACGCAATCTCTCTCGTTATACATGCAAACATGCGGAAACAAATATGGTTTACTTCAACGTAGGGTAAAAGTGTCCTGATTAAGATTTTATTATAATAGAAATAAATTTGAAAACTTCACGTACATTTTTTTAGTTTGTGAGATTTTCACTTAATTTTTCGGAAAAAATCATTTTGTGGAGCCCTTTAACTTGCCTAATGTTTCACTTTACCCTCAACGACGTTAAGTCACTGTGTTGGGCCCGTAGACAGTTGTCCACAAGCACCTTATAACACGCAAGTGCACGCGGTCGTTACAAGTAATAAATCCTGATAAGCACATGGTCGAATCCACAAGGACCAATATGGGTTAATTCAATTTAATTTATACTATCAAGTGTAACTTAAAGTACTCGATTTATAAATGGGTTTTGAGATATGTAAAGTACAAACACTTGGGAGAGACTATTCAGTAGAGAAAACCATGGATGCTAGACTATTTATTTAAATTACAATAAAATAAATGATAAGTTTTGATAAATTATGCAAGTAATGTGAACCCTAAGCAACAATCATATTAACACCTCCTCTCGATTTGGTGTTAGCCTAGACACAAAGTGTTCATCATCCCTCTCGGGTAGATAACAACCATGAGTCTGCAATAAGTACAACAATAATAGGGAAGGGGTTCCGAAGAGTTGAACCCCTTTGAATCTAAGTTTGTCTGTCATCCACCGACCTTCTCAGACACGACAATGCGACTCTCACAAATAATATTTATTCGTCAACAAATATTATAAGCCTTAAGCACTCAGAATCAATCACATATGCATAAAATAATTCAGTTCATACTCATAAATTCATCATGATAAAAAGTTACGACCTAGCATCCATGATCAAGGGTATTTAGCCCATGATCATGGTGCTAGAACCAAAATCCATAAAGGTAAATAAACAAATTGAGTTTAAGGAATAAGAACGAAGAACCCTAAAACCCAAAAGGTTGAAGAACATGAATCGTTGAATCCCTCTCGATTGTTGTTGTGTAGCTTGCTTGATCTTAGCACTTGAATTGCCCTTGAATCGGATTCGAGCTCCTCTCGAAGTCCCCAATCATCTCCTTGGTTTATATGGTGTTCTACTCTCTGCTCTCCCAAACCGTGGTGGCTGAATCAGTTCAATTGTGGCGTGAAGACTCAAAATTTCGGCCCCCACCTTCAGAATTCGTGTTTGGCTTATATATTTTTTTTTCTGCATCTGGGAGGTGTAACGATCGTTACAGTAGGTGTAAAAATCGGCATATCATCGTTACATCTCCGTTTCATCATTGTTACAAGTCTCTGTCTTCGAATTTCCTTCGAATTGATATATTATGGGCCCAAATCGGAGTTCGGATGAGAACTCTACATCACCCGAAAGTATCAGACAATTTTCGCCCACTTCCAGACCTCTAATGAAAAAACTTCCTTCACGAGAATTGTAGATCTTTTCGTCCTCTTCAATTTAGATATAACGTTATAGCACTTTCAAGTCAGCTGGTCTGCAATCCCGATATCTGTTTTAGTGCTGCCTTTCAGTGCTGTTTTGAACTTCTTCCCATGAAATTTAGAGAAAACTTCCTTCTATAGAGTTGTAGATCGTCGAGTTATCTTCGATTTGATCTAACTTTGGGTCACCTCAGATTAAATATGAGGAAGTTGTGCTCTCTAAAATATTCTGCTGCGATTTTGGCTCGGTTTTGACCCTTTTCACATGTATTCTGCACATTCACACCAAACATACCCGAAGACGTAAAAGTGCCATAAAGATCAATAATTTAACACATCGAGGGTGAAATAACACCTAAATAATATGAGAACGGCCATTTCGTGTTGAACGTTAGAACAGATATGGACCGTTAGATCTGTGGTGTGATCAAGATGACACACGTGTGGTATGACTCCACCAATTCATTAAACAATCTTATGTGCGAGGGTAATATGGAAAAATCGCATAGATGTATAATATGTCATCGATTATGCATGATTAATTATTTTTCCAAAATTATTTATTTTCTTTTTATATAAATCAAATTGTTATTTAATATCTCAAACAATGATTAAGTTTTTCACTTTTTGTTGTTGCGCTCCATTTTCTTTTCATGTTTTTTTGAAGGAGTTTTCTTTTTTATGTTAAGTTGGCGTTTCTTGAATTACTTCCTTTTATTTTAAGTTGACATTTCCTGAATTAATTGACATAAGTGCACTTTCCCTCAAAAGTTTGTGTCCATTCAATCATGTTTCAAATTTTTTATGTATTTTTCCGCCAAGTCATTCTCTGAATAATTACGAGAATAGCGAAATTAATTACGAGTTGCATTATCAGTGTAACACTTCAAATATTAAAGTCACACATGTGTAACACATGAACAAACTAGATAGTGAGCAGCCATACCAGAATTCGGTATCATTTCACAATTTCCTATAAAAGATTATCTGATTTAATAATTTTTAATTTGTTATATATGTATATAGGGAAGAGTTCGGCTGAGAACCAAATGTGTCGTGAACATTCACCTATTTTCGCTGGACATTCACTTTCATTGGATATCACAAATTTTATTGGACATTCACTTATTTTCAATGGACAAACTCAGTTCTCACGTTCTCATATATATATATAGGGGCTGGATCAGGTGAGAACTAAACCTCTATACGAGAACTGAGTTTGTCCATTGAAAATAAGTGAATGTCCATCGGAAATAAGTGAATGTCCAATAAAAATTGTGATATCCAATGAAAGTGAATGTCCAGAAGAAATAGGTGAATGTCCAACAGAAACACTTTATCCATTCAAAATAAATGATTGTCCAATGGAAATAAGGGAATGTCCTGTAGTTCTCATGTTCTCACGACACATTTGGTTCTCAGCCGAACTCTTCCCTATATATATACACACACACAGACACACACACATATACTAATTTTTTTTCTCTTCAAGCTCAAACTAAAATTTGAGTCCATCACTAATTTCATTGAAGGTTGAAATCACCATCCCTAATCTCAAATTTACAATACATACACCCTATAACACACAAGGGTCAGAAAAAACCTAAATTCATTCGCATAATCTAAAATAACAATAACCTAGAACAAATTTATTAGGGAAGTTTGATTCGATCATATATTTATTAGGAAAATTCAATTGAATCTAAAGAACTTTGATCCATTTCTAGATCCTAAATTCAATTCATGAGGGAAATTGAGGACCCAAATCTCAAACTTCGTCCTCTCGAAATCGAGGACTTGAAGTTATGTGTTAGTTAATTATGAAAATCATGAACCCTAATATTGCATATATACATAATTGCTAGTATCTTAGAACTTGATGATTTTCACACATAATGAATAGATCGATAAATATACCTTAATCCATGAGAGCGATAGCGAAAGCACTTGATTGAGAGGAATTGATTTCTCCCTCATGACTCTTTAAGCTTAATGAGTTTCTATGATGGCTAAGAAGAACTAACATGATGGGTAGAGAGGGAACCAAATCCTAGGGGCTTACTTTATATATACCCACCATCAGGATTTATTAGGAAATTATATTTTAACCAATATAATTCATCTTATTTCCATTAAACCGTATATTCACTTGGGCTACATAATATTTACAAGCCTTCTTAATGGGTTTTGAAATAAATAAAGTCTAAATTCATGATTAAAGAAAATATAAGTGCACATAGTATAAGATAAATTTAGCTTAATATTGGTTACGTCATTACATCACTGTCAAGTACGATGACTAGCAAGAATCATAGTGATTGCACATCAGTTTGTCGACATGGTCCCTTCTATGTATCACAGTACTAGCATCATACTTAACAAGACACATAATAAGATATTCAATAATGGTCCAACAATAATGTCTTGTCAAAGATGAATCTTATTTAATTCACATAATGCATAATGTATATATACCAATCATAAGCAACAAGATTCATAACCTCAAATCAGAAACAAAATAAACGAGCTCAAAGTGTCAATCACATAATGCTAAAAGATCATAAATAACATAAATGATGACATCCAATGATCCCCATACTTTCGACATGTTTCATAAATGTCTTAAGGCAATTCTTTCGTTTGAATCTCCAATTATAAACTTTGTGCTAATTTGTACGATTGACACTCTTTGTTTTTGATCATCTTTGGAATACTTGTCGTTTCTTAAAAAGAAGGTTGTCATGGAGAACAATAAAATTTTAGCGAATTGACAATAATGTTAACAATTCTAAGCCCTAAAATAAGGCTCTGCAATCATAAATTGTAGCCTCAAAACAAGCTACGAATAAACTTCCGGGAATACAATAATGACAGTATGTTTCACACTCTTTAATGGATTTGCTCCTCTGTGTGAATAAAACATATGTTCATAAATGGATTCTCTAGTATCCACGAATCCGGTAAAACCTTAATGTTCAACCACATCAAGATGATTGAATCTATCGTAAATGAGCATATCATATTTCATTCATTGCAGATATCTCCATACTTTATTTGCAGCTTTACTTAAGAATTTATTATTATTAGTAGTACTTCATTACATTCTAATTCATTAATTGAGACTAACTTTATCTCCCTTCTGAATTTGAAGAGCACTTGCATAACCTTATATTCCGATCACATTGTATATCTCAGTCATACATTTACTTTTAAAGTCTTTAGAGAAGAATTCATTGGTTTGACATGATAAACTAATATCATAAGTAAGGTATAGTCAACATACAAAACTGGTATTATAAACGCACTCCCAGTGATCTTCGTATGTACATCGATTAACGAAATCCTCATAAATCCCAAAATATGTAATGATATAATTGAACTTAAGATACCATTGTCAGGAAGCTCGTTTATGTTCACACATTGACTTCTTAAGATTACACACCTTAAGTTCTTTTCGTCAACCATAAAACCTTTATGTTGACTTAAAAAGATTTGTTAACATAAAATCATCACAATAACAGTTAAATACAATTATAGTATCGTAAATAAGATGATCAAGATATATTGAACCAATAACACTAACACACATGATGATAAAATGTAAGTCATTATAATGCCGATGGAACTAAACATACATGTCCATAACTATAATTGACATTAACCATGTGTTGTTGGTTTAAATACATCAAGATAATATATCAATAAAGGGCATGCATCAGTAATCATATTGGCACAATGGGATGTTTACATACAGAGACCAAACTTACGCAATAGAATCACAGAACAATATTAAACAATTATAAGATCATGATTGCTTCATAAAGAACTCATAAAAACACACATGTAATCATGATAATATCATAATAGCATGCAAAACTTAATAAGATATAATGCGTGGTAATACATTAACGATTATTGATGAATTAAGCTAAGAACATCAACGAACAAGATAATGATTGCCGAAAGCTAGTTTAAGTCATGATTCTTATTATTGTTTAAACATAAGGTCGTACATCCAAAACATACAAATATTTTATCAAGCATGTGATCACATAATATACAATTACCCCAATTAAAAGAAAACTCAACAGTAAGAAACATATGCACTTACTCGGTGATATGATTATCATATTGCATGGCAATAAGCAACATAAAATAATTAAAATAATTAGTAATCAGAAAATCACTTATTCACAACAGCAACATGCAATTGATTTAAATCATTCACAATTGAAAAGTTATCAATTACTTTAATTATGGATACACAATGTTTTGGGTAACGAATACTTACTTGATACTTTAAAGTACGATTACACTTTTTTTGCAATATCATCTTGTTGCGGTGTTTTTGCATAGCGTACTGAGCACAAATGCCGCAAATTTCGAGGAACTTAGCAAATGTATCAGGGCATGTCCTCTTCATTATAGCTTACATAAAATTCACCACTTTTGTATGATAATTTTTACATTTCTTTTTAATTGTTTTTCAACCCCATTGACAAAATTGAGATTTTTCGTGCAACAAATAGATATATCCATAACATGGAAAAATTATTAATAAAGGTGACATAGTATTTTTCTCCACTAAATAATGGAACATCATAAGGCCCACAAATGTCAGTGTGTATAACTTCAAGAAGATTTGTGTTTATTGTGGCTCTTTTCTTAAGTATGTGTCTTGTGTGATTTCCTTTAATACACTCAACAAAAATTACAAGATCAATAAAATTTTAATGAGATAGGATTTCATTATTTATTGATCTATTCATTCTTTCTTGGATACATGATCCAAACGTTTATGCCACAAGTCAGCAAATGATTAATAAGTAAAATCATTTTCAATGACAATATTATGATACAAATATCATTATTTGAATCTTGTGGATATGAGCATATGACTAATTAAACTTTCATATTCTTTACTAGCCCACTCCCTTTATTTACATGATTCACTTTCAGCTCCTTTATGACCAACAAAATTAACTTAATGACTTCTAAATTTCTTAAGTCTTGCCTCCTTATGAATGAGCATGTTTTATAATTTATGCACATTTTATTTATCCTTTAGAGTATTATAATGCACGTGAAACATACCATACTCAAAGGTAAAGACTTAAGGAAAGATCATTCTAGGAAGCTTTCATTCACTTGCATTCCTGGTCTTTATCTTACTTCAATGTTCACCATCTCACTGACACCTTATTACATGAGACGAGAACCATTGAACTTCATGATTATTAACATACACATAAATGCCACATCAAGTGAATTATGAATTTTCTTAAGTGCAGACTTAATGTTGTTTGTTACATTAATTCACATAAACATCATGTTTAGTCTATTAAATTTTTCCAAAACATTATGGATGGATATATGCTCAGTGTTGCTAACATCCATAACAACGACATAACGCTCATACAATTTAAACAAATTGAGCATATTAAACATAATAATGACGAAACTTGTGAATGAAAATGAACAAGAACCAAGGCTACAAAAATTTTAATTCATGTTAAGATGTTAATGATTTGAGTAATAAACTTCACACATAACAAGAATTCAAAAACATCAAGCAAAACAAACATGAAATACATTGAAGTCCACCTTTAAGTGTAACAACAACATATTATATAAACATGATTGATACTCAATAATTTCACGTGATTGCTAATTTACCTACTACAATTAGATATAATTGTAATCTTTAGATATACTAATTACACCTAACCGAGCACATAGATTCATCACAATAATGTTCGTAAAAATTATAAAACGAATGATCAACCTTTGGACGACCCATAAGTGTTTTATAATTATGAACTTGATGACAAAACCTTAGAATTATCTTATTGTCATTTAATGTATGAACAACACATAAACTTGAGTAGTTGAATTTATTTTAATTTAATGTCTGCGAACTTTTCTAATTTGGCCACTTTGGCTACTAACAAATTAACTCATAATATAGACATGATATCGAAAGAATCACAATCATTCTTCAGAATATAGATACCATATTAAAAATAGGGTAAATTCTACATGACCCCCCTTAACTATAAGCGTGTCTCACATGCACTCCCTTAACTACAAAATCAATCTGTGAGGTGCCTTAACTATTCAAAAATCCCACTGTACCTTTTTCTGTTGACTTTTTTCAAAATTCTGTTAAGTTTTTGTGAAATGACGAAAATACCCTTGTATCTGAAAAATTAAAATAAATAAATAAAAATGATTTTGAACTTTTTTTTAATTTTCTCGTTCTACAAAATAAAGAATAAAATTTTGTTAATAGTAAAAATAATTTTTAAAAAGTTTTTTTTATAAAAAAAATTTAAAAATAAAAAGTTACTTTTAAACATCGTTTTTTATTTTTATTAATTTTTATAAAATAAAAAATTAATACTAAAATATTATTTTTATTCTTTATTTTGTACAACGAGAAAAAAGAAAAAAAAGTTCAAAATCATTTTTATTTATTTTAATTTTTCGGATACAAGGGTATTTTCGTCATTTCACAAAAAACTTAACAGAATTTTGAAAAAAGTCAACAAAAAAAAGTAAAGTGGGATTTTTTGATAGTTAAGGCACCTCACAGATTGATTTTGTAGTTAAAGGGGCATGTGAGACACGCTTATAGTTAAGGGGGTCAGGTGGAATTTACCCTTAAAAATATCATAATCATTCTCAAATATTTTTATTCAATTTTAAATTTGATGTTTATGGATTATTCTAATTTGGTTATTTTGGTGCCTAACAAATATGTTCATAACGTAGACATCATATTAAAATACCATAATCATACTTAAATAGCTTCATTCAATTTCAATTTGATGTATATAAATCATTCTAATTTGGTCACTTTGACTAACAAATTAATTCAAAATATAGACATCATATAAAACATATGTTGACAGGTTTTCCCCATGGGTTAATAGTGTTATTTCTATATAAATTTATTGTCATAGCGTTAATTTAAATACCATCATATAAACATAAGAATTAAAATATATAATACCATGTCCATAAATCTACAAATTTAAAGTAGCTAGGAAGATCTTGAGTCAAACTTTAATTTTAATAAAATAGGAGCATAACCGTAATCCATAAACTTTAGAACAAAACTTTAATTTCATTAATCATATGATTCAACTTGTAGATCTTTATACAAAATTGACGATATACAATTATGGGTCGAAATAGAAACTAAAATAAATAAATAAATAAAATAAACTTTATGGTTAGAACAATAATTTCAATACTTTTTTTAAAAAAATACTATTCATGTTGAAAATACTATTCACTGAATCACTATTCATCCTAAAACACTGTTCAACCTGAAAACACTATTAAATTGGAAATATTGTTCATCCCGAAAACATAGTTCGTCCGATTTTTTTTCAATCCAAAATATAAAATCTTTAAGTCATGGATCAAAATAAGGATCCCGTAATAACCACATAAGAGATCATGTCGTAACATGCAGCGGAATAAAAAAAACATTCATAATCGAAAAATCATTAGTTCAGGACCATGCTATGATATCACATGTAAGTTAATTATGCAAATCATGAACCCTAATATTGCATATATATATATATATATATAATTGTTAGGATCTTAGAACTAGATGATTTTCACATATAAAGAATAGATTGATAAACATATCTTGATCCATGAGAGTGATATCAGAAACACTTGATTGAGAGGAATTGATTTATCCCTCTTGACCTTTTTAGCTTAATAAGTTTTCTATTATGGCTAAGAAGAACTAACGTGATAGGTAGAGAGAGCACCATTTCCTAGGGTTTACTTTATATATACCCACCATCAGAGTTTATTAAGAAATTACCTTTTAACCAATATAATTTATCTTATTTTTATTAAATCATTTATTCACTTTGGTCACGTAATATTTCACTTACATGTCCACTTAAGGGCTTTGAAATAAATAAAGTCTAACACTATGGACTCGCCAGCTTCTTTGGCTAGATTTTGCAGCCAATTGACGCAAAACCCGTACCGATAAAGGGTTTCAGCAAACCACCTCCGTCCATATGAAGAAAGAGACGTTGTTTCACCTTCATTCAACCCCTATCTCCCTTCAAGATTCAACCATCACTTCCTACAGGAAGCCACCCATCTTGAGAAAGTTGCCACGACTCAATTCCATGACGTCGGGGAGGAACCTGACCAGGGTATCTTCGATTCACCCAAATTCGTCCAAAATCGATTTAAGGGCAGAGGACGTCGACGACACGCTCAAGTCGATAGAAAGAGCCAAATCGAGACTGGAAATCTGGGGGATGACGAGTGTACCTTGAAGGAAACTCGTTGACGGCAGGACAGAGAGGACAGAGGAAGTCGCTCGCCAAAGTACGTCCCTCTTCTCTGCCCCTTTTTCTCGTCGTCACGATGGAGTCGTCACTCTAGCTGCTCAATACCGACAACGTCTCCAATCCCGACAGTTCATGGAGCTCCTGGTCGATGTATTTGTAAGATGAATGGGATGGGATGGGATGGGATAGAGAAGGGCACTTTTGCCATTTTCACAAAATATGGCACTCACGTGAGAGTCACGGGGTTGACTTTTGACTAAAAATTAATACCGTTGAGGTGAAGTGAAACGTTAGTTAAGTTGAGGGACTCCCCAAAACATCTTTTTTGAGAGAGTTAAGAGAAAATTTTACAAACAATATGGGAAGTATGTGGAGTTTTCTCTGCATAAAATGACTCAAATTTGGATTGATAGCTCGGTCAGATGAAACTTTGTTTCAGAAAAATCTCATGAAGGATTAGAATCATGCAAATCAAGATTTCTTCCAACAAGTACTGTATGGACACTTTCTCTACCGACGGAGACACCGTCACACAAGTTTTAAGAACTTTTCAAGGTTTCGGTAAGGTTGGATGATTTACCGCAGAAGATGATGGATTCTGGTCAGGTGGAGGCGGGCTTAAGAAATCTAAATCCTCTTGGTGACGGTTGGGGGTGGCCAGGACTGAAGCAGCGTGATTGTTGACGTTGCTGCTGTTGTACAGAGTAAGATCAGACAGGAAAAGTGTTTCCTCTGTTTCATCATCCTCGTGATGCCTCTAGTTGTTGCAATACTCTGTTTTTTGGTATAGTCCTGCAGTGAAGAAAGACAAAAGTATTCCTTCAATGAATAAGTGACATGTGTAGTCGTGTAGAGATGTGGGCCCAAAACATACATTTGGAATTAATTTATACATGAACATATTTAGGCAAATACTTTTTTTAATCACAATTTTTCTGTAAAAGGTCCTAAAACTTGAAGCAACTGACCACGATGGATTGGAGCTCGGGCCAAGCTAGAAACGGGCCCAAATACACATGCTATGATCTCTTAAGTAAGAAAATGAAGCACGTGAAAACAATGGTAACATTATTCTTGTGCGAAAATTTTGGAAGATAAAGAAGTAATGGCCATTGACCCATTTGGATGGCACTGAGATAGATTTGTGGTATATTAGGTGTACACTATTAATTTGACGAGATTACACCAGCGCACAGCAAATCACTTAGCAGATATCTCCATACATGTAAAGAGAAAAAATCTGTATCTTTGTACGCTCACTCTCTTTATATTGTGTCACACTCTAGTTTCTACCACATGTACACCTGGTTTCCATCATATGACCAGTTTGTTGCACTATATGTACACATGTTTCTATCAAGTTCACATCAAAGTTATAGTTTTGATTCCGGTCTCCATAGTTAAAGTCGGGGACCCTAGATGCGCGAGCCTGATGTGACATTGTATTCACACTTTTATCCCGCATTTTAGCACCGAATTGTTCTCGTTTCGGCTTTTGAGAGCCATTATTTTGTACTTTTGATCTTTGGAAGTAATTGTGACATTTTGTAGGTGGAAGGCAAATTGGAGCATTTCTAGAGCCCGTTAGAGGTAGCACGAGCGTCACAACGACGAAACAATCTGGCCAAGGGGTGTCACGATCGTGACAAATTATTCAAATGATTAGTGTCCCGACATGACGAACGACACGGAGGCGCAACGATCGTGACTTAAAGTGTGTCACAATCGTGACACCTCTTGTCACGATCGTGACACTATTCTGACAGCAATTAAAAAAGACGTCACGATGGACGTAGCCTTATTTCTCTTCCTCACACAAATCGTACGTAGTCCATCCTAGATGGAGGTGTACCCGTCTCTTGTAACCGAAGTTAAAATCATATTCGTCGCCTTCACCGAAGTTTTACCATGTATCGAGTTATTTTGTGAACTTTCATTCACATTGTTGTTATGATGTGTTAGAATTATATTTCCTATTGTTCCCTATATAAAGGAACATCTTATTGGAAATCAAGTATTCATAATAATATCATTATATTTTAGAAATTCAACATGGTATTAGAAGGGTTCGATTTGTGCATGTCTGTGGGATTCACGTGTCTACGCTCTCCTGTGGACTCCAGCTCATATGCAGAAGTTCTGTCCTGTTATGACCCATGTGTAGGCAAGGATACCGAGTAGGGAAAGTGTTGAAGTAGAGACTCATGTGTACACGAGCGTGAAAAAGGAAATAAGCCTCACGCGTACATAAAATATGGGAGGGAAAAGTTGTGTGAATCCCACGTGAAAAAGAAGTGAAACAAATTGGGTGTATATAAAGAGAATTGTCAAACTCAACTAATAAGTTTGAACTTTTAGTTGTGAAGACCTCGATATGTACATTCCAGTTTTTTATGATATCAGAGGTATTATTAGATGTTTTTTTAACAGACAAAAAGAACATCTTATTCATAGGAGTATCTTTATTATTATTATAAGTTTTGCATCTTATTTAATTTGATGGAATTTTAAAGTCATTTTGATGCCATCTAATAAATTTCATATTTAAATAGAAGAATATTAGTATGTTTACATTAAACTAAATAAATTCAACGGGTGATTGATTTCAATTCCCATATTGAGAATATTGTTGATAAAATGAATGGTTGAAAGTGTTCTTTCCCTAACAAGTAGTATAACTATTTACTGAGTTAAAGTTTGACCTTATTTCACTTTGATCTAATCTGATAAAGTTGGTCAGTTGTGTACATACATATATGATGAAATCATTAAGTCTTAAATGCATGTTTTATTAGATCGTGAGTGAATTCATATGTTTTATGTGTAAGACATTACTTAAGCTACTCTCTCGTGACCAGCCGGGCTGATAAAATATTATTATGTGAAAGTACGATACAAGTGAGTGATTCAAGTTATATATAAATAGATTAAAATCTTTTATGCATGAGAATCTATAAGCTGGCAATCTCACAAATTATAAAACAATTATTTAGTCTCTTTCAAGGTGAGTGTCGATATTTTCTTCTTATATATAACATATGGATAATAAATCATGGTATGTGTTCAAATTGGCGACACCACCTTCCCAGCTATATATAGTGTTCACGGCGCGGAGGCAGCAGCCAAAACTGGTGGCTCCGGCCAAGCCAACGCCCCGGGAATTGAAGCCGCCCTCTGACATAGACCACCAAGAGGTTCTCCGGAATTCCAACTTCCGTGCATATAGTTGTTTTTTATCTCAACCGTTGTTTTCTTCGTCGGAGTGCTTAAATATATTCGCATATTTGTATGTGAATATGATATTAATTTGTATGCGAATTTGTCCCTTAAATTAAGTAGAGCTAATATCAAAAGTTTTTCCAAATGTCAATTAAAATATATTTTATTACTTATTTTTTTTTAGTTAACGAGTTGTGTATTAAAATTTAAACTCGAATATGTTATGAATAAACAAGAACAGACTAAAATTAATGATTCTCAAAAAATCTTAAAATCAACACTTAATTCTAAGGATATCAAGTTTAACATATTTTTATATACTTGTGAAATGAGGAATGACTTGTATAGCTGTGATTGTCTTTTGAATTTTTAAACCATGCTAACCCTTTTTATTATTTTAAGTCACCTGAAAACAATATCGCTACTTGCACTAATTCAGTGTTTACATCCGATAAATTGATGTTGGGTACTGAATTTGAAATATTACCAATTCATCACATATGACAAGAGCTTGTTAATCGATTTATATTAAATATTGGGTGAACATTTTGGACCTGGAACGATGAATTAAATCGGGTCGGATTGAAATCAGCACCAAAGGGAAGTTATGATTAATGATTTGGTTTTGGTTGATATATATTAGGTGACGCGGTTAAAGTGTGGAAGTTTTGTGATACTTTAATGGATGATACATTAGGTGACGGCTTGCTTGTGGCGGTGTCGCGCCCTGGCGCTCCGCCCTGACCCCGAGGAGGTCGTTCGCATGTCGTGAATCTGCGTGATGATGATGCTCCGGTGGGCTTCTACGCAACAACAATGGAGAGGATGGGGTATTGGTGCCTGTTTGATTACCTCATTCCGCCATGGACTCGTTCCAAACCGAATCGAATGCCATGTTAAGTGGTCAAGTCGGTCCATTACAGCTCGTCAAGTCTAAACTATAATTTGACAGGTAACTGGAATTTTATGTAATAAAAATATCATATCATTGCACTGATTTTCATTCTCGCACCTCAAGTTAGGCATGTGATGATATATACATATATAGTAGACACTGCCCTTTCCCTTTCTATCACATGACAAATAAATGCACTAAAATAGAAAGTTCCATGAGATCATTATAAAGCAGAAACATCCATATATGTTTTAACACTATACATATCTAGAATCACCTGTAACCAGCAGTTCCTGAAATAAACAACCTTCTTTCCCCTGAAAAACATGAAGATGGCGAGTTCTGGCGAGCATCGGGCAGCTCCGAGAAGGGAGAGGTCGGCCGGTGAAGTCAGTTGGAAGGTCGGTGTTGAATTTCTCGGTATTCCATAGGCAAAGAAACAGAGAGACCAAGAGTATGGTTTTGAAAATTTAAAACCAAACCAAAAGCATTTCGTCTTTTTACTTCAAAAACTAACTGAAGACCTAACGGTTCTTACCATATGTCTGTTTTGATATTTCGGTGGACTAGATGTTTACTTTTAAAAATGGGTGTAGCTATGTGTTTTTTGATCAAATTTGAGTGTGGCTAGGTATACTATACCCTACTTTCTTAAATTATTATAAATTATTTATAACAATTAAGGTTGTTGAACTCGAAAGTCGAGGAGATATCAGTCAGCTGAAAAATAAGGAGATATGTAAATTCAGAGAGATCACAACAAAATGCATTTTCTAACATATATTCATATTTATTATTTATTAAAGACAAAGAAAATTATATTTGATTATTTTTAATTTCAAAACATATTAAGAATCACTCTATTCTCTTACACAAATTGAATCACAACACAATTAAAAATAGTTATCAAGTTGGATATCATCAATTAATTGCAATTTGCAACATGAAGAAATTAATTGGATTTAATTAACCGTGTTGATGTGGACCTATAGTGACATGCATTGACACTTATGTCTCACATTTAGCACTGAATTGTATTCGTTCTGGCTTTCTAGAGCTATTATTTTTTTCTTCTGACTATCGGGGTTTTTTTTATACCTTTTTGCAATGTTGTAAGAATCTCCGACTTGTCCAACTAGCCCCCGATTAATCTCTCCGACCAGTCCCTGATTAATCCTCTATAATTACCGATTAATCATTTAAATCGATTTATTTTTCGATTAATCTTCGACTAATTCTTGATTAGTTCTTATAAAGCGCTTACCGACTGACTAGCGCCTAGCGATTTTTACAACACTGCCTTTTTGTAGGTGAAAAGAGCTATTTTGAAGTAATTTTGTGAAAGGGAAAGAGGTGTGACGCGCGTTATAAGGAGTATAACGCGGATCACTACCGGACAGAGATCTGCGGCGTGAGGAGAGCACGCACATCACACTTGAAACAAAACGAAGTGTAAAGCGCGTCACATATTTCTTGTGACGCGTGTCACAACGCCACGGAGAGGCGTAACGCGGGAGTGAGGAGACGCTCGGAGAGCTTGGATATATTTTCACTTGTGGTGCACATCACAACCATGTGATGTGCGTCACATCGCGACAAACCCAACTCGCCTACTTAAGTCAAATTCCACCACCACCACCATAGAAGGAAGCAAATGAAGCATGAGACTACAAGAAGAAGCTTGAGTTGAGAGATTTGAGTCACCCAAAACCCTTTTCTTAGTGTTAGGGTTTGTAATCTTCTTTTCTTTTCTTGAATCAAGTATATTTTTTGTAGTTGAATGCTTGAGCACTATGACTTTGGGTTAAAAACCCTAAGCCGAAGAAGCTAGACCTTGATTTGGACTTAAGTTTTGATATTTATGATTAATTAGTTGTTTTTATTGCATGATAAATTTTATTCTACTTTAATCCTTATGTGGGTGATACTTGTCTATAACTAGTACCTATCTTTTATCGTGGTTCAACTTCGAGAGGAGTTTGCAACAATCGACATAAATAGAATCGAGAGGTTGGTTCGTAGAACCCACTTCTTGTACCGAAAGTTATTGGGCATTCAAGCCGTCGAGAAGTTAGTAATAATATCCCGAGGGTGTAGCTAACTCCAATATGTTGTTGTCACCAATGTCAAGAGATGGTGCCGGTATTTGAACATAGGTTCAATTTTCGCGATAAATTGATTCATTTATAGAATGTGAACGAGTGAATGTCATTTGATTGAATGATTTGTTGATATGTGTGCATCTTCGTTTGAAATTTATTTTGTATCTCGTGTGATTGCTAACTATTGTTTACTTAACTTTCTATCTCTTATCTCGACTCGACCTCGAGAGGGGCTAGAGGTCGACCTAAACGAGCCGGCTTACGAGTCTATCGAGTTTTAAAAAATCATATTCGAGCTCGGCGACTCGTTTATTAAATGAGTCAAGTCTTGAACTCGAATCTAGCTCGTTTACAACGAGCCCATCCAAATATTTACCGAATCGAACTTGAGCAGCTCGTTGAAGTTCTACTCCCTATTCTCGAGGTGTTTTATCATTGATCATAACTGTTTGTTTTTAATTACATTTTATTGATTTATTATTGCAAAATTTTGAATCTTCTAAGCAAATTTATATTGTGAGTATGTCATTATATAATAGTATTGAGAATTTGGATGTGTCGTTAATTATTAGCACTATTAAAAGTGAGATTATACTTATATCCAACCATCAAAAATATAATATTTTTGTTTTGATCACCATATATATGAAGCTTCCAGCTTCCCAGCTAGTGTTTACGTACGGTGCGGAGGCAGGAGCCAGAACTGGTGGCTCCGGCCAGGCCAACGCCCCGGGAACTGAAGCTGCTCTCTGACATCGACGACCAAGAGAGTCTCCGGTGTCAAATTCCGGGAATACGGTTTTGTAGAAAAGTTGCTTCTATGGAGGGGAAGGACCCTTTTAGGGTCATCAGAGAGGGAATTGCTCAGGCACTTGTTTTCTACTATCCCGGTGGCCGGTCGCCTTAGGGAAGGGCCGGGCCAGAAGCTTTCTGTGGACTGTATCGGCGATGGTGGCATATTCATAGAGGCCGACGTTGATTTTGCGCTTGAGTACTTTGGTTCGCTTCAACCACCTTTCCCGTGCTTTGATGAGCTCCTCTATGATATTTCTTGTTCTAGTGATATTATGGACTGTCCATTGTTGCTCTGTACTTTTATCCTAATTCAAACTTCTATCTCTTGAAGTCAAGATACATATATAGGGTGTTTTCCGTGAGAACGAACACAGGAGCGTCATGTGGTCGATGGGAAGGGTATTTTTCTGTAAAAAAAATTTCAGTAAACCAGGTAGGGAAAGTGGTTTAACTAGAATTTGGAAGAAAAAAAAGTTGTTTTATCCTCTACGTCAGCCCTGACTCACTACATCATCTTGGACTTTCGGGCTGCGTGCTAAGTACGCAGTCAAACTCATAAGGTACTCAACGCAAAGGTTTGGCTGCGCACAGTACGCAACGCGAAAAACGCAGTGGATGAGTCGCAGCTCAAGTATGTTCGCGTTGCGTACAGTACACAGCGTGAATTCGAGCTGTGTTTGTTATACAGTACGCAACTCAAATGCGCTGTGTACCGAAACTTCGTGCCTATATACGCAGTCCCCAACGGAAAATTGCAGGTCACTACCATGTACTATGCACTTTTTCATGTCACCACCTCTTTTTTTTAGTTGCATGTCACCACTGTAAGGTTTCATTTAGTTGCACCGTCCATCACAGAGTTAAGTTTGATGTAAAAAGTCCATAATACCCCTATATTAAAAAATTCAAAAAATATAACTTTTGAATTTTTGTTTTAAAATATTTTTATCAGATGAATAGTAAAATACTTATTTCAAAATTACTTTAAAAAAATTAGTTTTTTCAAAAAAATATTAAAAATAAAAAACCACTTTTAACAACATTTTTTATTTTTAATATTATTTAAAAAATAATAATATTCAAATCGGTTTTTTATTATTTATTTAAAAAAAAATAAGTTAAGCAAATGATTTTTTTTAGTTTTTAAACACAAGAGTTTTTTAGTCATTTAAATATTTCAGTTTTAAATTTTATTAAATGACTAAAATACCCATATATTTAAAAAAATGAAAAATAAATCATTTGTTTAACTTATTTTTTATGGAATAAATAATAAAAAATTTATTTGAATATTATTTTTTTAAAAATAATAATTTTTATAAAAAATATTAAAAATAAAAATACTTGTTAAAAGTGGTTTTTTATTTTTGAAATTTTTTTAAAAATAATAATTTCGAAATCAATATTTTATTATTTATCTGATATATTTTTTTTTAAATCAAAAGATATTTATTTTTGAATTTTTTTAATATATGAGTATTATGGACTTTTTACATTAAAGTTAATTCTGTGATGGACGGTGCAACTAGATGAAACTTTACAGCGGTAACATCCAACTAAAAAAAGTAAATGGTAGTGACACGCAAAAGTTGCATAATACAAGATAGTGACCTGCAATTTTCCCTACTCAATAAACTAAAAAATATATATACTGGGATGAGATGATTTTCGAATTAAATGGAGATATGAATCTGTTGCACATATCTCTTGGAATTGTAAACATCAAGCAAATTGCATATAAAATGGGTTATAGCCCAAGAAGAAGAAGAAGAAGAAGAAGAAGAAGAAGAAGAAGAAGAAGAAGAAGAAGAAGAAGAAGAACTCAATCCATACACAAATCAAATCTTCCTTTACATTTACACGAAGCAGAAGAACTCAATCCATACACAAATCAAATCTTCCTTTACATTTACACGAAGTAGCAACCCAATTTGACTGACAAAGAAAATTGTCTATAACCTGCAACATACATAAATACAAGGGATAATTACACTTTATACATGCTAAAATGATCAATTTTACATTTTACTACAGCTAAAAAAAAGTTTATATTTTACAACATCTAATTGCGTATTTTTTACGCTTTACACTAACGGTGTTAGATTTTGGATGGAAAATTTTCATATTGTATGAAAAGTCGAAATTGCCCTCAATTATTAATCAAAATTTCAAATTGATGCAATTATTCATCAAATTATAATATTTATTAATAAAAAAATAATTTATTATTATTAATTATAATTATTTAATATAAATAAAAGGAAATTATTTTTTCAATTATAAATTATTAATAATTATAATTAAAAGTAAATTAATTATTAAAATAATATCAATTAATAGTAATAATAATTATAAATAATAATATATTAAAACTTTCAAATAACATAACTCTCTCGTACGAGTTTTGTTTCGGGCTCATATATTATATCAAATCAAAAAGAATTGGAAGTCAACAATTTTGAAGAAAGAAGTATTTGTCTATATATTATTAATAATTGATTTAAATTTACGTGATAAATAATTATTACCAAAAACATAAATAATTAATTATTAATAACTTTTTAAACATTTTGCTGTAACACTGGTAAATGTTGGACGAATTTTTTTTAAAGATTAAAAAATTTGTTGTCATTGGATGAAATTTTAGACAAAAACTTATTAACTAATATTAATTGAATTATTAATAATTAAATCTGGTCTGACCGGATTTGAGTGGAAGTTGATCTTAGTTAGAGAAGAAAATCCTAAGGGCATTTTGGTCTTTTGGTTATAAAATGAAAATTTTCATCCAAAATCTAACACTTTTAGAGCAAAGTGTAAGAAAACGCAATTAGCGATAGTAAAACGTAAACTTTATTTTTAGTTGTAGTAAAATGTAAAAGTGATCATTTTAGCGGGGGCAAAGTGTAATTATTCCTAAGTACAATTACCATAAACATGAATCTTGGTTGCCTTCGTATGAAGATTTGAGGTTTCAACTTTTTTCTTCATTTTTTCCTGACCCAATGAGCACGTCTATAAACTGCAACTTTTGAGTAAGTTTGGTAGGAACTGAGTAATCAAAGATTCGAAATTTATTATCTCACAAAACTGCATATTCAGTTTTGAGATAATGATACTTTGTTACACCTAACTATTTGAAATGACACTTTCATACCCTAACTATTTTTCTTTCTATTTTAATATTCTGGTAATTTTTGTGTGACAACCTACCTCTAAAGTGTCTAAAATACCTAAATTACTCTTGGTTTAAGAAATCATAAATTGAATTGGTTCAATTTTGTTAATCTCTAGTTCAATTTGATTTATATTAAAGATGTCATTACAATTATGCCCCAAAATTTAAAATTAAATTTGAATCATTTCAAATCGGATTTGATAAATCAAATTGGATCAGTTATATTTTGATTTCCTAAACAAGGGGTATTTTAGTCATTTTAGCATAAGTTGTCACAAAAAAAATGTCTGGGTACAAAAAAGAGAGAAAAATAATTAGGGTATGAAATTATCATTTCACTATAGTTAAGTGTAACAAAGTGTCATTATCCCTTCAATTTTTAATAAGAACTCAAAATATCTTCAAAAATGATAATTTTTTATTTTGTTTTTTTTTTTGCTAACCTAACAAGCACCCTCTTATATCTGCACTATTTCTGATAAAAAAAGAGAAAATTTCACAAAACCCATCAATTTTTATGATTAAAGTTTCGTAATATGTACTGAGAAAACAGGAGAGACTCACATGGAGGTAGATCTGGACGGTGAAACTCCTGTCGAGGGGACCGGCGACCGAAAACCCAGAAAGGAAAAAATAGATGCCGGGTAGATATGGACGGTGAATCTCCGAAGACGCTCAGAAAAACGCAAAGCTACCACGGTCGAGTCAGACCTCGTCGCTTAGATCCGACGCTGCGCATCGGCATCGATTTCGACATAGGCGATGGGAAATCGAGGGAATGGCGGAGGATCTTTTCTTGAGCCACCGGAGAGCGAGATACATTTTTGGAGAGAGAGGGAGAGAGGCGAAGGAGATAAGGATATGTGGGATTGTATGGTGAGAAGCAGATCTGGTGAGGGAAATGGGGTAAGCAAGATGACAAAAGTGCCCTTGTGTTGTGATTATTTAAATTTCAAGAGTTGCATACTCAAGTACGCAGTCAAAAAGTAGAATAGAAGTTGCATACAAACATGTAAGCAACCCGAACATCACTTGGTTACGTACAAGTATATATGCATTCTGACTTAACTACGTACTAGTCCAATGTACGCGACCCGAATGCCCAAATGGTGTACGTGACGTCAGTAAACCTGTCAGCCCAACGTTGACGTCAGCAACGCGCCACGTGTTGTCATCCTGCTGGTTAGCACGATTTATACGACGTGGTCTGGTTTGCATCCGACCATGCATCTACATATATATTTGTAATTTGGATCTTCACTCTTAATTTAGTGATGATATTTAAGGATAATTACAATATACTGCGCTTAACTATAACAATGACACTTTCATAAATAAAAGTGTGAAATATCTTGTCGGAGGTGTAGTCAAGATATTTTTTAAAAACAAAATTAATCGATTTTTATTTACTTTCAACGATGAGTATTTTAGGTATTTTAAATGTAGGATGTACCAAACTATCCGTTAGGATACGAAGGTTAAACTATTAAAGTGTGAAAATGATATAGTTTTTTTGATAAAACAAAATTGTATAATCAAGTTACCGTAAACTGCCATTTTCCTTGGCCCTCAATTTTTCTGTTGTATTGATTTTAATTGTTTAACTCATAATAAAAAGTTTACGTGGTGTACATAGTAACTATTTTTACACTATACAAAGTCACGCGACTAAAGTGCAGAGGTTGTCTTAGCCTTCTAGTTCAACTGTTCAACGGATGTATACCATTGATAATATTAGTTAGTCTTTTGACTAATATTTAGTTTCACACGTATTTCTCATTTGTTATTTAATTAAAGTGGGAGATGTTACATTTTATCTCTTATATTTGGTTACTTCAAAAGTGTATATATACAAGCACTATTATCTGAAATCTTTTATACATATACGACATAACTCAATTCTTCACTGCCGTGGCAGAAATGGCACTTGTCGCATGTGCCCCATCGACATTGCCTACCTGAGTAGAGAGATTTTCAAAACCCGAGACCCGCCACGCGTCACATACGCCCACCCCGAGTACGATAAATTAGTGGAAGGTACCATCATCATTCCGCTTGACGACGACATGGTCCGCCGATGTTTCTTCTTCGGGTGGCCCGAGGTGTCGGCTCTCCGCAGGTTCGCACCGGACGGCTGGCACCGCTATTTCACATTCGAGGTCCTGACGGCTTGCTTGTGGCGGTGCCGCACCTTGGCCCTCCTGCACGACCCGGAGGAGGTGGTTCGCATGTTTTGCTTTGTGAATTTCCACGGCAAAGACTGTGATGTTCCGGTGCGGCAGGGTACTACGGCAATGCGTTTACGGTTGTTGTGGCGATGACCACCGCCGAAAAGATGTGCGAGAGGCTGCTAGGATACGCGCTGTAGTTGGTGAGGGAGGCCATAGCCAAAAATAACAAAGAGTACGTGCAGTCACTGACAAGTCTGATGGTGATCAGGGGACGACCTCATGTCTCAGTGGTGCAAGCTTACATTGTTTCGGACGTGACGAAACCTGATTTTGGACACGTGGACTGAGGGTGGGGCCAGGCGGTGTACGCTGGGCCAGCGATGGGGTAGCAAGTGTTGGGTTTTTATTTAATCTTGTTCTGGCTTTTCTTGTTCTTAGTCGCACTAGATTAGCTCTGTTTTTGAATAAGGTAGTATCGGGAGATTGCTCTATTGATTTTGTCAAAAGGTTGTTGAGATTTCCTCGAATATCTATATTTGTTTATGTTAATTTCTTGAGGTATAAATAAAGAAAAATGCAGCCAGAAAAGTGGCTGGTTCACTGCATATTCACTGCGTAAAATTATACTCTGTTTTTGGTTTATTGCTTTCAATTGGTATCAGAGCAAGGACGATCCATGGCGCAAGGTGTAGAGGCTAGTACAGGAGGCTCAGCTGTGAGCTCGGCAAGCACGGTGAGTGCTGCAGTCAAGACTTCGGGTCGAGGAGGACTGCCGATGACTTACCCGATGTTGACCGATACGAGCTATGGTGTTTGGGTAGTAAAAATGAAACTGGTAATGAGAGCGTTGGGGGTCTGGGACGCGGTGGAAGGTGATGTCGTGGTGAGTGACGAGGTTGATCATGGAGCACATGCTGTGATCTCTCAGGCGATCCCTGACGCAGTGATGATGTCCATCGCCGACAGGAAGACAGCCAAGGAGGCTTGGAGTGCAATCAAGGAGATGCACGTGGGAGAAGATCGTGTGAAGAACGCGAATGCAATGGTCTTGAGAAGAGATCTGGACATAATGTTTATGGCCGACGGCGAGTCCGTCACAGAATTTTCCAGGAAAATGACAAATCTGATAAGTGAGATCAGGTCGCTCGGATGTGAAATCTCAGAGAAGGAAATTGTGGAGAAACTTTTCCGATCTGTTACTGACTCGTTCCTACCTGTCATCAATACCATCCAGCAGTGGGGAGATGTAAGTAAAATGACTTTTGCTGAAGCAGTAGGCAGGTTACGAGCACACGAAGCAACAATAAAAGGAAGGAAAAAGAAAAATGAGGTAGACCACCAGTTGTTGCTGACCAGGGAGCAATGGGAGAACTTGTCAAAATCCGAGAACAGAGGCCGAGGTCGCGGGAGAGGGCGAGCTCAAGGAAACTGGCGAGGCAGTGGAAGTGGAGGCAGGACTTCACGAACCTTTGATAAAAGTAAGATCAAGTGTTTTAATTGTTGTGAATATGGACATTTTGCCCATGAATGCAGTAAAGAAGCAAAAGAAGAGGCTTATATGGCTGAGCAGCCCGAGGACGATGAGGAACCAGCTCTCTTGGTTGCAATGTCCAATACCAGTGAGCTTGTCATGCTAAACGAGAAAGAAGTGATACCAAGGCTCGGGAGTGGGAACAAGATGGAGAAACAGAGCTGGTTTCTAGACACAGGAGCAAGCAACCATATGACAGGCAACGAGGAGGTGTTTGTCAAACTTGACCGTGGCATAGGAGGCACAGTCCGGTTCGGAGACAACTCTGTGGTGGAAATTATGGGACGTGGGTCAATTTTGTTGGAAGGAACAAATCAAGAACACAAGCTACTAACTGGTGTGTACTTTATTCCTAAGTTTAGAAGTAATATCATAAGTCTGGGTCAGTTGGATGAGGCAGGCTGCAAAATCGTGTTGGAGAAGGGGGTGATGAGCGTGATTGACAAGAATCTCAAGCTTTTGGCAAAAGCTGTGAGAGGAAAGAACAGGTTATATTCTCTAACACTACATTGTGTAACTCCTATCTGTTTACTAACAAAAGCACAAGATAAGAGCTGGCTCTGGCACTCGAGACTCGGCCATATCAATTTCCACAGTCTGCAGAACATGTCAAGACTGGGTGCGGTTCGAGGTCTGCCAGAGATAACACATCCCGATCAACTCTGTGAAGCCTGTCTCGCCGGAAAACAAAAGAGAAAGTCGTTCCCGAGAAAGTTAGAGTTTCGAGCATCGCAGAGACTTGAACTAATTCATGGAGATCTATGCGGACCCATAACGCCAGAGACACCTGCAGGTAACAAATACTTCTTTCTTTTGGTTGATGATTACTCAAGGCATATGTGGGTAACGCTAATCAGAAGTAAGGACATGGCTCTCACAACATTCAAGAAGTTTAAGTCTAAAACAGAGGTTGAATGCGGAAACAAACTAAAAGGTCTGAGAACAGACAGGGGAGGAGAATTCATGTCGGACGAGTTCAAAGAATTTTGTGATGATCAGGGAGTAAGTCGATCCCTTACAGCGCCAAAATCTCCTCAGCAAAACGGAGTTGCAGAGAGAAGAAATCAATCCATAGTTGGAATGGCGAGGTGTTTACTGAAAAATAGAGGAGTGCCTGGTTTTCTGTGGGGAGAAGCTGTGGCAACTGCAGTGTTTCTCCTTAATCGATCACTCACAAAGAGCGTGGTGGGCATGACTCCTTACGAGGCATGGTTTAAGCTGAAGCCACCAGTCCACTACCTACGTGTCTTCGGGTGTGTGGCTCACACAAAGGTAACAACACAATTAAAAAAATTGGAAGATCGAAGTACCCCTGTTGTGTTTGTTGGCTATGAACCAGGGTCCAAGGCGTATCCTTTCTATAACCCAATCACCAAGAAGCTTGTTGTCAGTAGAGATTGTGTTTTTGAAGAAGAAAAGAGTTGGAGATGGAGTCCAGAACCAGAGGGTGAACCTGAGAAACAAGACATATTTGTTGTTCATTGGGAGGGAATTGATCACTCTTCAAATGTGTCAGAACCAATAGAAACAGAGCACAGCTCATCCGATACAGAGAATCGTGACAGGCCATCAGAACAGTCCACACCAGAAGGTCAAGGGTCAGGAGCTCAAACGCCTGAAAGCTCAAGGAGTGTTCGGCGACTATGTGAGTTCTACGAATCGCTCTCCTCTCCTGAAAGTACTCCCTCTCCCTTTTCTAAATTTGAGAACTCATATGATACTGGAGAACCACTAAAAAAGAGATCTCTTCGAGATATTTATGAAGACACATCAGAGATAGGAACAGAGCACACTGAGTTTTGTTTGTTATCTGCGGAAGAGCCAAATAATCCGAGTGAGGCTCTTAAGGATAGCAACTGGAGATGTGCTATAGAAGAAGAAATGCAACAGATCAGACATAGCAACACTTGGGAACTCACCCAATTACCACCAGGGAAGAGAGAAATTGGCTTAAAATGGGTGTTCAAGGTCAAAAGGAACTCTGAAGGTGAAGTGGTGAAATATAAGGCGAGGTTAGTAGCAAAAGGCTATGCGCAAAGAGAGGGAGTCGATTTTGATGAAGTGTTTGCTCCGGTAGCTCGATTGGAGACCGTGAGGGTGCTACTGGCGCTTGCAGCTCACGAAGGGTGGAAGGTTCATCACATGGATGTTAAGTCCGCGTTCTTGAATGGAGAATTGTCTGAGGAGGTATATGTCTCAATACCTTTCGGCTTTGTCAACACTAGTAGACCTCGTGCAGTTCTCAGGCTGAAGAAGGCGCTTTATGGCCTGAAACAGGCTCCGAGAGTTTGGAATGCCAAGCTTCATGAGACTTTAGCAGATCTGGGATTTCAAAAAGGGAAGACAGAGCATGTTGTTTACACAAAGGCAAAATCAGGTACACTCTTGATTGTGGGTGTTTATGTAGATGATTTTTTAATTGTTGGTTCGGATATAAATTTAATCTACCAATTCTAGACTCAGATGAAAGAAAGATTCGAGATGAGCGATCTTGGCTTGTTGACTTATTACCTGAGAATCGAGGTAAAGCAAACAGAGGAATCAATCACACTCTGCCAGTCTGGGTATGCACATAAACTGGTAGTACAGATAGGCCTGCAAGACTGCAATTCATGCATGTGTCCCATGGAGACGGGACTGAAAATGAGCAAAGCTGACAACGGGGCGAAAGTTGACACATCTCTGTACCGAAGCATTGTGGGAAGTCTAAGGTATTTGGTGAATACAAGACCAGACCTAGCTTACTCTGTCGGGCTGGTGAGTAGGTTCATGGAGTCGCCTACTGTGAATCACTTATCTACAGTAAAGAGAATAGTGAAGTACATTAGTGGAATGCTGGGTTTGGGATTGTGTTACAGAAGAACAAAATCCTCTCCAAGACTGATAGGTTACAGCGATAGTGACTTCGCTGGTGATAGAGATGATCGGAGAAGCACTACGGGCACGGTGTTTTTCTGGGGATCGAGCTTAGTGGCGTGGTCGTCACGAAAACAGAACATTGTGGCGCTCTCGTCGTGTGAAGCAGAATACATAGCAGCCGCAACAGAAGCGTGCCAAGGTGTGTGGCTAATTCGGTTTCTGAGCGAAGTGTTAAAGTCAAAACCAAAGGTGCTCTGTTTGAAGATTGACAATAAGTCTGCTATCCTGTTGAGTAGAAATCCAGTATTTCATGATCGAAGCAAGCATATTGACACTAGATATCACTTTATCAGGGAATGTGTTGAAAATGGAGTTGTGGTGAGCGAGCATGTACCAACAGAAAACCAGAAATCAGATGTCTTGACCAAGGCTTTGGGAAAAAACAAGTTTGTTGAAATGAGGGAGAAGCTGTCCTTAATTAATGTGAAGCGTGAATCACAAGATTAGGGGAGGCATTGTTGAGTTTTTATTCAATCTTGTTCTGGCTTTTCTTGTTCTTAGTCGTACTAGATTAGCTCTGTTTTTGAATAAGGTAGTTTCCGGAAATTGCTCTATTGATTTTGTCAAAAGGTTGTTGAGATTTCCTCGGATATCTATATTTGTTTATGTTAATTCCTTGAGGTATGAATATAGCAAAATGCAGCCAGAAAAGTGGCTGGTTCACTGTATATTCACTGCGTAAAATTATACTCTGTTTTTGGTTTATTGCTTTCAGTAAGTACCACACTCTCTTGTTGTAGATGGTCTAAGAGAGAGAATTGCTCAGGCACTTGCTTTTTAGTACCCGGTGGCCTGTCGCATTAGGAAAGGGCCGAGCCGGAAGCTCTTTGTGGATCGTACCAGTGAGGGTATCATATTCATAGAGGCCGGCGTTGATGTTGCGCTTGAGGACTTTGGTTCGCTTCAACCACTTTTCCCGTGCTCGACCCATTGTTGCTTTGTCATGTAATTTTATCTTAATTCAAACTTCTATCTCTTAAAGTCATATACATATATATTTGTGATTTGGATCTCCACTCTTAATTTAGTGATGATAATATTTAGGGATATTTAGACTATCACTAGTAAAAAGAAAAATCAAGTGTGAAATATCTGGTCGGGATGTGTCGTACATATCTAGTTTTTTAATCGTTTTTATTTATTTTTAACCGTGAGTATTTTAGATATTTTAGGTGTATGTTTTCCCAAACTAATAGTTAGAGTCCTAAAAAGAGAATAAATGTATAGTTATAGTATTAAAATGTCAAAATGGTATATATTGTTGTTTTTTATAAAACAAAATTGTATAGCTAAGTGCAGCAAACGGTTGTTTCTCTTCATATTTACCAGCCCTCATTATTTTCTATGGTTGTGTTGATTTTAATTGTTAACTGATTATGAAACAATAATTTTTGTTACATAAGCGCATATGGTAACTAGTTATTTGATATACAAGGTGATACGGCTAAAATGCGAAGGTTTACCTTAGCCTTATGGCTCAACCACGATTTAATGGATGCATACCGCCTAACTCAGTTCTTCATCGACGTGGCAGAAATGACATTTGGTGCACGTGCCCCATCAACATTGTCTACATGGAACAAAGATATTTTTAAAGCCCCAGGCCCGCCATGTGTCACATGCGCCCACCCCGAGTACGATGAAGTGGAAGGTACCATTATCATTCCGCTTGACGACATGGTCCACCGATCTTTCTTCTTCGGGCGGGCCGAGGTGCCGGCTCTCCGCAGGTTCGCACCGGACAGCTCGCACCGATATTCCACATTCGAGGTTCTGACGGCTTGCTTGTGGTGGTGCCGCACCTTGGCGCTCCGGCCCGACCCTGAGGAGGTGGTTTGCATGTATTGCCTCGTCAATTTCTGCAGCAAAAAGTGTGATGTTCTGGTGCCGGCATGGTATTATGGCAATGCGTTTATGGCACCGCCACCGAAAAGTTGTGCGAGAGGCCGCTAGGGTATTCATTGGAGTTGGTGAGGAAGGCCAAGGCCAAAGTTAACAAAGAGTACGTGCAGTCGCTAGCAGATCTGATGGTGATCAGGGGATGGCCTCTCGTTATGGTGGTGCAAGCTTGCATTGTTTCGGACGTGACGAAGCCTGATTTTGGACACGTGGACTATGGGTGGAGCCAGGCGGTGTACGCTGGGCCGGCGATGGGTAGAGTAAGGGCCAAACATGGATTATCAAGGTTTTACATACCGTCACACAACCAGGGACAGGATGGGATATTGGTGTCTATTTGCTTGCCTCATTCGGCTATGGTTACATTCCAAATCAAATTGAATGACATGCTAAGCGATCAAGTCGGTCCATCACAACTCGTCAAGTCTAAACTATAATTGAAAGAGTTAAAATTTCAAGTAATAATTATCATATCGTTGTACTGATTTTAATTATCGCAGCTCTAATTATCTATAATAAAAATTATTATTTGTAATTGGTAGGTTACACATGTATACTATACAATTACCAAGGATGGAAGCATAAATATGCAATCTCTCATCATGCAGAAGCATAAAAGACTGCTGGTTAATTAAGGTTTGAATATAATATAAATAAAAAGATGCATTGAAGTGAGAACCAACAAATGCGTGAGAATTATGAGAACTAATGTAGAAGCGTCATGTGGCAGGAGGGACATTTTTCTATGCCTTATAAGTGAATCTGTCAGAAAAAGGTTTAATGAGGATTCGGAAGAAAACAGTTTTTCTCAAGCCGCTACGTCAACGTGACGTTAGCACGTCTGCCGCACTCTGAGAGGTTCGCACTGTACTACAGGCTGGGCCAAGCTTGGAACGGGCCCAAGTACACATGCGATGATGGTCTTTGAGGCCCAAACTGAAGCCCATAAAACCTGAAGAAAACAAGAAATGGGAGGATACAGATTCAGAGAAGCTATGGCCAACACACTTGTGATGCGACCGTGCGCAGCAGCTTTATCGTCCACAGCTCGAATCTTTCGCCGACCTCTTCCTTTTTCTCTCCAGCCGACCAAGGTTCTACTCTCTCGGACAAGTGCGGTGCTGCTGGTCCGTCGCGGCTCAGCTGAACAAAAGCTCCCACTTCACAACGATGATGTTGTTGGCCTCTTCTCGAGACCTAAATTTGCGGGAGCTTTGTTAGGTCGGAGGAGGTTCAGCTCGCGAGCCACTAACGTTAATGACGCCGGCTCTATTGATTCCCCCCTCATGGAGTCAATGCAAAACAAGGTTTTATTTTTGTTGGTTCAGTTCATGGGTTTGATTTCAATATGTTGATTGGTTTTTACTTGAATAGATTAAGGAACAATTGAACGCGGAATCAGTGTCGGTGAAAGATGCTTATGGAGACGGTCGACATGTTAGGTATTTGTTGCTAATGTTTTCTTCTGCTATTGGGTAAAATTATTAGACATATGGAGTGAAGTGGGTATTTGCTCCTTCTTGGATTTTGAAGGAATAACCAATGATAATTGGGGTATTAGACCCACTAATGAAAGTATGTAAAGTGTTGCATTTTCATCTCGTGGATGTTTTAAACGGTTACAGCTTAGAATGTGGATGATAAGAGAAAATGAGTGTAAAAATGATTGGTTAATTGAAGTCTTTATTAGGGAGTTGTGCAAAATGGCTACTGCAGAATGATTGATTGATTGGTTTTAAGGTTTCAAATTGATTCAACCCTTTTTTGCTTGGAAGTATGATGTCGTTAGTGATTAAATTGTTTGTTGCCCATCTCTGGCGGGTCTGTCTGAAGTCATGTCTTAAATCCTTATGAAACAGCCAATTATAAGCAACGCCAAGTAAGGAAATGATTAATTTAATGGATATTTCAATTCATTTGGGCTAACAAGGTGGTGACTCGATATATTTCAGCTCTTTCTTAAAAAGTAGTCTGTCATTTGGGATTAACCTGTTATTGTCAGATAGTTGTATGAATGCAAATGATTAATTTGATGTAACTCTTTTCTGGAAAAAAATAACATTATTGTCATTGGCTATCATGCTTGACGTGATATTATGTATGGCACCATATTCCCATATGTTGATTACTTGATTATACTTGCAGAACATGAATTCTGTTATGATAGAGATCAGTACACGAGTGAATCCTATACTTGCATATGTTGAATTTTTCGGGAAAGAGGTTACAAACTAGAATACTGAACGTCTTGGTTACGCCTTTTCTCCCTTTTTATAGTGGCCGAGAATCAGAAAGTTATAGAAGGGGTGGATTTTGGGTAAGACCTATAAAAAGAAGGGAAAATTGGTAATGCATGCATGTGATGCTTGCATTTGAAGTAGTGTCTAAAATCAACAAAGATGATATTAAGAGAAATGCATTTCTGCCCAAATTACATGCACCAATTCATAAATTTCCTTGTGTGCTCCTATAAATAATATTCCACAGTACGCTGGGTGTACCATTCATGCTGTTTAGTTTATTGTTGCCCACATCGCTAGAGAAATGCCTTTGATGCTTGTATTGTAGGCTATAGCATTGTGGAGAACTGTTAATCTGGATTCTATTCCCCACAAAGATGAGCTTAAGTGATAGATGATACTGGAATATGATTATGTTAACATTGCTTTCTCACTTGGCCAAAGTTCCATCATACGGCCATTTCCTAGTGTGGAGCACACACAACGTTTTCATTTCTCTTGGGAAGCTATATTTTACCTCCCATGCTTTGATGCACATCCAAAGAGAGCATACATGCAGTTTGGGAACTACTATGTGACTTGATCATAGTTAAGATAACATAAAAAAACTATCATACAATTTGCCAAGTCAACATTTTCATATCCACTGTAGACATCAACAAGTTCACATACATACAGAATATAAGATATGAAAAAAAGTTTGCCTGTATTTAAGAGAATGCCCATGGATTTGATTTCAATTTGTATGGCATGAACATATTTGAACCCTGAAGGAGTTTAATGCTGGTTTCCAAACTATAGCAGAGGGCTTAAATCCTGCCAAAACCACTAGGATGCCAACAAATGTAGTGTATTTACTGGAAGCTATGAAATATGGAAGTTGGGAATTGAATATGATATCTATAGATGAGGTCATTCTTTAATTAACCCTCTGTTTTGCTACGTGACTTATTTCCATTGACACAAGATTTCTTTTTTCATGTACTTGTGGCTAAACATTATCATGCCATGTGTTTGATTGTTATTTTCCATGTCTTTGCAGCATTGATGTTATCTCTTCATCATTTGAGGGGCAATCAGCTGTAAATAGGCAGAGGATGGTGTATAAAGCCATATGGGAGGAGCTTCAGAACACTGTGCATGCAGTTGACCAGATGACTACCAAAACTCCCACTGAAGCTGCAGGGCAGAAATGAGACGGCTATAGTCCACAGCCCTATGACATATGCCTTGGGATTTCATTGTAACAATATACCCAATTCCGTTTGCATTGCCTTTTATTCTACTATGCACCAAATTATTGGGTTAATAATTGTTATCAGCTCCTAGTAGCTTGTTTTGCTTAACTTTGCGACCTATCACCTGAAAATTGTATAATTAAGTCATTGAACCGGTTACTGAAGGTTGTGGGTGGAAGTGGCTGAGACCCCATGTAAGAATCATGAGGTTGCTGGTTCTAATCTCCACGATGACGATATTGCTATTTAATTCTTGTTGATGAAAAGTCATTTGACCAGTTAGAGTCTGGCAAGTATACGGACATGTTGATGCACTGGCACACTAGATAGTTGGTTTCTAGCCTTTGCACTGACCCACATGTTAGTTGGTTTCCAGTCTTTAAGGTGGAATCAAGTGAGTAGATTTGGCTCTGCAACCTATGTATGGCCAAAATTAGGAAAGATCCTACACTACGGAACCCTTTTCCATTACCCTATTCCTCTTAACATGGTATGTGACTCTATATACCAATTTCTCGATGGGTCGCCAATAAATGGCGTGCTCAACCCCATGGTAGTTTTGGATACAAGCTAAAGGTAAACTGCTGGTTATAGATCAATTTTGACAAAATATTTTCTGGAAAAAGTTGGCACAACATGTTGTCTTGGTAACACACTTTTGCAAGAGAGTGTTGTGTATTTTGTTAATGACAAAAATGTAATGTGAACGTTGATCAACCCCTTCTTGCAAAAGTGTGATAGTATATAGCATGTTTTTGCTATTTTCCCTATATTTTTTAGGGTTAATTACAGTTTGCCCATACTACACTGGCGCGTTTTACAGTTTGCCCCAACTACAATAAAAAGTTTAAATTAAGACACGCTAATTGTATTTTTTTTTACAATTTCGTTAGAAATTGGATGGAAACCTAAAAATTTGGACGGAAACCTAATTTTTTTTCAAAAAAGATGAAAATACCCCTTCAGCTGGTTTGACTTGGACCATAAATAAACCAAAGTTAATCGGAAGATCAACAATTATTTTTATTATTAATATTATTTTATTTTTTATTTCGAATGTATAGTTATTAATGTCATTTGGGTCTAATTATTAAAAAAATTATATAATTAGATAATTTTTTTTAAAGTTGTTGATCTTCCAATTCTCTTCGATTTGATATATTACGAGCCCGAAATAGAGCTCGTATGAGAGAGTTATGACATTCGAAAGTTTCAATATATTAATAATAATAATAATAATAATAATTATTATTATTATTATTATTATTATATAATTTAATACAAAACCGGTCTAAGTCAAACCAGCTAAAGGGGTATTTTCGTCTTTTTTGAAGAAAAAAATTAAGTTTCCGTCCAAATTTTTAGGTTTCCATCCAATTTTTAACAGAAATGTAAAAAAAATACAATTAGCGTGTCTTAATTTGAACTTTTTATTGTAGCTGGGGCAAACTGTAAAATGCGCCAGTGTAATATGGGTAAACTGTAATTAACCCTATTTTTTATCGACTATATTTGTAGGTGTGGTGTGAGGATCACAACCAGCGGCCTCAGTGATATTGACAATGAAGCTGTTTTGTTTGCAGAAACACAGAAAGCATCAGATGAAACAAAAGTTCATAGCCATATTGAAGTTGTAAATAATTAGTTTCCTTCCTGAGATGGATATGCATACATAACAAGTACAAAATCAAAGCCATGGCTTGTTTTTTCACAGTGAATCTGCATGCTCCTACTCTAAGATTGTAGACACATAAATAGCTGAGCTAGCAAGACAATCATCAATTCAAGGTTTGGTCATGGCGTTATGGCGTCTCGACGGGCCAGAAGGTGGAACTGCAATGGTCTTTGGGAGGTAACCAAACTCTAAACCATGAGTCTTCTGGCTCCTGCGGCTGCGGGGCTGGAACCAATTCTTCTTCCAGGTCTTGCCATGAACATAAGTTGCTCCTTGTCCACCGTGAAGAAAGGCAAAGAAGATGAGCAAGAGAAGCATCCTCTTGAAAATGCTCTTGGAGGCCATAACACTTGCAATGATCTCAAGTTCTCAACCTCTCTTGTGCTTTTGTTATGGTCACAGCTCTTGTATTCTTTTGTTAGAGAGCTCAACAAAGAGTTGGTTAAGTGTGTAAAGTATATATATATATATATATATATAAAAGAGAGATGAAAAATAATTAAAGAAATGTGTTTGGGTTAAGACTTAAGATTCCATGTTTGCATCGTATATTGTCATTGATATGCAAAATGTCAAAGTAGATTGGTAGGATAATTAATAAGGGTTTAATGGATGATAGGTTTGGTAAAGATTATTAGAGACAAATGGGGTTATTAATCATGCAGAAACCAGTTTTGGCAAGGGCTCAACAATTTAACTTATCCATATTCTATCACTATACATTAAATTACTAAGAGCAATGACATTATTGATATTTGACACTTTAGGAAAAATTGTTAATTTCTCATAGTTTTCTGGTTTGGGTTGAGAAAAGCCTCCTACCATTTCATGCTTCAAGTTGGTATTCAAAGCTTTGGCCTCCATAGAAACTAGATTGGCTATATAGGTGTAAATTTACCCACAATCCATTCATTTGAAGGAATCCAAATCTGATATATGGTTAATTTATCACTAAGCATTTACTTTATTTTCCAATCAGATGTAATCATTAAATGTTAAGATACAAGTTTAAGTCCATTTCCTTTTCCTACTTTGTTCTGTATATGCACAAACTTACTCCAGGGAAAATCATAACTTCAAATCTGTATCAATCACATCTTACAAGAGAGTCCACAGCACAACTATTGCTAACAAGTTTTTTTTATGGGCATTGAGGAAAAATTTAATTGAAAAGAGGGTGAGATCCCGAAATGGGATCAAGATGTTTATTACATGAAGCTCCGCTGCTTCTCCCACAACCCTTGTTAGCAGCTTCGACTTTCACACAAGCATCTGTTCAACTAAACTGCTCGATCCTTCAAAGTTCATTCAGAAGCAAAAACAAAGCCACAGCCAGTCAAAGTATATTGTCATTTCCTTAAAGGTAAGAGTATACAAAGGATGAATAATGTGTATATACAAATATAATCACAATCACTTTTTTTTTTCTTTTTTTTTTGCACAAATGCAGCAGGAAGGAGTAGTATCTATATTACAGTTGCAATTGATGAAGAGACACAGATTCAGGTGAGCACGTATCGGCTGCTGGCCTCCAAAATAATCACGACTTGAAAGCAATGTAGAAATTGTGTAATTCATCTGGTCAAACAATGTCAACTGATCAATGGGAAGGTGGGGTTCATGCCAAGTCCAGATCCACCGAAAGAACCAGGCTCTGCATGCTTAACCCTACCATAGTGGCGGATATGGCGCAAGAGCCTGGCCAGGAATGTATTGTGGCATATAGTGGAGCTATCGCACACAACTGCTACATGTTTGCGTGCCCTTGTTATTGCAACATTCATCCGCCTAATATCTCCTAGGAACCCAACAGCACCTAGAGTGTTGGATCGGACCTAATGCAAAATAGAAACAAAACATTCATTATTATTATTATCTACTAGTCATTAGAAAGATGTACCAGATAGTTACTTAACATGAAGAGGGCAGAATTTTAACTCCTGTGAAAGATGTTTCACAATATCACTTGCATGTACAAAATGACTAACTGTAATTGTTGTGGTGCATGTGATGTCTAGTTTAGAGACTTCAACAATATGGGCCCTTCACAAATTTCCTCAACAGTTTGATCGTTACCGATCAAGTTCCCCATTTATTATAAACTCACTGTCATTATTTCCCCATATAAGGAATGCAATATACTAAAAGTTCACAGATAAGAGTATTACACTGAAGAGGGATCATGTGAGAAGGCTCCTTATGGTGAGAGAATGAATAGATGATCTACAATATTGATTTCTGTGATCTAGAGGCTAAAGGTATGGACGAGTTAAACACTCCTCTTGTTTATCTATTTGGTAAGCCTAGAGGCAAATTTCGGAGGCGCCGTCGTTGGAGGTTCCACACCTCGCGAATCCAAAAAAGTCGCTCCAAGCCTTCTCACAACGGACTTGCATCTGAGCTTGTTTCTACTACCTCGTCCCCTCCTCATGTTGATTTGGATCCAAAGGCTCTTGCTGAGGAATCTTTAGAAAATTTCAAAGCTTTGGGTTTCACCGTCATTGGCAAAGAAGAAGATATCTTAGCCCGTATTCAACTCATGAACGAAGAAGACACTCGTAATCGTGAAATGGTTTCTTTGACTACAACCTAGCAGTGTTCTTTTACTTTTTTTTATCTTTGGTCTTGCTTTTCACCTTGTACTTCGAGATGTCAGCTCCTTTTTCGGGATCTCAATCTCCTTCCTATTTATAAACTCTGTTTTCGTTAATAAAAAAAAGGTGGCCAAATCTTAAAAAATGTGGTGGTAATTTTGAAATAAGTCACCTTTTTTGTACATTTTGTGCTTGATAAAGTACATTCTGAACCGTAAGTGCATTCAAAATGTACTTTAAAAGGCAAAATATGTATTTTCATCAAACATATCAATGACTTAGGTCAGTGACCAATATTTTGATTTTCTCTTTAACTAGGGAAACCAAGCAATACAATAAAATTATGTGAACTTGTGCAGAACATAGGAATGCAAGAACTTATCATGGGAGACGAAAATCAGGCTTGTAATCTAAGTGAAACTTATCTTAAGAAATATAGGGTAAAAATTATAGAGAAGACAGTGAAAAGAGAAGCTAAGTATTAATACGGAACCACCAGGAAAATATATTACTCCAAAACAAGCATAATAACCATACCATTGATATAATAACAGCATCAGCCTCTCTCCCTTGGAAGCTGTCAATAGTTGCAACCTCAACACCTTTAGCCTCTGGTAGCTCCTCAAGCCTGTCCCTTAGTAGTTGTACTTGAGCGACATAAGGAGATTGCACGGCAATAGCTGATGGGTTAACACCTGCACAGAACATTTTAAGCAAATAAGTTCACTGCAAAATGTCTGGAAAAGGGTTATAGAAATATATGTTGTACTAGACAACATTATGGTAGGATATTAATAAATAAAATCTTTAAGATAAAAAAGCAGCAACTCCTCAAAAGTGTGCTCAAATAAGATTTAAAGATAGACAAAGTAGAACAATGACAACAGAATAAATACTCTAATAAATAACACATCAAACAGAATCCATATTATTGTGGTAACACTGAATAGAAGCATGCATTTTTCACCTTAATGTCAAAATGACAATAAAATAACCGGGTAATCTGCTAAGTTCAAGGTCGGTGATTTGAACTAACTACTTAGCAATAAGAATTCAAGCACTCGAAGGAATCAATGTAAACAAAGTTCAGCTTTTCTGGGTACTATGTGTTAGGTGTCCTCAGTGTGAGGCTAGGTCCTGCATCAGATTATTAAGGACTTGAGGGAAAGTTGATATACACCTTGGACCCATGACCTACTAGGTTAGTCTTTTGGGTCAAGACAAGAGTGGATGCCCAATATGTATATCACGGGCTTCTCTTGTGTGTTCCGCCTTGGTAGGCCCAATCTCCCCAACACTACGTGCGGCGGCAGCAGTCCAACCAATATAAATTACATACATAATGGAGTTAACACATCATTCAAATGAGCGTTAGAAAAAGTGACTAGAACACAAAAATATAATTAGCTTTATAGACAATCCTTTATTTCTGAAACCCCAGCTGTATGCATTATAACAAAAGGAAAGAAAGCCAGGTATGCTTACCAGAGTATATCAAAGAAAAAACATGTTGCACAACAATATCAGCTTCCCCTTCATTGTAAAAGGAACCCGTGCCAGCAGGATCTAAATGCTCCTCGCAGCCAACAGACAAACTTCCATAGGGTAGCCTTGTATCAAGCAAAAGTAAGGGGCACTGCGTTATCCATGTTGGCTGCAATTACACACAGGAAATTATAAATTTAGTACTTGATATTTCTAAAAGCAAGTAGCCTGGTTAGAGAATTTCTGGAACACTAGTACAGAATTAAAGGCTTTGCAACAGGACCCCACACTAAACATTGCCAATGCAAAAATTCTTCACTAACTGTACATGAAGGAAAATCAACATACATATCTTCCTGTCCAATTGTACTAAAGATTCCAGAAAGGGAATTGATAGAAGTTTCAACAAACTGAGAGCCACCGAGAAAACATATATTTGCAATTTGAAGATTAACGCCTGTGTATGAATTCAGCATGTACGTCGTAAAATTTGCCAAAGGGATCAAAAAACACAGAAGTGGAATAAGCAAGTACCATAGATGATAGGAAATCCGACCAAAGCAGAAAAATCTAAATTTCCAATAACCTCAAGGAGTACACTAGAAAATTTTTTCTAAATTTCATCGAAAATAGGTTTTCTTCTATGCATTTGCTCAGCATCAGAAAATACTTCAGAGGTACTTTCTTCAAAAAGAATATAAACAGTCATCTCAAGTCTTAGAAACTATGGATACTTAAGTTTTGTTAAAGATATAGAAGGTATGATCAATAGAGAAGGTTGATTAAACATGGAACAAGATTCAAGATCATAATACATTGTTTCCAATGGCAACTGATTCCTCAAAAATATAAAATGTGTAAGAAATATGTGAAAATATATATGGAACTGGATAATCATTGATAAGAATGATACCATGACAAATGGAGAATCCACGAGAAGATGAGAAGCCACAGTTGACGAAGACTTTAGCACTCCACCATACAACTCCTTTGAGGACCAACTGGCTATTGCATCATTCATACGGTACTGTGTTGTTAACTTGGTGGCAAGAACCCCTTCATGCAAATTTGCGGCTCTCTCTAGTAAGGATATTCCTAGACCACCTTCCAAAGCGGTTCTCGACAGGACCACTGGAGCAAGCTGGCACTGGTCACCAGCAATTATACAGCGTTTTCCTTGCAAAACTGGGATCCAGCAAGAAGGTTCAATTGCCTGCCCTGCTTCATCTATAACAACCAAGTCAAAAGTATCCAACTTTCGGATCAAAGGATCAGCAGCTCCAGTGTTAGTGGCAAGCACAACTTGAGCACTTCCTAATGTTTCCTTCACAGCCTCCTTCTCCTTCTTCTTCAGTGTCTTTCCAAGTTGTTTTAGAAGCTGACGTATACCAGCAGCTAAAGAGTCATCTTTCAAGCAATGTCTGAGGTCTCTCTTCAGATCTGATTTCTTCCTCTCAAATTCCGCTACATGGCTTGCAAGCTTAGATTTGACAATTTCACCCAAAGATTTTGAAGCCACTGATGGAGATATGCGACCTGGATTGCCAACCCGCACAATGTTTGCTCCAGTTGTTGAAAGTTTATCAACCATGTTATCAATAGCTGCATTGGTAGGCGCTGTTACAAGCACCCTTTCACCTTGTTTAACAGCAAGGGATATAAGTTCCCTGAGCAGACCTGTTTTTCCTGTACCAGGTGGTCCTTGAAGTACCAAAACAGGGCGCTTCTTATTCAAACCTAAGGCAATTGCTCTTCTCTGAGAATCATCAAAAGCTCCACTACCTGGCAGTCCATCCAATTCTGCTTCTTCCCAATCCACTATATCATTTTCCTTCAACCATGTAACGTCTTCGTCATCCCCGAACAGTGTAGCCACAACACCAATAGAAGGATTTTTATTTTGCAAACCATTCTTTTGAAGCAGCATCAATGCTTCACAGTTACGCTGTAAATTAAGAAAAGAACAAAATCATAAGCTCATGTGCAAACTGAGGATAACACATAAAGAGAACCTGAGAGGCAGAACAAAAATATATCTCCATTACGCGTAAAGAAATAGAACTTGGTTGTCTGAAAAATGTTTCCATACTTTAAGGTCAAACCGGAATATTTGACAAACACTAGTCGCGTATCATATTTTAGGCCTTAAAGCCCTAAAAGTTATCAACTCAAACCAACATGAAGATGTATAGCTAAAGTTGTGTTGGCCAAGCTAATGTGTCAGATTACAACACCAGAAACACCAATTTCCTCATTGACTTTAGAGGAAATCATGTGCTTGGCGTATGAATCTCTAATGCATTTACTACAAAAATAGTGCAAGAATACCTCAAAAGTGAGTGCATCAGCCAATCCTTGAATACGATCAAGGCGCACACTCTTGCCAAAGAGCTTAGAAAAAGTCGGATCACCATGACGGGACTCCAAGGCCACACTGATGCTACATCCATCTTCTCCAAAGTGGTTAACAAATCCTTGCATGGAGGAAGTTGCAACAGCACCTCCTCTGCTATCACACACTCTCACACAAACCATGTCTCCAGGAGAAAGGGTAGTAGGCGGCAATCTGTGGTTCCCCTCCGCCCTGAACTGCACCAAATGCATTCCTCCTAATCCTGTGTACAAAACCCCATTCCGATCCTTCAAAAAACTTTTCTTTTGGACTGCATCAGCAGTAGTACGTCAACTCACAAAGTCACACGATCCAAATCACGAAATTTTAACCTTAAGATGAAATAAAATAACAAATAACCTGTGGATGTGCTGACGGCGTGCAAATTGCAGATGGTGTCACAGACTTCCTGCTGAGCCTGACCGTGAGTGACCAAGAACTCGATTGGTTTGGACGAATCAGAAGTCTCGTCAGGCATAGGGACAGCATCGAGCTCCTCCTGAGTATACTCCAACTCAGCATCCCTTTCTATTCGAAGCAACTCTGACATTCGAGCACTGAACTCATCGATCCTTTTCCGCATGGCCTTGACCTTGTCCAGGTTCATACCAAAGGCACCCTGGAGTTGCTTCGGCTGGGTCACCTTTCGAGCAATAGCTTTATGCTGAGCTGAAACATGCACCATTTCATTTCCACACACCTCAGCCTCAATCAAACCAGAGAAAGATATTGAAAATAGAGATAGCGAGAGTGAGCAGACCTGAATTGGCGATCTCTTTGAGTAGTTTCCAGGACTGGGTTTCGCGCCAGTTCTGGACAGCCGATTTGGCCTGGAGGTCCTGGAGGAGATCACGGAGCTCCCTCTGGAAATGGTCGAAGAGGGTGGAGTAGTGAGTGGAGGCCTTGAAGCAAGCGGCTTCGCGGCCCACGGGCATGGGAACGGCGTTGAGGTAGGGCTGGGCCTGGGTGACGAAGGAGAGCCCCGTCCCCATCCGCTGCCGGAGCTCCGTGAACTCGCCCTGTACCTCCGCGGTGGCGAAATCGGAGGCCATGGCCTTCATGCCTAGGGTTATCCACCGGACCACCCCCTTCCCCAGATCCCTCCGCCCCAGCGGGTCACCACTATGGTTCTGATCCCGATTCAGAGTCGGAGTCGGAGAAGAAGAAGAAGAAGGTGTAGTGGTGGTGGATTCGGAGGTTCCCTTGGTCCTCCTCCTCCTCCTGGTGCGGACGGGGTTGGGATTGGGATTGGAGCTGCTGCTACTGTTGGTGATGATCGGTGGGAGACTGAAGCCGTATGCAGAAGGACGATTCGCATTGTAATGCTTCAATACACACAAAGCTGAGGGCAACCAAGCCTGCCGAAACCGGAGATTCAAGCTGCTCGGCGACCTCAAACACGCCTTGGTCGTCGACACGCCTACGCAGTAAAAGCACGACAGCGTTTCCATCAAAGTCCAAACCCAATCGACACAAAAATCAAAAATATGTACACAAATTAAGTATCTGGGTGATTAATTAGATATATTGTGGATGTGGGCGAGAGGAAAGAATCTGGAGAGTTTATATAGGGGCGTGCCTGTAGATTTACGTAATGCACACAAAGTGTCAGAGAAAATGAGATATTAATTAACAGAGTGTGGAGTGAGAGAAGGTCGTTATCGGGAGGGAGAGAAGATGGTGTGATTGGTTGGTATGCGATTCTGTGGCGCGCTCTTTGCCTTGCGATGCTTCTGTGGGGGCTGGGCTGACGTGTTTTATTTCCCTGAACCCTCCTATTTATGTTTTATTGTGGCGTTTCTTCCATGTAGCCAACGGCCAATTTGGTGGCCAAGTCTCGGATTCTCCGTGGACATGAGACGTGGGCTATTGCTCGCCATAACAGAATTGATTTGTTTTTAGAAATTAGAATCCAATCCCTTCCCTCTGTCTCTGGTATATATATATATATGTTATTTTATTTAAATAATTCTACATATGTTTGTTCCAGGGTCCCACAACGGAAGATACTAGAAGAGAAGGAAACATATAAATATGGAGCAAGTGATACCTGAAACTGAAAGAGTCGATGCCAGTGATCACCACACCCCATGGCTTAGGTAATTGGAATGTTACCAAGATAATAGCATTTAGGTACAATTCAACAAACATGTTTTGTGTGTTGATGATGCATTCAATATTTTTTATTTATCAATTCACCCAAATTTCATTTTTTTATTTTGATCATGATTTTATTGTTAATGGACCGTATTTTCTTCCTTAATTTTACTTTTAAATTTTTAATGATGATCAAAATACTACCAAATTTTAACCCTGACCTCCAACTTCGTGAGTCTCGACCACCTGGAGCACCCAAACTAAACTACCATTGAATTGATTCTCTTGTGGCCGAACTTTTGCCGATATTGTAACGAGTTGAGGAGGGTGCTCCAAGATTAGTCCTAGAAGAAGCGGTTTCAGTCGGAAATTATGTCGAATCTGGTCAGGCTTGTGAAGCACCCGCTCGACCGGCACGATGGTCTCTCGATCTCCAAAAATTCACCTTCCCCCCCGCTGAACTCACCATCATACACAAGCTGATCAGGGACAAACCTACCAACTTGTTGTTTTTTAACTTGTTCGCGCACCGCAATAACATCCACGTTTTATGACTACCGACGCGGCGTCTTCATCAAACTAAGCATCCACTTGAGAGTCAATCTGTTGGCGAGGGGAGGTCCGTTGGTGAAGTTTATGAATGAGAAATGCAGAAAAATTGTTCTTGGAATGAGTTCTTTGCTGATAAAAAAGTATTTATTAATAAGACTCTATAGAAGAAACCAATACATCATCAATCCGTTTGCAAAACCATTATACATATATGAATCAACCAAAATTCTTTATCAAGACCTGCTAGAAAACAATTCTTGTATCCAAACAACTCTTGAATGGCAAGCTACAAGGCTGATCATTATCATCTTTCTCTTCAAACACCACCCACACCATGCTTATCTTTGTCTCCATCGCGCATGAGAACTCGCTCCTCGATTCCTCCTCCTCCTCCAACTTTGTGGAATTCACCAGACAATCATGAACAGGACGGTGATGAGAGGCCTTCGAGCATTGCTCCAAGGCCTCGACATGCTCCATTGTGATCACTTGAACATACGGGTACTCCAAGTTCTTGTTGTCCATGGCTTTCTTGCAGGTCTTGTACAACAAGTGAAGCTCTTGGCTCTGCCTCGAAGCCCTCTTCAGGATTTCGCACGCCAAAGCCTTAGCCGATCTCGTCAAATCAAACAACATGTTCACCAGTGTTGCAACGCCCTCCGCGAATGTCGCATAAACCTGATTTTTTATGCAAAATAACTAGTGAGCCTTCAATCAGAATAAAATTTGATAATATTTTGCGGCTTCTACTTATATTGTGGTTAACTTAAAATAGTGCATCAAATGTCAACATGATATCAAATTTTTGTCAATCTCCAGCCTTTTATTATAATGACATCTTGTTTTGAGACGGTCTATTCCGCAAAATCCACATTAAAAAAATGTTTCATAAGACTAGTTATAATAACATCTTGAAGCTTCTACTCATCATATCATATTTAGTTTTAAGTATTGTATCAAAAAAATTGAATCATTTCTTTTCTCCATTTTATGTCATCAACATATATATTTAGTGATGATTTAATCTTTATTACTACACTTAATTATGATCGTTTCACACTTATTACATATAATAAAATGTATTTTTTCATAAAATTATAAATAAATTTAAATTATAAGTTTAATCTTTGAGTTGAGCTGAAAAGAAAATACCTGAAAGCTTTCTTTTAAGACGTTGATCATGGCAGCTCGGGCCGGGAGGTCGGTGGAGAAGATGGTTTTGGGGTCGGGCGAGCAGGCCAAGACTTTGTCCAAGAAGGCCTGACACTTGGGCAACCTCCGGAACACCAAATCCAAGGACCTGTCCTTGTAGCACCGGAACTCGGCCTGTCCGGTGACGGGCTCGAGCTTCCCGGCCTGGTTGATGGCCCACCCGAGCCTCTCCTCCAGGTAGCCGGCGTAGCTCCTCAAGAAAGGGAAGGAGTATTGGGAGGCGGAGACGGCGATCTGGAGGTGGCCGGAGAGGTGGGCGCGGCCGAGCAGGTGCTCGAAGGAGCGGTTGCCCCCGCGGAGGAGGCGGTGGACGAGCATGAGGGTCTTGAGGGCGACGAGGCGGTCGCGCGTCCTGGAGAGGCGGCGGGAGATGCGCTCGGCCAGGAAGGGGACGGAGGCGGCGGGGGAGTTGTTGGAGACGAGGAAGAGGATCTCGTGCATGTGGGCGTCGTCGACGGGGGCGTTGTGGTGGCTGGTGGCGCGGACCACCGCGATCTCCACGTCGGAGAAGCCGTCGTGGTTGGTGATCATGGCCTTGCCGATGGAGGCGCGGTCCTTGACGGAGCCAAGGGCCAACCGTAGCTTGCTTTGCACGTCAACACCCATTTTCTTATAGATATGTCGCTCTTGGTGGGCGAGTAGAGGTATATAACGACAAAGGTGGTGGGGAGAAGGGGAATTTCAGGAGAATCAAATCTTCATTATAATATATAGCATGAAATATGAAAATGGAAGAGACAACATGGGCCAGAATGTTCGTACAAGTCAACTACTGTCCAATTTTATAATTAACAGTGGCTATAGTGCTAGTATTTGGTGGTGGGAAATTCAAGTTTTAACATGCAAGTCAACGCGAGGAATCGAATGCAACATTACTGCAGATAGGTACAAGACTACTCTCTAAATTTGAATCACAAACTCGGTTCAATTATAACTTAAAGGGACTCTTCTTCTTCCAAGTGATAACGTCCTAACTCAATGCGACGTCCTCATTAGAGATCCACCGTCCTTGCAGTGACTACAAACTTTTATAGATATGTCGTTTTTATGTTGGACAGAGAAAAAATATATAAATAAAATAATTAATTGAAGAGATATAAAATTCATACAACGGAAATCAATATATGATGTCGTCGTGAATCACAAATTTCTATAAAAAAAAAAAACTAAACACCGGGTGGCCTGAAAACGGGCATACTCGGGTTCGCATTCAGCATTTGTTGGTTCGTGAACATCGTCAGAGCACAATCTTCTTCTTACTTTTTTCGAACTTATTCATGTCGAGCACGATACGCTTATGCTCGAGCATAATCTGTTTCTTGTTTAGCCTACAACAATTTCGACATGAGATTTAAAGGTCTCATTCTCCTATGTTACCGCATGTAACTGCATAAGGACCTCATAAGAAGTTGAGGAGAAGCTCACGCCATGTTGTCTTTCCTTGAGTGGTTTCAGCTCTTGTCTCTAAAAATCGTTAATATATATTTCTTTAGGATCACGGTCATACGCCTTTTTGTGCGCTCTTTCCATTGCGGCAGTCTCAGTGGCGGGACTTACCTTGTGAATAGGAGTCTCGAGTTCGCCTAGTTAGGAAGTCAAATATGATCCCGCCCCACTTGCACCACAAGCTGCGCGAGGCTTCTACTTATATGCTCCAGCAGTGTCGTTAAAAGTCACGGTTGACATTCCAGTCTTCTCCTTGATGGATAATGCCTGTAATTGTGTTGCTAAAGTTGCGTCGGCATTGTTGTCATACAATGGTGCCTGCAGTTCTGTCACCAACCGGTTGTACTTCTTTATAATTGCTTAAGCAACTGACTTCTCGATTTTGACCACCACATACTATTCGTTGTTTTTTTCGACTTGGACGTCCCGAGATGGGTTTACATTGTTCATGAACTATTGCACAATATCGATGTTCAAACTCGAACAAGCCATAACATGTGAAGTTGACGATACACTTATTTCCCTATTGTGGTTCTTCTTCTCTTCCGGGACTTCGTTATGATGGATCCACATCTTATACGATTTAAGAAAATTTTCAAGTGGTGTCCATATCGTACATGCGACTATTATAACACCTCATGAACAAACACTTATATTGATATGGAACATATTGTCGAGCATTTTCTCTCACAAATTTGATGAAGCTGCTCATTGCCAACATCTCTCGGTTCTTATCTATCTCTAATCCATTTCTTTTATACAACATATATATACACCAACAATAGCTCGTGTGCTGCGATATTGTGACAACATATATTTCATGCGTGCTATCATAGTTACTACACCAAATATGCGATATTGTGACACAATCAATATTTATGGCATATACATCAATGAGTGTTGTCAATGTCACTAACCATTCTTTCCATTAGTAACGACACATTTTGCGCCGTTACAAGCATATTGTGCGCCGTTACAAACTCCAACGGCGCACAAACGAGGGTTTTCCCATGCGCCGTTACAAACACGCAGTTACATTTTATAACGGCGCATGTGTGCGTCATTACAATTTCTAACGACGCACATTAAACGTGTGTCGTTACAAGACTGACAACACACCATTCGAAACTACGTGCGTCATTACAAGTTAACTTTGCCGTTAGTATGGGGCACGGTGATGGTACTTTTGTGAAGGAGCACAACATATGTGCGCCGTCACGATTTTAACGGCGCACAACGTGTGTGCGTCGTCACTTTTCTAACGGCGCACAATACACGCGCGCCGTCACGAGTCTAACGGCGCACAATGTATGTGCGCCGTTAGATTTAACGGCGAACGTATGTTGTGCGTCGTTACTCATTATTTTTTTAAATCAATATTTAATTTTGTAATATTATAATTTAATAAAATTTATAGTTAAGATAAATTGTCTGAATAAAATATTATTATTATTATTATTACATCAGGAAACTATGATGACGGGCTTGGACCTCTAAACATATTCGGGTTAAATGGAGGCATATTTGGGTTCCTCGACCGCAATTGCTGATAGAAGTAGTACATCATATTCATGTTTTGTGAGCCTTGAGTTTGGAGGTCTGTAATCTGATCGGCTTGAGTGGATATAACATCTGATTGACTTTGCACCTGAGTCTCAAGCTCCGTCATCCGCACATCAGAACTGGAGAAGCCCGTACGTCTTCTCTGCTTCGGCGGTGCCTCGTAATGACTCCCGCAACCCCAGATGTGTCGTCCTCGGGATGGTGTGATGAATTTTTTCTTTGGCGGCCTTGACATCTCTGACGTGTTGGGCAGCTTGTCTCATGTACTCGTCCTCCTCAGCGTCGGTCATCTTTTTCATATTACCATTTTCGTCGATATTTGTCGGGTTCACCTTTCACTCGTCAAGTACTTGGTTAATGAAATTATGTAAATCAAATTAAAAATTAATTAATAGCATAAATGAAAAAAATATATTTTTCGAAAATAACGTTAATTAAGAAACAAACTTAACTTACGCGTTTCGGATCCTCGTCCTCCTCATGCTCCTCCTGCACTTGATCAGTACCAGCATCCGGGACATCGGCTTCAGGTGAGTCTTGAGCCAGCCCTCCAGTTTCTTGGAGATCTGTACGATGCCTTCCGACTCCATCCTCTCCTAAACTTTTCGGAACGGTACTGGACCCGTATGGTGGTTCAATTTGTTATCGCTGGATCGAATTTTTTTTCATTTGAGATCCCAATTTTTCCTTAAAATAAATTGAAATTAAATTATGCGCCGTTACTAGATGGATACGCATTAGGTTGGGGTAACGTACGACAATAATCTTTGGCCACCTTCGTAAAAGTAGCGTTAGACATCTCGGTGTTCTGCTTGATGGACAACATCTTTAACAGCGCCGCTAAAGAAGTGTCCTCACTAGTCACAGCGCACGTCGTTTCGTACAACGACTTTTGCGACTCTGTCACCAACCGGTTGTATGCCATCATGGTTGCCTTAGCGACTCCTTCCTCGACTTCGGTTATTATATTAATGTTCTCTCCTTCCTCGTCCTCGTCTTCGTCAACCCTTACATCTCTAGTTGGGTCTACATCATCCACAAACTGCTACACAGGATCAACGTCCACGAACCGTTGCACACGATCAACGTACATTGGATTGTTGTTCAACATCAAACAACGTTGATTCCCCGATGTTGGCATTATATTCATATCCCAACTGCGACTCGAACTAGCTTCTTCAGCTTCGTCGTGATGGAACCACACATTATACGATCTAAGAAAATATTTCTTAAGTATACGATCGCAAATGGTGTCCATATCGTGCCAAGCTGAATTACAACACCTCGTGCACGGACACTTGAAACGTCCCACGCCATCTCTTGGAGCGTTTTGCTTCGCAAATTTTACAAAACTACTTAATCCGCGCATCCATTCCTCACTCATTTTTACGGATCATATCCATCGCCGATTCATTCTATGTAGCATATATAAATTATTATAAAATAATAATATACATCATATATATCTTTAAATTAAATAACATGAATTAAAATAAATTATTTCAAAATGTACATACCTTATAATTCCCGCAATTCCGAATCTAATAGCTAATATAGAGCGATAATAAGAAGACTAGTATTTGTGGGGGAGACTTAATATAGGGTACTTGATTTTTAAAAATAGTCGGCAAACTTTCACCAAAATTACGAAAATACCCTTCTCGGGAGGAAGATGTGTGGGGGAAGTTGTGGGAGGGAAATAAAAGTTGAGGTTATGTGGGAGGTGCTGCCAACATTTATAAATTTCATTTGTAACGGCGCACATAGAGGGGTGCGCTGTTACAAAATTAATCTGTAACGGCGCACATAGGTATGTGCGTCGTTACAAATTAACGGTAACACCAACGGCTCGATTTCCGACCGTTAACGTCTAACGACAATGTTCTGGTCAACGGTCAATATTTTAGTAACGGCGCACAATGGTTTGTGCGCGCCGTTACAAAGTGAAATCACTAACGGCGTAGAACTATTTGTACGCCGTTACTCAAATAATGTCGGTGTACGGTGATTGTGCGTCGTCACTGAGATTTGTAACGGCGCACTTTCTATACGTGTGTCGTCACTAATGCAAAATCTGATAGTGTGTCGTCACTAATGCAAAATCTATGATAGTATAGCATGTGTGTTGCCCTTAAATAACGGTCACACGTTATGAGTATCGTTTTATGGGCTGCCCATTATTAAACGCAACGTTTTTAATAATTTGTGATACCATACCATGTATAAGCCTATTGTCAAAAATCAAGTAGTGTTAGAGGAAGTACACTTATGTACTTAATGTGTAAATTAGTTGGATATATATTGGTCATTTCTTTTATATGAAGTTGGCCACAACGCTAATAAACGATCTTAGATATTTTCTTCTTTTGCAATGAAATGCTCAATCAATTCAATAGTTTTCAAGAAATTCTTGCTTTTAAAATGAGAGAATTGTTGATGGGTCACAGAAATAGATTAAAAATAGAAGAAAAAAAAAGGAATCGGAAAGAGTGAATTGGAAGGCTTTCCACGGCTGCTTGTTTTTGGGTTTTGTGGATAATATACACAATTAATTGGGAATAGGAAAAAAGGTCAACGAGGCAATGAGACAAAGGTGGGTTATATTTAAGTGGTGGTGGAAAAGAACCCTATTCTCTCTTGGAACAAGAAAATATTACCGAATGTGATTCTCTTCCCATTCGCAACACCAACCTATGATCTTTCTTCTTGAGTCACACAACCCAAAGTTTGCACCTGTAATAATAATTCTCATCTTTGTCTTCTTGATCATGCTCTCCACCTTTTTGTTTTGTTTTTAGGGATGTTGGAGACTTGAAACCCCACCCAATAACTCCACTTCTTGAGATAAAGGTGGAATAATGAAGTATATGCCAAATGGTTTAGATTGTCGAAATATTATGCATGCGGCTATGATTACTACTACAATCCATAAACCTAACAAAATGGGTAATGTCATGTAATAATATCATGATTTTATTTCTTAGTTAGTAGAGGTGGAGATTGTAGCGGTTCATGAGACACTTAGATGGACTATTCAAAAGGGGTAACAAAATTTGATTATCGAGACAGACTATCAAAAGGTAGAAAAAATCTTATCATCACGGAACCGTCCACTCAAGAGATTAGGCGGAATCTTTACTGATGTTTTTCATTTAATGAATTATTGTCCTAACTATATCTCTATAATCTTTACTAAACATTTTTGTAAGAGAAGAAGACACTTATGTGCACCTGAATATACACTTTTGACACTTTCATACCCTAACTTTTTTTTTTCTTTTATCCGTACCTTACTTTCATTTTGGGACAACTTTCTTCAGAAATTTCAAAATACTCAAATTACCCCTGAATTGAACCAAAATTAAATTTGGTTTAATTCTGGTCCAATTAAAGAGTGTGAAAAGACAGAATTGCCCTCAATTATTCATCAAATTTTCGAAGGTATGCCACCCTTTCAACTATTCCTCTCCTCCTCTTCCGCCACCCCCTCCTCACCGGAGTTTCTCCGGCATCCATCGCAGGGGTTTCTCCGGCATGTGGGGAGCACGGTGGACCAACGAGGCCTCCAGAACACCTTCGCCAAGGTGTCCGTCTCGACCCTATCGTCCTCGACCCCTCCTTCTCGTTTTCTTCGGTGATTCTTCGCCGGAGCCGGCCATGATTCTTCCTCTGCAGCCTCCACAACACAAAATGGCGAGCATCGACGAGGTGGGCAGCGGGCAGCGAGGATCGACAAGGTGGGCAATGGGCAGGGACCAAAAGGGTAGAATGCGGTGCTCCGACGAATCGTCTCCGGCACATAATGGCCGGAAAAGAGATAGAGGGAGAGAGGGGAATAAGAAATGAACTCAAGAATTCAAAATTTTCACTCATCGAAAAGTGTGCCGGCACATATTTTCCGGCACACTTTCCGGCGAGTGAAAATTTTGGCACAACTTCGGTCACTAGGTACGAAGCCCAGCAGGTAAGCTCCGGCGATTGACGATGCTCCGGCGATCGCCACCATCGTCTCCCGCCATCGCCGCCGCAGGAGGCTCTGTTTTGATGAAGTATGAGGGTTCAATGACATTCATTTTAAAATTTGATGAATAGTTGAGGGTAATTTCGTCTTTTCATACTCTTCAAAAAATTGGGCCGATTCTCTCCATTAGACTAGAGGCAATTTCGGTATTTTGAGAATTTTAGGAGTAAATTGTCCAAAATGAAAGTAAGGTATGTAAAGAAAAAGTTAAAATATGAAAGTATAAAAAATTTACATTTAGATGCACAAAAATGTCTTTTTTCCTTTTTGTAATCAACCAACTCATGTTGTAGAGCATGATGCTCGTGGATGCTAATAAAGTTATTTTCTTGATAAAAAATATATCATGATTTTATTTTTTACTCGATGTCACAGTTGATCGGTTATGTAACATGAAAAGTTTAACGTGCATGATAAAAATTGCACCATCAAATACTAAATTGCAACATCACATAATAATGAAAGCTACCTCTCGATTTCATCATATGATGTTGTAGTCTTCATTAAGTGATGTGATTTTTATCATGTGATGTATCTTTTTATGCTTTTTCAAAATGTGATGTAATTTTCATTAAATGATTTTATGTATTAAGTTTCATATTTTATAATTTGCATGATTTTTTTTATTTGGATTGGGCCCACTAAGTCACCCTAACTACTCACTTAAGCTATTCGGCCCAATCTCATGTACAAATCTTATCCATCCTAAACTATAAATCTTGGCTTATGCAACTCTAATTTACACTAATTTACATCCGATAAAAAGTTTTTCCAAAAAGTACAAATCAACTTGACTTTAATGACACAATTTTGTATCAATTTACATGTATTTTATAATTATAGGAAATCATAATCACATTTTAACTATTATTTTTTATGTATTTAATTGTTTACTACAACACTATAACAAATTTATTATCCTAACTATCTTTCTTTTCTTTCTTGGTACTCAAACTTTTACTTTATCCCACTTCGTTAGTGCCGTTAAATCATATCGTTAAAATTATATAAAATGACAATTTTACCTCTTATTATTCATTAAATTTATAGGTTTATGTCATTAGGGTAACTGAGTTGTCTCCGGTGATGCAATACTTCGACGAGACTCCATATTTTATACTATACCATATATCTCCAACAAGACTCTCACTTTCTACAATTGTTGTTGGTTTGTTTCTCAAAATAAATCAAAAACAAAATTATAAACCCAAAAAAAATTCTCAAAAGCAAACAAGAATTTCTAACCCATGAACAACTCAAAATCTCAAAACAAAAGAACAAACAAAATCTTCAAACACAAAAATAAACCTTAATATTAAAACCGAAACAAACCAATAATAATCGGAGACATGAAGTATAAATGGATGTAGGAAGTGTCGCATGAGTGCATCACTGCCGACAACACACTTGCCATGATGACATAAATTTATAAGTTCAATGAAATTTTAAGGGTAAATTTGTCACTTTTATTATTCTAATTGTAACGGTACGAATGCCTATTATTCCCGCCAACCTCTTCTACAAAATGACACCCCTCCTTGAGAACTATATCTCCACTCCTACAAACGACTACGTCGATGAGTACCACATCCTTGTCTCGTTGATGCCAACGAGTCATTCTCTGCATCACTCGGAAGCATATTGTTATTCTCTACATGCGTGAAAATAATTTTGGGGTAATTCCATGTTAGTACCCTAACTTTGCTTCATTTCGAAATCAGTACCCTAAGTTTAAAACTTTTTTTGCCGGTACCCCAAGTTTATTTACGTTGCAGTTAAGGTAACGCCTGTTAAATATAACAAAATTGGTGTGCAAAAAGTTTAAAATGCCCTCAATAGTTTTGGTTTGTTTAACTGGTCTGATTGGTTCAATTGATATGATTATGAAATGACTATTTTACCCCAATTGAATACTCAATTTAACTAATAAATTGAGGGCAAATATGAATTTTCACTTACACAAATAATAATTATAATTTTTTAATATTTAAATATATATAATAATAATATTAATTATATTATTATTATTATTATTCATTAAATAACCCAATTAACTCCAATTAAACCTAATTACCACTCCCGTCTCCGGCCGTCTGCTCCGACCGCCTCTTCCGTGGCCGTCAAATCGGAGGCCTCACGACGGATTCGACGGAGGTCGAATCGGAGAGCAGCGTCTCCGTCCCGTAGTCCCACACCCGTCTCCGTCCCACTAGCCCCGGCTTTGGCGTCGCGAGGAGGGCCGTCACGAGGACGTCGCGACGGCCGTCCTCGCAGCGTCTCCGTTCTCGCGACGGCCCTCATCGCAGCGTCTCCGTCCTCGCGCCTCCGGGCAGGGAGGAGGAGAGCAGTGGCAGATCTGGAAATTGGGTCCGTCGAATTCGATCCAGGCGCGGATGTTCCGGCCAGGCGCGAATTCAGGGTTCTGGCCGGTGTCGAACTCGACGGCGAGGAGGGGGGCATGGAGACGGTCGGTGGCGATTGGAGCAGACGCCCAGAGACAAGAGGGTGCCGGAGCGGGAGTGGTGGGAGGGGAGGGTTCAATAATGGAGTTAATTAGGTTAATTAGTGATTATTAATAATAATATATAATTAATAATATTATTATATATTTAAATATTAAAGAATTATATTTATTATTTGTGTAAGTGAAAAGTCAGATTTGCCCAAATTAGTATTCAATTAGGGGTAAAATAGTAATTTCATAATCATATCAATTGAACCAATCAGATCAGTTTAACATACCAAAACTATTGAGGGCATTTTAGACATTTTGCACACAAATTCTGTTATATTTAACAGTCGTTACCTTAACTGCAACGTAAATAAACTTCGGGTACCGGTAAAAAAGTTTTAAACTTAGAGTACTGATTTCGAAATGAGGCAAAATTATGGTACTGATATGGAATTACCCCAATAATTTAACGTTGATGAGTTTTGATTCACTCGAGTATCGTTTTGATGTTAACGTTTTGCTAAAGAGCAATTTCAAATTTGTGTGAGAAAAATGAAGTTGCTTGTCAAGTTGTAAACTTTTATTATTATTTTTTGAAAATAAGAACACTTTCAAGTTGATACCAAGTACTGAATTTTCTATAAACTTTGGGCCCTTAACTAATGATATAAAAAATATTATTATTATTACTTTTCGTCATTATGTAAAAAAAGTATATAACTAATCATAGTAATTATTTTTTAAGGTAAAAATGAATTTTATTAATTAACCAACAACTAACCCGACATCAAGCTGAACAGCTGAAACTACGGTTGGTAGGACAGACCCCTCGACATAATCCCAGCTGCTGTTAGTTAAATTAAATATGACCAATTTCGTGAGTCATTTGGCTACAAGTAAAACAAAGAACACATGTATCGATAGTGGTTAGTACGCAACACTGTTCACTAATGATTTCTCCAAAGTTGTTCAACTCGACCCGTTTAGCATCATGTAGAGCCACGACCTCCAACTCATACGGATGGAGGAACCCCGTGATCTTGCTGCAGAGTGCTTTACACAGGCACCCATGATAACCTCAAAGACCAATCGACTCGAACCAGTTAGCTTTATGCAGAGCCACGACCTCCAACTCATACAGATGGAGAAACCCCATGATCTTGCTGCAAACCGCCTTAAACCAGCTTACTCGATCAACCCTGTGATCAATATGGGCATCGCGAAATTCAAATTCTCCTAGTTCATTGGGTTTAACCGGATCAACTCATCGACATCAGGGACCCATATTTTCCTTCCAGTACCGATCCCGATAGGAAACCCAAGTGTATTGATTCTTAAGCAAGCCGAGGGCCCATAATTCGGTATGATTGCATGAGTCCGCCCACCGACGCCAGACAACTCTGGTTCTTTTCCAGTACCGGCCTACAAACCAACCAAAATCATCGGTTCCCCGGGTCTCAGTTCGTCCCAGATCAAATACCATCTCCGACCTCGACCCCCTCCTCTTCCCCAACCCCTCTTCTGGCCAAACCTTCCCTTGGCCTCCCTCCCTCCGTCCTCTTCCTCCCCTCCTTCGTCCCTGTCGCCGTCGTCGTCCCCTGCAGCCCCCCACTTGGATCTGTCATCCTCTGCAAACCCGCCCAAGACCTCCCTCGGCCGTCCTCCTCCATAGTTGAGCCTCCTCGACTCACCACCATCTGGTCTGGTGTTGCCGCTGCACTTTGGAATCGCCGACGGATTCCGTCACAAAATCTCGCAGACAATTGTCGCGAGACGTTGCCACAAACAGAGCAAAACCCTAATCGCATAGGTATAGACCACTCGTTTTGAATTTTTCTAATCATAGTAGTTATTAATTTTTTTCATTTACTATTATATGATAATTAACCTTGATTTGCCCAATTTAGCCAATTTTATATAACATTCAAATTAAATTTAACTACCGGAGCCGGATCATAAACGATAAACCTAATATGTAACTTCAATTGAGCCCAAAACATACTTGGAGCAAACCGCACGCTATTTACTATTTAGCAACTCACAACGAATCAAGTCGGGTTATAATTTCCCACAAACCCTCCCACCGCAAGCTCGTGTTCCAGAAAACATATTATTTTCCAAAACCACAGAGCCTCCTCCTCTACTCAGCCGCGCTAGTGCTCAAGGCCAAGCCTTCGACTCCACACCACAACGAGCCGGCGAAGACCGGACCAATGGCCAACAACAACAGCGTCGTGCCGGCCAATCGCGGCCGTCGCGGTGGCGCCGAGGAGGAGAAGATGGAGTTCGAGACGACGGAGGGGGTTGAGCCGATCATGAGCTTCGACCAGATGGGGATCAACAACGACCTCCTCCGCGGGATCTACCAGTACGGCTTCGAGAAGCCCTCCGCCATCCAGCAGCGCGCCGTCATGCCCATCCTCCAGGGCCGCGACGTCATCGCCCAGGCCCAGTCCGGCACCGGCAAGACCTCCATGATTGCTCTCACCGCCTGCCAGAGGGTCAACACCTCCGAGAGAGAGTCAGTTCTCAAAAACCCTAATCTCTTACCTGTTTAATCTATCACGCTTTCTGCCCTAATTTTGGACTTCAATGCATTTTTAGGGTTTTATGATGCATTATCTACTATTTATTTTTTTGTGAATTTTAGAATGCCCCTTTTCAATTTTGCATTAGGTTTATTTTCAGAAGTTGATTTCAGGTTTCTAGGGTTAGGTTTGTATGCATATGCTATAATCATCTTACAGGACTGGTTGTGTATTTCGCAATGGCAAAGTTGTGTTAAAGGGATAATCTCACAAAATCACAGCTAAGTTGACACATTTTCTTAACTAAGTACACCTGACCATTTTTTGTTCAGAGAGGTACCCTGACTTGTCAAGGGTATTTTGGCCTTTTTGCACTTCAAATAGTCAGGTTTAGTTAGTTGAGATATGTGCCAAGTCAGCTGTAGTTTTGTGAGATTATCCCTTGTGTTAAATGAGTGATGGTTTGGGTTGCTTTGTTGTCGATTTGTGAATCTAATTGACAATGTTAGTGCCAAATGAGATGTCATTAAGCTCCTATATGTTTTATTTCCTGGCCTTTTGTCATTATTGTTGGGTTTGGTGTCATATAGGGTCCAGGTTTTGATATTGTCGCCCACAAGAGAACTGGCATCTCAGACTGAAAAGACAATATTGGCAATTGGCGAGCATATGAATGTACAAGTGCATGCATGCATTGGAGGCAAAAGTGTGGGTGAAGATATCAGGAAACTGGAACATGGAGTTCACATAGTGTCTGGAACTCCTGGGAGAGTATGCGATACGATCAAGAGAAGAACATTACGCACCAGAGCCATCAAATTACTAGTTCTCGTGAGTTTTACACATCCTTCTTGCTATCTTCTGTGATATACATTCTATAAGTTCAAAGATATAAAGGTTGCCGTATCATGTCCTTGAAGCTAAGGTTGAATGTGATTTTTAATATATGTGATGTTTCCGCCAGGATGAATCTGATGAAATGTTGAGTAGAGGATTCAAGGACCAGATTTATGATGTGTACAGATATCTTCCACCAGACCTTCAGGTACCCTATGTTTCCCTGTCTCTCATTATTAGTGAATGAATGAGGACATTCTACTATAACATTGCCGTATCGATCAGTTGATATTGAGTTGACACAAACATTTTATTGTTTGCAATGTTCTCCTCTTTAGTTGGATCTACATTATTGATTTTGTGTGTGTTGTTATTCATTGCATTGTGATATTTTACTTCATATTATCTTTTCTTGATCAAGCCTTTGTTTGTGTTCATGTATATGGTGTATTGTTATTAAACACTCAACAGAATACTATACTTGCTCCATACCAGAATAATTGTCCTACTTCAAATTAAGGTAGTATGATTAGTGCTTGATAATATGCTTGCTGTGCTACAATTTTGCCTTTGTAACAAACTCAAGTTGTTATCACACATTCATTTTAGTGGGTGATTGCCACTGCACTGGTCAAAAAGTAAAGTGAGCTCTTAAGTTGAGAGACCTAAATTTAGTAGATTAGACAGTTATTTAGGGACTGAGAGTAGTGAGGAGATTTCTTTTCATTTGTAAGTATGTTATGCCATGTCTTGCTAGCATTTCAAATTATACAATATGAAAAGTTATTATGGGATTGTAACAAACATTTAAAGCTGTGCGGATGACACAATCAAGGTTCTTTTGCAAGAGTGCTTTCGGAGATATGAATACAGCCTGTCAAATCTTGCGGGTCAAAATTTTAAATTCAATACGAACTTGCAATGTTTTCAAACCTGCTCTGTTAATTTTATTCTGAGAATCAGAGTTTGAATATGGAGTCGGTTAGAAGTACGTTAAATTAGTCTAAGGAGTTTACGCGGGTAGCACGCGTATCGCGCGTGCCCCACACTAGTTAAAGTAGTATTATTAGTGCTTAATAATATGCTTGCTGTGCTACAATTGTTCCTTTGTTGTAAGAGACTCAAGTTGTTGTCACTCATTTATTTTAGGGCGTGATTGCCACTTCACTTGTCAAAAAGTAAAGTGAACTCTTAAGTTGGGAGACCTAAATTTAGTAGAATAGACAGTCATTTAGGGACTGAGAAAGTAGCGAGGAGATTTCTTGTCATTTGTAAGTTTGTTATGCCATGTCTTGCTAGTGTTATTAAATAATAATAGTCTATCTGCATTTTATGTGATACAGTATGTACAACAAGTCAACGCTTATAAAGTTTACGTAACGATTTCTCGAATGTCTCTAGGTGCAGGAGTTGGCATAGTTTCATAGAGTATTAGTATGGTCATGCCAGCAATAAGTATTGTGTTGATTACTCTGTGGTCTGAATTTATATTTCTCCTAATACGATGCAAATTTCTTTTATAGGTTTGCTTGATTTCGGCTACCCTCCCTCATGAGATTCTGGAGATGACGAACAAATTTATGACAGACCCTGTAAGGATCCTTGTGAAACGTGATGAGTTGACACTGGAGGTACGTGATGGTTGGACTTTATACCATAGAACTTGAGAATACCTAGTCATGTTTTTATTCGGGCTAGTTTTTATAAACATTGATGACCGAATTGTTTCTCCTCTTTCTTCATCTCAACTTCTCAATTTCTCTGTTATTGTTGCTGGCCAACATCATATGGAAGTTTACGTTATCATGTCTTTGATTAATGACAGGGTATCAAGCAATTCTTTGTTGCTGTTGAAAGAGAAGAGTGGAAGTTTGATACTTTGACTGATCTTTATGATACTCTTACCATCACCCAAGCTGTTATTTTCTGCAACACGAAGCGAAAGGTAACATTGAATATGCTTACACTCTTGCAACCATTTTTCCCATGTGAATAGTATCACTGATATAAGACCTTCTGAAAAGAGCATGTTTTAAATATAACTGAATATGATAGATAAAGAAATTAACCAAACATGCTACTAGTTGGCTTGATATGTTGAAAACTTGATTGAAACACTTTTGAGTGTCTGTTCATTTGGTTAATTTTAACTTAGGTTTCCTATTCTGTCTTAGCACTTAGCCCTAGGTGTGAAAGTGGATGCTGTTCTTCTTGAGGATGACAGTTCCTACTAGAATCCTCATGGATTATTATTGTTCTGATAAATTGTCTTTTTGCTATATGGATGAAGGGATAAAGAAAACATTGGATGTATGCTTTAAACTTTCTTGCCCAGAGGGGTCCATCTTTTCTGTTCCATACTCAATTTGGCACCTTTTGATTTCATTATCCCGTTTTTGGATAAATTATAGTTCTTTTAATCAATGGGCAGGTGGATTGGCTGACTGAGAAAATGAGAAGCAATAATTTTACCGTCTCGTCAATGCATGGTGACATGCCACAGAAGGAGAGAGATGCAATTATGGCAGAGTTTCGTGGCGGTACCACTCGTGTCCTTATCACAACAGATGTTTGGGCTCGGGGGTTGGATGTTCAGCAGGCAAGTACTTTAGCTTCTCTTAGAAGCTGCATAATGTGATACTGTATTTAAATATTAGTCTGTGAAGTAACCAGGTGACATTTCTTAGTTATTTCACGCATGATTTGACTACTATCTCAATACTTGGATGCACCCATCAGCACATAGCATGTTTCTTTAATTTTTAATGCTCTTTGATTGGCTGTTGTTTATGCAAAATGGGAACTTAGATTGTTAGTCTCTGTAATGCTTGAGTGGTGATGTTTGTTAGCTGATGATTATTGGAGTTGATTTATTAGAAACAATTTCCTCCTTTCCCGCCTTTTGTTTTGCAGTTAATTGCTAGCTTTGGGAACAATGATGAACATTGTCATGAGTAAATTATTCTCATGAAAACTGAGTACATAATTTGAATTTTTCTTTTGTTCTCTAAATAGTTTGTTGGTTATGATATAATGTTAATAAGCCGTTACTTTTTTTGCATGTAAAGAACAATTCAAAACTTGTTATGGTTCAAATCTGTATTGCCTACTACCTTGTTGTTTACCATTCCATTGTCCTTATTTTTCTCTTTTCAGGTTTCCCTCGTGATTAATTATGACCTTCCAAACAATCGAGAACTTTACATTCACAGGATTGGTCGTTCGGGTCGTTTTGGACGAAAGGTATGGTCCTGTTATTTGTGTTTATTGTATTGCAGCATGTACCCTGTTTTGTTTCGTTTTCTTATTTGCTTGCATAAGGAAAATAATTGTTTACTTTTGCCCAATGGTTTATATATGTTAGTTGGTTTACTTGCTCAGATATTCGGTTTGATGACTACTGGCCTATTGTCTACGAGTCTAGACTCTATGATGCCAGATAAAATGTATATTAAGTTGGCTAATTGATGGCACCTCCTATGTTTGGCAACATACTGAATGTTACTCAGGGAAAAACACTGATGTAGGCTATAAGCCCAGTATTGTAAAAACGCTATGTGCTAGTCGGTTGGAGAGGGCCTAACAAGAAATTAAATCGGATTAACAAGTCGGGGATTCTTACAACATTAATAATAAGCCAATAGATCATTTATGTTTTAAAATATTATGTCCACAGTCAATTATTATTTTTGACCCCATGTTGCAAAATCAGTGATCTGCTGACTAACCAAACCTATATATATGTTGGAATTCCCTTATTTTTTAGCAGCAATTTGGGGCCTTCAACTTCATGATACTAGTTTGATACAGTATTCTGAATGTGTTTATTTTCTGAACTAGCTGATTGATATTTTATCGTTGAAATGGGCCTGTTTTGATGTGTGATGCAGGGTGTGGCTATAAACTTTGTCAAGAGCGACGATATCAAGATTTTAAGAGATATAGAACAATATTACAGCACACAGATCGACGAAATGCCCATGAATGTTGCTGACCTGATTTAAAATTGTTGAGTGGATGTTGCTTGGTGTGTCCACCTTTGTGTTTTGTACACTATGATGACGGATGATGGCATGACTAAGAGTTTGTGGGAGTGGTTGATTACTGGTGAGACGGATGAGAATGAATATGCTTGAGTTGTCTTGTTTTTTTCCCTGGAAATGTTGTTCCTGATTGAGAATCTTAATTAAGAATGTTTCTTTTCTATATAACTTTGGAGTTTAGGGATTGTATATCCGTGTGTAATTTTTGCTTTGTGTTTGATTAGCAAGTTGGTCTGAGTATATGATAAAAGGCAACTTGTGGATTAATTTTTTTGGCAAAATAGCAAAAATATGTTTTATATTATCATACTTTTGCAGCAAAGTGCTATGTATTTTTTTTCATGCTTTGTATCTCAAATGAAATGAGTTTGGATCCAAAATGCAAAGAATGAATGTAATTTGTTACTAATATAAAACCATGCTAGTAATTACCAACAATAAAGAATTCTTGACATGATCCTTAATGTATCAGAAAGTGGTGGCAATAGGGATGAGCACAAGTAGAATGAGAATGAGCAAAATAACAATCCCGAAGCACATCCACTTCCTGCTGCTCATCTGATAGCCCTTAGCCGCGGTGATCTCCTTTGTCCCTCCCTTGACGTAATGCTTGGCGTTCACGACATGGTGGTGTATGTCATCCATGTGCTCCCCCTGCGCCTCCACCATGACCGCCATGTCCATGAACACCTGGTGCAGCTCCAGCAAGCTCCTCTCTATCTCCCTGGCCCCCTCGTGCCTGTCCTGTATCTCTGCCACCACCTCCATCACCCTCCCCCTCCCCTGCTCCTCTATCGCCCTCCCCATGTACCTCTCCGCCCCGTCAGCTATTATCCTCTCTATCGCCTCCTCCCCCGCCCTCTCCCCCGTCACTGCAAAGTACCTCCTCCCCACCGTCTCCCTGTACTCCGCCATCACCCTCTGCCTCAACCCCTGGAACTCCATCATCAAATCCCTCAGCTTCTTCCTCAGCCCGTTTGTGACCGCGATCCTCGTCCTGTACACGGGGCTCCCCTCCTTGCACCCGGAGAGGCGCTTGTTGGCCGCGTTCGCTAAATCCATGTCCTCCACCTGGGACTTGATGCCTCTCGCCTTCCTCAGCACCGACATTATGTCACTGTTTATGCGGTTGCGGATCGATTGAAGGGTTTCGGGCTTGTGCTCCAGCTTGGTCTCCTCGTTGGCCTCTTGGAGACGGGTGAGGATGTCTCTGATGAGTCCCATTTCGGTTTTGACCTTCTCTGCCTCTTCCAGGAAGAGGCCGAGATCGCGGGTCATGTAGTTCCCGGTTGTCATCTCCAGGTACTCGGGGTCCGGCCCCGCTTCCAGGTCCTTCATCGCCTCCTTCTTCAGGTCCACATAGCTCACAAACGACTTTGTCATCAGGTCATTCATCTTCGAGTGGATGGGTAGTGGTAATAATGTAGCTTCTTCTCAGAAGAGATGAGATTGGAAGGAAATCTATGGGATTTGGAAATTAGTGAAGATAAAGATTGGTTACGAATTGGGTGGATTTATCAACATTTAAATCAAAGTGGTGATATAGAATGGGACCAGGAGGATTGGGAAAGAAATATAGCCGTTGTGGCACGGTACGATGAGATCCCCAACGGCTATATTTTATTTTATTTGCCGTTAGATTTGGGTATGATTGGATATTTTTACTTCCTTTCTTCTCAAGCAGCTTTGTCCTCTAATTACTAGTTAGTAACCAGACCGTTTCAATAAAGGAGAGCATTATAACAAACTAACCATTGATGTATAAAATTATGAAAGACAGTGAATGTCATATTATTTATCATCTTCTTATCTCAATATCATATGCATGGAGTATACATTGTTAATAGAGATTTCATCATCCAAATATACTCCATTTTAATAAGGGATAATTTTATTTTAATAGACAAAAGTTTGTAGTCTCACTTGGGTCACCAAAAATCTAATTTGCTTTGTGAGGTCAAAAAAAACATATTTAGTCTCACTGTTATAACTTCCGTTACTTTTTTCCGTTATCTCGCCCATTTGCGCGGCACGTGACCACATATTTTCTAATAATGATCAAACTACCCTAGACCAATCTAATAATAAACGATATGAGAGGCCAATCGATAATAAACGGTGAGAGAGGCCACCCCTTCCTCCTCCTCACCCGCGTTGGCACGTGGCCAACGTTTATTATCAGATTAGCTTCTTCAACGTTTATTATTAGATTGGCCTAGGGATAGTTTGGCCATTATTAAAAAACTTTTGGTCACGAGCCGAGCACATGATCAAGGTCACAGAAAAAAAGTAACGGAAGTTACAACAGTGAGACTAAATATGTTTTTGGTGACATCACAAAATAAATTAAATTTTTTATAACCTAAGTGAGACTACAAACTTTTGTAGTGAGTTAAGTGAAATTACCCCTTTTAATAATATACTTAAATACGCTATTTTGTGCAACGTCCTAGCTATTTTATTATTACACTTTCACTAATTTCGTTAATATTTTAGAATATTCTATTATTATTATTTTAAAAATGACAAAAACGTTATCACATCTTCTTCATCCTCTGGAGTTGTCTAGAGCTTCAAGCTTATTGCTCTCTTACAAACACTGTCTTCACCACTCCCCACCACACGTTGTTGGCGACCAAGACCTAACTGTCGAGTTCGCCACCTCCGAGTTCCAATATCTCTTTAGTTGCTCCTTCGCCGAAATCTCATGTGCGTGAAACTCCCCAATTGTAGTGCGGACAACAAACTCTGTCACGATTATCGACATCGTCAAGTTGAAGTCGAACAATGTTGCCTTCTCGATTTTTGCAACCATCAACAATGATATGAATCATAATTTCGTCACTGCAACAACGAGGAGGGAGATGAAGTTGAATGAGGAGGAGATTTGAGTGTGGGTGGAAATTGAGATTTTAGGGGGAGATTGAAATTGGGAGGTTGAGTTCGACTTCCGCTTCTCCAACGATGTCTTGAGGGTCTACACCAAAGTCGCTTACTTCTGTACGAATTACGCAATCATCGTCCTCGATGTCCTCTTCCGCGGCCTCATCTAACACATGATCTCCTAGGAGACAATTTACTTTCCCTAATTTCATAGTTTTATAAACTTAATGGAAATTTGGCAGTATAATTTTCATTTTATATGATTTTAAAGACAAAACTTAATGGTACTAACGAAAATAGAAAAAGAAGAAGTTAGGGTACACAAATATTAGGTAAACAAAGTGAGTATTAACTATAGTTAGTTGAAGTAAACTACATTTTTCATAATATTAATTTAATAAATAAATGATTTTTTCAATTTTATTATTACTTATTATCAAGTTATTGTATATAACAAACAAAAGGATCTAATAGATATTTCACTTTGATGCAATTATACAAATTTAAGTAAAAATGTCGACCAACTATAATCGTGGTTCAAGTGGTTGTAATTGTGACATGATCGTGGCACCAACAATTGGCTAATTTGCATGTGGAGTCAAGTGGTTGTAAACATAAAGAGTTTATCAACAAATAAACAAGATTTATCAACTAGGAGTGCTAATTTATCAACTATGAGCGATGATTCATCAAATAAGTTATAAAAGAGTTAATCAATCAATAAGCAAGACTTATCAAAAACTAAAAGAGTCTATCAACTAGTAAATAAGATCTATCATCTAGAACTGATCATTTATCTAAAGAAGATTAATTAGGAAACATAAATAATTTACCAACTAAGATTAATGTTTTATTGACATAGAGTATTGGGCAGGGCCGGCTCTACAAGCTAGCGAAATAAGCATACGCTTTAAGCCCATCATTGGAAAAGGGCCATAAATTTTAACTTTACTTAAATTCAACTAAGAATTATACAAACTTTCCATAAATCAATTAGGAGTCATACAATATAGAAGTAATTTTCTAGGGTCACTGAAATGAATAGGCCCAAATATATGCAACACCAATCTTGTTTTTTTTGAAAGAAAAATGAATTTTATTAATTAAATAGCAACTAACCCGACATCAAGCCGGACAGCTGAAACTACAAATGGTGGGACATATCCATTCTCATTTTAATCCTCTTCCAATATGTTTAATCGCTTATTTTACACGTTTAAGAGGCCCAGTTGTTTATTGAAAATATGTTATTAGAAAAAAATTGATCATACCAGTTTAATAGCTATTTTTTCATCTAAAAAGGAGAACAAATTTCATATGACATATCATATACTGCAATGGTTCATTTTTCATAAGGTCCTAATGAAACTTTATAAACAATAACCAACAATAGGGTTTTCAAAAGTTTGTATTAGAGGAAAATTTACCAAAAGCATGTCAAGTGCATTTATGTGTACAACATAGAAGTGGTCTAATATTAGTTCATTAGTAAAATAATTAAATGTATTTAGACTATTTTATAAGATATATTTTTATTATAAATCTATTTAATTGTGTTTTAATTTATTCAATTAATAAAATTATGAAATTTATTTTTATGGGAAAGCCTCATTTGTTAGTTCGCTTTATGCCTCTATATGAATCGGGTCGGCCCTAATATTGGGTAGTATGAACTTTCATTCTTGCAACAAGTAGTTGTGAGAAAATAAAGGAAGGACATCAATGGCCCTCCTTCTCGTCTTCTCTGGTGATTCTTCGCCGGAGCCGCCCACGGTTCTTCCTTTGCAACCTCCACAACACAAAATGGTGAGCATCGACAAGGTGGGCAATGGGTAGCGACCAAAAGGGTAGAATGCGGTGCTCCGACGATCGTCTTCGGCACAGAATGGCCCGAAAAGAGAGAGAGGAAATAAGAAATGAGTTCAAGAATTCAAAATTTTCACTCGCCGGAAAGTGTGTCGGAACATATTTTCCGGCGAGTGAAAATTTTGGCACAACTTCGGTTGCCTCCACCAACTCCGGTTACTCCGGTCACCAGGTACGAAGCCCACTAGGTAAGCTCCAGCGATCGACGATGCTCCGACGATCGACGAGGTGCTCGCTACCCAGCAGCTTCGTCACCTCGCCTTTGTTTTCTAACCAGAAAACAAAGCATATGACTACTGCTCCGGCGCCATCGCCGCCGCAAGTATTCGGCGGAGCCAGCCTCCTCCTGGGAGACAGCCATCGTCGCCATCGTCTCCCGCCATCGCCACCACAGGAGGCTCTGTTTTGATGAAGTATGAGGGTCCAATGACATTCACTTGAAAATTTGATGAATAGTTGAGGGTAATTTCGTCTTTTCACACTCTTTAAAAAATTGGGCCGGTTCTCTCCATTAGACTAGAGATAATTTCGGTATTTTGAGAATTTTAGGGGTAAATTGTCCAAAATGAAATTAAGATATGAAAAAAAATAGGGTAAGAAACTGTCAAAAGTGTATATTCATGTGCACAAAAGTATTATTTTTCTTATAAATAATTGGGGTAATGACAGTTGACTACACCCAACTATGTCACGTTTCAAATTTAATACCCCAACTTCTAAATTTTCATTTGGGATACCCAAAGATTAAATAAGCGACACTTAGCCGAACGTCTGTTAAATTTAACTGATTTGGTCTGTCAAAAAGTCTAAAATGCCCTCAATAACTTTGGTTTGTCAAACCAGTCTGATTAGTTCAATTGATATGATTGTGAAATGACTATTTTACCCATATTGAATATCCAATTTAACTAATAAATTGAGGGCAAATTTGACTTTTCACCTACACAGTTAATAAACATAATTCTTTAATAATTAAGTATATATATATATATATTAATTATTATTATTATTATTATTATATCAATCACCCTTCTTCTCCGGCAGCTCCCCGTCTCCGGCCGCCTGCTCCGACCAGCCCCGTCTCCGGCCGCAAGTCCCGTCTCCGAGCTCGGATCGAGAGCGAGGAGCACCACCATCGATTCAGCTTCTTGATTTCTTGGGCAAGCTCGAATTTTGTGGCTCTCAGAGGTGGGTCTCTTTGGGAAACCGGTCTTCGGCGAGATGGAGTCGCCCTCGGGAAGCCCTCGCTCCGTTCAGACTAGGGCCGACGAGCCGTCCAGATCTGGCTGTGTCCGTTTCCATTCAGATCTGACCGCATCCGTCTCCGTTTAAATCAGACCGCGTCCGTCTCCGTTTAGATCGGACCGCGTCCGTCTCTGTTCGGCTCCCTGCCGCTCCGCTCCTCCTCCAATCTCATCACCGGAGCGAGTGCTTCCCGAGGGCGACTCCCTCTCGCCGGAGACCGGCTTCCCGAAGCGATCCACCTCTGAGAGCCACCAAATTCAAGCTCGCCTGTGAAATCGAGAAGCTGAATCGATTATGGTGCTCCTCGCTCTCGATTCGAGCTCGGAGACGGGACTTGCGGCAGGAGACGGAATTGCGACGGAGGTGGGTGGCTCGACGGAGGTGGGTGACTCGACATATTTAGGTTTAATTATGATTAATTAGGTTTAATTAATGATTATGATTAAGAATAATATTATTTATAATAATATATAATGAATAATAATATTATTATATATATTTAAATATTAAATAATTGTAATTATTATTTGTGTAAGTGAAAAGTTAGATTTGCCCTTAATTTACTAGTTAAATTGATATTCAATTAAGGGTAAAATAGTCATTTCATAATCATATCAATTGAATCAATCAGACTGGTTTAACAGATCAAAACTATTGAGGGCATTTTAGACTTTTTGACACACCAATTCAGTTAGATTTAACAGACGTTGGGTTAAATGTCGCTTATTTAATATTTGAGTATCTCAAATAAAAATTTAGAAGTTAAATATTAAATATTAAATATGACATAATTAAGTGTAGTGAATTGTCATTACCCCTAAATCATTTTATACTCCCCTCAAACCAATTTGACAATGAATATACGTGGCAGATAAGATGGATTAATTATCCATTTAATAAGTAATTATGTGAAAGCAAAGGGTAATAAATAACAAAATAAATCAATTAATTTCATTGCAGTGTGGTGATTAATAGTACGGTGATCAGTTATTGGATAAAGAGAGATTTATGGAACATCATAGACTTCAATTTCAACTTCTCCTTTCTTCTCCTCTGTTTCTTCGCTGAGATCTTTCTGTCTCAAAGATCTCAATAAATCCTCCCTCTCATTTCAATTCACCGAAACCAGAGACGATCCCAGAGATGCCGAATCCCGTTCTGGCCGCCGTCGGCGACGCGATCCTGACCTTCGGCTGGGTCTTCTGCGCCTCCGCGCTCGGCGTCGCCACCTCCCTCGTCGCCACCTCCCTGCAGCTCGAGACCAACTACCTCGCCACCCTCTCCATCACCGTCACCATCCTCTTCTTCCTCGTCTTCGTCTTCACCTTCATCGGCGACGCCCTCGGCGGCGCCTCCTTCAACCCCACCGCCAACGCCTCCCTCTACTCCGCCGGCGTCGGATCCGACACCCTCCTCTCCATGGCCCTCCGCTTCCCCGCTCAGGTCATCAATTCACTCTCACTTTCAGATGCTGTTTTGTTAATTTTCTCCTGATTTCTGACTTTTTATTTTTTAGACTGTGGGAGCTCTGGGAGGTGCTATGGCGATCATGGAGGTGATGCCAGAAAAGTACAGGCACATGGTTTCGGGACCTTATTTGAAGGTGGATTTGAAGACTGCGGCCATTGCTGAGGGTGTTTTGACCTTTGTCATCACTTTTCTTGTTCTTCTCATCATCATCAACGGGCCTGCTAATCGCTTCACCAGGTCCTGGCTCCTCGCCATGGTCACCATTTCTATTGTCACTATTGGGGCTGATTACACTGGACCTTCCATGAACCCTGCCAATGTGAGTACTTGCTTCTTTATTTCATGTTATGTCTTAATTGGTCTATTATGTTAAACTTACATGCTAGTTATTTGAACATGTTGTGTGTGTAATCTAAGTTTGGAACTGGTATTGAAACTTTCATGGTTTATTTGAATGTAAGTGAAATTAAAGAAGATGTCTTTCATACTAGTTTGTTTGGAAAATGAATTTGGGGTCATACCGAATGCTAATTATTTGATGAGGTTGTTCATGTAATCTAAGTTTGAAATTTGTACTGAAACATGCATGGTTTGTTTGATTGTATTTGTTAGGAACACCATCTATAGTACATTTGTTGACATGGTCTCCACTAACAATTAGTATATGCTGTTGAACTGTTTTCCTCCTCTATGAGTTCATAGGTTTTTATGTTTTTTTAATAATTAAACCTTATATAAGGTTGGCGGCCCATTTGATTAAATGCTTTATTCCTCAGCCATGCTTTTGTTTTGAACTTGCTAGGGAGAAGGCTACTTGCAGCTGACTGTTAGCTATTGACATTGATTTATTTTGACATCATTATTTGCGTATGCCAGAGATATCTTATTTTAAGAACAGCCCAGTGTTTTCCATTTTATCATCAATTTATTCAGTTGAGTATATGATACTACATCATCACTATCATCTCCTTTATACACATAATATAAGCAGAACAATTTCATTTGGTAGAAACTAGTTCTCATAATGTTTCAGACATTGCGTTTGCTACCTCCATAGGTCTCGGGCAAATTTTCACAACTTCTTTCCTTTTTTTCTTCTGTTGGAACATTTTAGATACTTTGTGCATCGAGCATTTTTAATCACAGTTGACTAGTGACTGAATTGTGCTTGGAAAAGAAGAAGAATGCATAATGCACTTAATAAACACCTTGTGAGTGCTTTGACACGAAAGATCTTGCTGTATAGATTTCTGGCACCTTTATATCTGAGAATGGTTAGGAAGAAATATGAAGTTGAGGAAGGCAAAGGGTATATCAGTCAGAGCTTAAAGTAGGGGGCTATATTTTGAATAACTGGCTTTATATATTTAAAGATTGGAGGATAAGTTATCACATTTTGTTGCCCATTAGTGGAGGAGGGAATGTGAGTCATTGAGATGAATAGTGGTTCCTTAATGTTGATTCTATGTCCCTTAGTCAGAGGATCAACCACATCTGTGCATTGAATGAATATCAGTTCAATTAAAAGAGGTGTACTGGAGATCATTGATTTGTTCCCTACTGTTATTATTGAACACTTCACTGCATCTTCCTTCTTTGAAGCTCTTGATCACTTATTTACCTACTAATGTTAAAAATCCCTTTGGTACTATGACCTACACTTTTTTAAGGACATGGTAAATTGTAACTAATAATTAATTGTTTAAAGCAAGTGGTATTGTATCTGCAGGCATATGGCTGGGCATTTATTGACAATTGGCACCACTCTTGGGAGCAGTTGTATGTTTACTGGATTAGCCCTTTCATCGGATCCATATTGGCTGCTTGGTTGTACCGTGCTGTCAGTTATTCAAGGGTAAAGAAGGAGAAGAAGGCCTGAAGAGCGCAAGACGACATAAGGGTCTTTTCCCTCAGTATCATAAGAAGCTCTTTCTCTTGTATTTATTTTCTCTTTCATATCATGGATTTATATGTAAGGATCTTCAAGTCATGGAAATTGAACTTTGTTTTCTGTTGAGTGAGGGTACAATGCCGAAACAGAGAAGCGAATGGCTTAAGTTAGATCATTAGTACTCGCATTGGCATATCCATCTTTTTCTTTGCCATTAATTGCTTTTCACAGCTAGTTTATTATCATAGAGGATTGTTACATGTAAATTTAGGCAAGAGAGCACTGTTGGGAGATGGATTGCCTAATAAATAATAGATGATAGTGGAGTTTCGTAATCTTAAAATTTTACCAAATAAAAGTCAATCCCTATATAAATATAAATGCAATATGTTGTAAAAGTCAATATGTTTTTGGAATTAAAACAAACTTCATGCTAATACGAAATTATCCCATTAATAAATTATTATTTTTTTGAAATTTCTTATTTACCCTTAGAAGGATCAACCCATCCAAGCTCACAAATCCCAACCATACTCAATCCTTAGGTGAAAAGAAATCGGACCCAAAACCTGATATCAAGTGAGTTAGAGCTTCATTTGACCATTGTGCTAGTACGCTTTCACTAATAAATTACAAAATAAAATAACAAAAAATGTACTATTTTAATTTTCTGTGGTGAGCGTGGAGATTTTGTGTTGGACTTATATCGTCAATTAAACTTGTTCCTGTTGGATTAGGTATTTTGGCATTTCCTAATAATTCTTCTCCACAAACCAAATAAGGAGAAGGGCACTCTCAGAGAGTCTTTGTTGAGATGATCTTGAGTGCGAGCCAATCGCATTCCTCCTCAATTCGTCTCCTCCTCCTGTATCCTCACTGGTAGCAGATCTGGAGGACACGCAGTCCCTGAAGGTTCCCGCCACCGCCGGCAACGGGCAGATCCGTTACCGAAGCCCTTCCTCCGGCGAGCTCCTCGACTCCTCCGCCGAGCTCCACCCCATGAAGCGCGGCGGCCGCCAGCCGGAGTCCTCCTTCTCCGACAAGATCTACCGTCACCGGAGCGCCATTCTCATCGTCTCCGTCCCTCTCCTCCTCATCGCCTCCGTCCTCTTCCTCATGCCCGCCTCCTCCATCGACTACAACAATCGCAAGTTCAAGGCCAATTCCAAAACCTCCTACGCCGTCATCTTCGACGCCGGCAGCTCCGGCAGCCGCGTCCACGTCTTCTGTTTCGATGATAAGTTGGATCTCGTTCCCATCGGGGACGATCTCGAGCTCTTCGAACACGTAACCTCTTGTTCTTCAACCTTCATTTCATATTTTCATTCCACATTTTGGTATCATAACACTCGGTTTCACTGTAATGCTTATAGATTCAACCTGGTCTTAGCGCCTATGCAAGTGACCCCCGACTCGCAGCACAGTCGCTACTGACTCTTCTTGATAAAGCTGAGAGTGTCGTTCCCCAGAAATTGCGAGCACAGACTCCTGTTAGAGTAGGGGTGGGTGAACACTTAATGCTGGTTTCCTCTTACTATGGATTTTTCTTTGTGTTCTGTTGCTCAGTTCTGAATAATAATGTGCCTTTGTAGGCAACTGCGGGTTTAAGGGCATTGGAAGGGGATGCGCCCGATAGGATTTTGCAAGCGGTAATGGATGATTTGCATAATATCTACTCCTTACCGTTTAATGCATGTTTTTCTCTCTCTGTAATCGTAATGTTTATGAGTTTTAAAATTTTCTGCATTAAGGTTAGGGATATCCTAAAAGCTAGAAGCAATTTGAGATCTGAGACAGACGCGGTTACTGTTCTGGATGGTACTCAAGAAGGTTCGTATCAGTGGGTAAGTTCTATAAACTTATTTTGTGTGCGTGTGTGTATATTGGTACCCATATTTTTCTTCTGCCACTGGTTATGCTTATCTGTACTGAGGCAAGAGTAATAAGTCTTATTGACTTTTGGAAACTGGCTATGCAAATTGGTTTGAATTACTATCGATTTTATCAAGTTATCTAAGCTGCACTATTTTAGGATTGAATTAGAGTGTATTGAGCTGTAGAGCTGTTTCAAGTCTTGGTGTGTGTATTATATGTTCATAAGCGAGGAAAAAATGTAGAGCTGTTGCCCTTTGGGTTAATAGGTTATTGTATCAGCTTGACTCCAAGATGTCACGCTATCTGCCTCATTCAGATCAACCTAAGACTAAACAGGAGAATTTGCTTTTTAACTAATTGTTAGGATAATGTTTCCACCAGTTTCTTTCATACTATTCTGGCATAATGACCTTAGTTCACATGCTCTAGGTACTAGTTTGAATCACCTTTTTTGTTCGTAAATGACTCCAAACAAGTACTAGCTTTGTGGAGTATATAAGGGTCATTCTGTGTGATTACATATGAACTACTTTGTTTATGTGACTTACAGTGATCATAAGAATTACTTGGTTAATTTCTACGTGTCTCTTCAAAGGCCTATATCTTACTTGGATTAGCTCAACCCCTTATTTATTTGAATGCATTATATTCAGAATAGAAGCTATAATTATAGATCTTGTTGTCTTTATGTTCTGCTAATATTTTATGCTACTAGAAGTTAACCAATAGATCCATGACATGGGTTTATAAGGTTTTTTGAAGAGTCAACTCCCTGCATCTTGTATTGCGAGGCCCTCTTGAATAGCTCTGTGTTGTGCCCTATGTCTTTATCCTCAGTGAGTTTAACTTAACCATATAATATATGTCTCAAGCTTTTATCCATTCATTGGTGAGACAGTTTAGAGCTCGGAGCTGTAATAGTGGCGGCCTAAAATCCCAAAAGTTTCTTGCCTAATTACAAGTGAGCAATAACCCAGAAACCAAGATATATATAAATCCTCAACAATTTGATCTTTTGGAGGTTTAGGGTTTGTAATCTAAGCCAGAGAGCTTAAAAACTCTGAAATCCGAGTCGAAGATGGAGTTGAAACGGAGAGGAAAGGGGTGGAACAGAGCAGACCTTGCGCATAGAGTTGCGCTTTCCTGGCCATAAATGGTGTTGGACTCTCTGGGAGTTGTCGCAAGGAATTTGGGTGCTGAAGTCATTAATTTAGGACAAAATTGTAAAAAAATTAAAATGTAGGGGGGATCTTCTGTAGCAAACCGTTAATAAAATAAACGAGGGTTACAAACTGAGATTTCCCCTAATTTATAATCTATTGTATGTATCAAAGGTTCGAACTTAAGACTTTGTTTATGTAGAAGTGAGGCGATTAATACTTGGCCCAACTTATGTTGGTATCATTTATTTAGCTATGCTTTCTGTTGATCATCTACTGACCCAAGTTTTAGATTGCTTAACTTTCATCTTCTTTTGCAGGTGACAATCAACTATCTACTGGGAAATCTTGGAAAGGATTATTCAGAGACAGTCGGAGTGGTTGATCTTGGTGGTGGATCTGTTCAAATGGCATACGCTATCTCAGAGGCAGATGTTGCGAAGGCTCCAAGGGTATTAAACGGGGAGGATACGTATGTCAAGGAAATGCACCTAATGGGAAAAAAATATTACCTCTATGTCCACAGGTTACCTTCTTCTTTTGCTGTCTCATAACTCTTCTTGTTTTGCCTTTTCAGTAATTTCTTATACAGCATTTTCTTGGGAAATTTAGAAAATAAGTGAAACAATGTGATTTTGTCCCCTTAACTTTGGTGGCAATTGCCTAATTTTTTAATTTTGTTTTTGTACATTGTTTGCAGTTATATGCACTATGGTTTGCTTGCAGCTCGAGCAGAGATTCTGAATGTACCTGAAGACACTGGCAATCCATGTGTCATGGTTGGTTATCAAGGTAAGTTGAATCACTCTGTCTCATTATGCATGTATTCGTGTTTAGGGTGAATTTTCTCATAATCAGTTATATGCACTATCTTAACAGCTATATTCTTCTTGCTACAATCCTAGAAGAGTAATATTTTTCCTTGCTTAAGTAGTGTAGTGAAGTATGTTTTTCAGGCTGTGGAGAACTTTCTTTACCAACTAAACTAAAACAGGAGTGCTTAAAAACCACAGAAAACTAGTTAGGACTCCTACAATTTAGTCAAAAGGTTAATACCATTGTTGATTAGTTAATAATATTGCACGACTTAACAAAGAAATGAAGCGAAATTAACATCTATTTTCTTGTAATATGACCTTCAAAAGCATACATGCTCTCTTCCCTGGATTTTGTATGTAGAGCTATTAGAACCCTAAAATATTTACATGAATTGGACAAAATCTGCTCAAAATAATATTGAGATATGCAAAATAACATTGCATGTGGTTGTTGACTTCAGTTCATAATTTCTGAGCAAGCTAGTACTGTGGTCTCTTGAAGTCACCTCTCTCACTTTTGTACGCATCCTACAGATTCAAGAAAACGTCATTGCATATTAAAATGTACCACCCATCCATTTTTAGAAGGAAATTGAAAAACGTAATGGCATGCAATTGGGTAGTTTGCTTTGAACATGTGATTAAGCGACCAATTCATACTCTTCTTGTTAGCATAATGACCCGTGAATGGTTCCAGTTTGCAAATGTATGATTGACAGATAGATAGCATGAGCTAGGAGAGGGGATTGGTCTTCTTGTTGAAGTACTGAACTTTATTTTCCTTTCTTGTCAGGATCCTACAACTATGGAGGGAAAAGTTATGAAGCTTCAGCTTCTCCATCTGGCTCAAGTGTGAATGAATGCAGGAGGGTAGCTTTAAATGCTCTAAAAGTAAATGAATCAACATGTACTCACATGAAATGCACATTTGGCGGTGTGTGGAATGGTGGAGGTGGGGATGGACAGAAGAATCTGTTTGTTGCTTCATTTTTCTTTGACAGGGCTGCTGAGGTACAAGTCATCCTCCATTATTGTTTCTCGAGTAAAAGTAGCAGTACAACTTTCTCCATTACGTCTTATTCAACGAAATCACTTGCATTCGTAGGCTGGGTTTGTTGATCCGAAAGAGCCCGTTGCCATAGTCCGTCCTGCAGACTTTGAAGACGCAGCTAAACATGCTTGTCAAACGAAACTTGAGGATGCCAAATCTACATATCCGAATGTGGAAGAGGGTAAGCTGCCATATCTATGCATGGATCTGGTCTACCAATATACGTTGCTCGTGGATGGATTTGGTAAGTATCACTTCGATTATGTGATTTCATTTCTCTTTTATTGTGATCCAGAATTTTGTACTTGTACAATCTACCCACGAGAAATGAGAAAACCAAATGTTTCTGAAATTTTATTTTGATATGCTCGTCTCTTAAACAGGTCTAGATCCCTGGCAAGAAATTACACTGGTAAAGAAAGTTAAGTATCGCGATGCTCTCGTCGAAGCAGCATGGCCTTTAGGCAGCGCCATAGAAGCCGTTTCGTCGCCAACATGAATTTTGGTCTACATTTGGGGAATAATGGCAACACAGTATCCGATTTTTTCTTCATTTGTAATTATATTCCAATTTAGAACTTTTGAGAGAAACATTTAATTCGATTAGTTCATTAGTTTCGTCCAGATTCCACTTCGTCGGGACAAAGAGAATTCACTATTGGCAGGAATTAGAGTTATATGTTCAATGTAGTTTCAAACTATTTCATGTATGATGCAAAATCATTCATTGCTTATTATTATCTTGTTTATTTCTTCATTGGTCGCAATGGCTTTCCTTTTATTTGCTAAATAATTTGCTTCAAGGTTGGTGGTAATAATAAAAGAAAATTGCAATAACTCTCTTCATGTTATTGTTCTGTAGACAATTTTCTTACGCTAAAAGACAACAATTTTAAAATATACTCAAATTTTCAAAATTAACTTTCATTATTGTTGCAAAATCTCTCTGTATTATCACACTATTGCACAATAGTAGAGTTTTTTAAAGGGATAATTCCAGGTGGCTACACCTAGATACTGCTGTTTTTCACCTAACTACATCTAAATTTTTTTTTTCACCTGACCACGCCTAAAATGTGCAAAAATTTTACTTTGCACTTTCTGTCTAATTCTGTTAGTTCTTAACATTTTTTATATGTGAAATGACTAAAATGCCTTCACTTATCCTTCTAATTTTCAAACATATGCCCCATTCTCTCTTCCCTCTCTCACTCCTCTCCCTCTCTCCTCTCTCCTCTCTCCTCCCCGTCAACCCTTCCCTCTTCGTTTAGCAATGTCCTATTCTAAGCTTTTAGCAAGGTCGATCGCCCCTTCACTATAATCTACTCCTGTTAAATTAGTGAACCTGAAAGAAGAGCACCACATCTGCTGTCATACGGTTCTCGATAATAAGTAAAAACATAATTTCTCTCTTCCACACCAGTCATCTTGGAATTATACCCAAAATATAATTTCCAAAACCAATCTATTATTGTGAGCTCTTGTAACATTTTTCTTTGAATTACTTCAATCTCATAAATTACCGAGACATCTATTACAACAATATGCAAATGGGAAAGCTTTATTTCAAGTGAAAGCTTTATTTCAAGTGGATGACTTATCCATGTTAAAGAACTAAAAACAAAGAAAATGTTCAAAACATACCCCGTTTCGCAAGTTCTTGAAGAAGAAGACCGTTGCCAGTCCCAACATCAAGTACACTCCAACTGGATACATATTTTTGATCATCTTCGGTGTGCTCAAAACTAGAAACATTATCATTATTCAATATATTGCCTTTTGAAATATTGATGCACAAGCTTCTGGTTCAAGAGCCAACGATGTCCATAACATCAGTCCCAAATTTACCATATACAAGTACAAGGAAGGGTTAAAGTCCCCACGCAACCTTAAAGAATAGAGGTAACCACATTGTATGGGATCAAGATTATTTCAAGTGATTCTTATCCTGACTTTAGTCCTTTAAACAACAAGCAAGGTAATATTCATAAGAATAAGATTTCAATATTCAGTTCATTACTAAATTGATACAGAATTTTCAAACACAATCTGAATTTAGCAAAGCATGAAAAAAAACCCAAAACTTGGCTTCTAGTATTAGTTCCATTTCCAGATCAATTGCCACAAATCATCCAGAGCCCAGTACACAACAAAATCTAAACAATTCAAAAAAACCCAAAACTTGACTCATACTTCCATTTTTGAATCAATTCTCAAAATTTACCCACAACCCAATACAAAACATACGATGCTTAACAAACCAAAACTAAAAAACCTAATTCATATTCAAACCCATTAATGAAAATCAAAGGATTTAACCAAAATCGAAGGTTCTGGGATTCGTAGAACCTGTAATCAGAGGGGTTGAGAGCGGCGGATGAGAGAGCTTTGGCGGCGTCGGCGTGACGCTGGTTGTCGTCGAGAGTGCTGCCGTAATCGCTCTTGATTGAATACGAATCTGCGGTGATGGAGCGGTCATCGCCAGAGACGTGATCGGAGGGACGGATTTGCTAAGAGACGTCCGAATCCTCCGACGGAAATCGCATCCCAACCATGGCAAATTGAGAGACCCAAGGAAGAAGTTTATATGGGTTTGCCATTTCTGAATGGAACTAACAGAGGGAGAGGAGTGAGAGAGGGAAGAGAGAGGGTGAAGAGAGAATGATGGCATATGCTTGAAAATACGAAGGATAAGTGAGGGCATTTTAGTCATTTCATATGTAAAAAATGTTAAAAACTAACAGAATTGAACGGAAAGTGTAAAGTGTAAATTTTGAACATTTTAGGCGTAATCAGATGAAAAAAAATTCTAAATGTAGTGAGGTGAAAAACAACCATATCTAAGTGTAGCCAGTTAGAAATATCCATTTTTTAAATTGTGTACAATAAGTGGTGAGAGAGTTTTTTAAATTATGTACGCTAAGTGGTGAGAGTTTGAGAAGTAATTTTAAAATTTTGAATATATTTTGATTTTTTTCGTTTTAATGGATTTATGCTAGCGGTGCAAAAATTGACATATTAACATAGAACTTTTGCAAACAAAATTGCGTAAAAAGAATATATGTAAAATCATAATAATATAAGTAGAATTTTTTCAATTTTCCTTGACTTTGATCTTCACACTTCATTTAACATGTAATGCTATTGTAGAAATAATTTTTAATATCTTTATAAATAAAGTACTTTTATGTCATATTAAAGATCTATTTTCCTTAGAAAAAATGTTTCAAAATAAGTGATTATTTTAATTATTCACAAATACTATACTAAATTCCATAAACATGAAAGAGTCAGACATTTATTTTTAGAAAAATGTCACCTAGCTCCCTCGCTTGACAAATGCATTTTTGAGATACCCCTGAGGTTTTAAAAATTCTCACAGAAACTTAACCCCGTTAGTTTTTGGTCAAAAGTCAACTATTTTTGTTAAAATGGCAAAAATACCCCGTGGCCTCATTCTGGTTCTGTCCCTCACCACCATGCTTCCGTCGGAATCGGAATCGTTGGAGCTGCGACGCGCCACGGTCATTAGGACGGAGCAGGAAAGCTGGCGGTGCCGGTCATGAGGATGGAGACGCCGCCGGAGCGGCAGATCTGGGCGGAGGAGCGCATCTGCTTCTCCCACTGGATCCCGCCCCATGAGGCGATGGGATTGGATCTGGAGAATAAGCATCATACTTTGTTCTTCCTGTTGACGACGACTCGGCGATGCAAGGCTTCGTAGGAGAATCGGTCGAGCACGTCCTCGGCGACGTGGAGGGCGCGGCGGAGCTAACGGCGACCCTCCATCCAGACGACTTCGGGCTCGACGTTTCAGCGGTGGCGCTCTAAGGGGCTCAATTCTGGCCTGTCTGCATCAATCTTGTCATCCTCCTCTGCGCGTGGCCTCCACGCGCCGCCGCGCATATGCCTCTGTTCTTGCCTTGGTCGTCGCTCATCCAGCCGGTACAGCCTGTACGGAGACGTTACCGAGGTCGGGAACCCGCCAGAGAAGCCATTGTGGGAGAGGAACATGAGCTTCAGGGCAGTGAGGCCAGAGAGGGACCGATTCATGAAGCTATCGGCTTTGAAATCCTTGTACTCGTGCTCGGTCAAAGCCAATCAGAGCTCTTTGACTCTTCGATTCAACTCTGATCCCAGGAAATTCATTTCCATGACATCCTCAAGTTCGAGCTTGTTGTTTTCAGGCGATTCGGTCTCCTCCGGCGCTGGAAAGCGAGTTCTGTACTCTGCATCGGATGCGAAATCAGAGAATGTGCTCTGCATCTGTTCCGCTTAAGACTCTCCGAACATCACCACCGTCTTCGAGAGCTTTTTATCTATAAAGTGGCGGTTTTTAAGTCGCCGGAGGAGGAGGGGCCGAAGACGAGGCAGCCGGAGTGGGTGGCCGGACGAAAGATCGGAGACGAGGCCGACCGGAGTGCAGAGCAACAATGACATGAACAGTGAAACAATGACATTAGTTTGAAAATTTAATAGTGAGATGAGGGTAATTTAACTTTTCACAACAAAACTAACACTGTTGGGGTTTGTGAGAATTTTTGAAACCTCATGAGTCTCTCAGAATGCATTTGTCAAATAAGGGAGCTAAGTGAAAAACGCATAAACTAGAAGGGAGCTAAGTGATTTCTTCTTTATTTTTTTTGAAAATCAGGACAATTACTTCAAATTCATTTTCAGCAACAACATTATTTTCTATGTTGGGCTGGGCCCACACCTATAAGGCATGGGCCGGTCCGGTTCGGGTACGTTTCATGATTTCAATAACGACCCGAGTCTTGCTTTACGGCTATACCCTGAAACTGAATCCCGAATTTTCGCAGTTGATCGCTACAGTGGACAGTGAAGAAGCTTTCACAGCAATGGCGAGCCTTGTTCGATCTCTCTGATTCAGCGATTTCGTGTATGTATGCTATCCGATCCTTCTGCTTTTTTAATTCTACTACAAGTTTTATCTCACAACATCTATAATCTTCAAGTTCCTTCATTGAGTCATTTTCACAAACACCTTGTGTTCCATTTCTGTTCCTTCCTTTGCTCGAAATGCGCCACATCAGAACGAGGTTCAACTCGTCGATTATCTCTGTTCTGGTTCGTGCCCATTTCAATTCGAAACTTTCCCACCTTCCCAATCCAATAATTTCTCGTAGCTCCATTGTTTTTGTCACCAAAAGTAATTGGAACTGGAACCCATGGAGTTCTAGTTACCCAGTTTTGTTTCATTGCTATGCTTCCTCAAGTTTTAGAATTCCAATTTCTTCAAGCGGTGTTAATGATAATGATGAAGACTGTGGTAGTGAAGAGGGCGGGGATGATGTCATGGAAGCTGGGCAATTGAGGTGTACAGATGAAGGTCTTGTCCGTGATGTGGAAATCATTGTGGGTATCATACAGGAATTTGGGGGAAATCCAGTAGACTTGAGAGACAAGCTTGAGCAATGTGATGTTGCAGTGTCGTCCGAGTTGGTAACAGAGGTTCTATCTCGGCTTAGGAATGATTGGGAGGCGGCTTTCACCTTCTTCTTGTGGGCGGGCAAGCAGTCGGGTTACAGTCATTCCTTGCCCGAATACCATTCAATGATATTAATTCTTGGAAAGATGAGAAAGTTTGACACTGCATGGAGTTTGATTGATGAGATGAGAGGGGGTGGCACTAGCCCGTCTCTCGTGACGCCTCAGACCCTCATGATCATGATTCGAAGATACTGTGCTGTCCATGATGTGGGAAAGGCTATCAGTACCTTTTATGCTCATAGAATGTTTGATTTTGATGTTAGGATTGAGGAGTTCCATAACCTTCTTTCTGCTCTATGCAAATACAAGAATGTGCAGGATGCTGAGCACTTTCTTCTCTGCAATGAAAGTGTCTTCCCATTTAATACCAAGAGCTTTAACATTATTCTCAGTGGATGGTGTAATGTGGTTAAGAGTCCCAGTGAGGGAGAGAGGGTATGGAAGGAGATGGCCAAGAGAGGCATCCAGCATGATGTTGTTTCCTATGCAAGCATGATATCTTGCTATTCAAAATTCTCCAACCTTAATAAGGTGCTCAACCTCTATAAAGCGATGGAGGTCCTGACAATTGCTCCAGATAGGAAAGTTTATAATGCAGTCATTCACGCTCTTGCAAAAGGTAGGTGTGTGAAGGAAGCTATTAATCTCAAGATAACTATGGAAGAGAAGGGTATTGCTCCTAATATCGCCACATATAATTCACTGATCAAACCTCTTTTCAAGGCCCAGGAAATAGATGAAGCGAGGCGGATCTTTTATGAGATGTTGCATCGAGGCCTCTCCCCTGTACTTAGGACTTACCATGCTTTCTTGCGCATTTTAAGGTCGGAGGAAGAAGTGTTTATGCTCTTGGAGAAAATGGGCAACATTGGCTGCCACCCAAACAGTTATACTTACATCATGTTGATTAGGAAATTTTGTAGGTGGCATCAAATTGACAATGTTTTTAAGTTGTGGAGTGTTATGAGTGAGAATCTAATAAGCCCGGACCGTAGCTTGTATAATGCGTTGATACATGGTCTCATTTTAAATGGGAAGTTGGAGGAAGCCCACAAGTATTACATTGAGATGAAGAGGAAACTTATGCTACCAGAAACTGCAGATAAATTAAACAATTCAGGTCTGGCAAGCAACTCACAGAGTGCCAGATCATAGATATGATAGACATTTAAGTGGGTATGGTCAGTCAAGGAAGGAAACCACAGTACTAAATTTGATCGGAAGCACCTGAAATCAGAAGAGTTCTTGGAGAAAGAGAAAGGAGTTTTTCTTGTTGGGAACAGCCAATTCTTATGTAATCGTCAAGCTCACCTGTATGTAAGCAGTTCCTTATAAAGACTATAAAGCTGGTTATCAACTTCTGGCGTCAAGTTTCCTTACAGAAGCCATGCAGGTGCATAGCTTTTTCTATATTCATCTTCTTGGAAAGATACCATTATACTTATGGTTTTTTCAGTTTAGCGTTTAGCATAGCCAGAACTTCATTGTGGTTTAATCAACTGAATCATGCCTTAGAGTGAACTGTTGCTAGTTACTACATTAATCCTTTTATGTTATTACCAGACTGTATCTGCTACTATACCAGAACTCATGATGCCTTTTACCAGTACCACAAACATGTTCCTTTTTACATTCATCTTGTGTTTGTAGTTTCTTAAACTGAATCAGATAAGTCTAGTTGTGGCCACATGCAATATAAGAGTGCATAAACCTTGACACTTCATGCAATCCTACAGTTATTTATTCTGATACAACTTTGGATGACCGATATGTTCTATCTGATGCCTTTAACTGGGATTGTGAGATTGAATAGGACATTAGAGATAGATTAATACAAGATGATTGGAATAGAGAAGTGCTTAAGGGATTCTTCACCAGAAAGGTAGTTTCCGTAAGAAGTTGTGTATGGTCACGTATGCTGCACGACACCAAAATTGGGCTTCAAAGAGACTCCGATGTCATAAGATGAAGGTAGAATGTTTAGGCGGATGTGTAATAACATGAGGAAACATAAAGTTAAGAAAGAATAAAAGGGAGGTTAATGACCCCGTAAGAATGGTGGAGAGAACGCAATAAGAGGAAAGTGAAAACCTAAAGAACTAGAGATAGACGGGAAAATGGCAATCTGAATAGATGGAGACTTAAGCTAACATGGAAAGGAACAGTATGAAATAACACGATGATGACATTTAATGGAGGATATAGATTAGAAAGGACGGAGTAGAGAAGGAAAGGAGTATCCTAAAGAGTTGCTGCTCATATGTTTGAAATGATCTCAGATCTCACATAAATGTATGCACATTGTCAGTACTAAGTAGGCTACATTGAAAAATTGTTGCTTTAGGTTGCTAATATTCTATTTAGTATCTGAGGACATCAAAGCACAATGTAACTTTGTCATGCATTGGATCTTCAAAATGCTGTAAGTAGGGGAAAATGTGCAGACAGAAAAAACATGGTAAATAATTTCATATGGAGTTATTTTGTTTTATGAAGCTGCAAGGAGTAACATATCTCTCTCAAAGTTGAATGTTCTGGTCCATGTGCAGATGGTTCTTTGTACTGTACATAGCAGTATATGAGTTCATCAGTCATTCTTTGCTATTTGCTGCCGATTTTAGCTTTGTCAATTTTAGTGGTGTTCTTGAATATTTCTGCCATCACTGTTAGCAAAAGTGTAAAGTACAGGGGTAGAAAATTCACTCTGATTAAAGTGAAATCAAAAGCAGAATGCTCTAAATTTGTGCTAGTCAGTTTAACGATTTGTTAGCTGATATACTAACCATCTCTTATGCTTCACTCTTCTTCATACATTTGGTAGTTATATTTCTGTTTCTGAACTGTTAACTTTGCTTCATTGAAGGATGCAATTTCCTTTGCCCTTAAGGTCCAACAAACCTTGTACTTAATATATTTCATGTGTTCCAGATCAAAGTAGTTAAAGTTCCCGTCTTATAATTATTATCCTTACCTCTTTAAGCAAGATAGTTTCTGCTAAAATATCTATTTGTGTTGATACGTGGCTTAGATCTTAATCACCGCATCCTTTGCAATGCAAAGATGTATGTTTTTTCTTTTTTCCTTGCTGTAGTTATTTTCACACCCTTGCTCTAAGAAGCATGTCTCCCCAATATCAGAGTAGGTGTGACTCAGGTGTACTTTCAAACTCATTTAGGGTCATTTTCATATTCTTTCTTGTTGAATTTCTAAAATATAATGATATTATTGATGAATCCTTGATTTAGAATTACAATAAGATGTTCCTTTATATAGGAAACAATAGAAAATAAACCAAACTAGGAAACATAATACTAATAGGAAACCCTAATTTAATTAACTATTCTAACACTTCTAATGTTGTTTGTATGGGTATTTGTATATGTGCATGTTTCATGCTCTTTCCTCCAGTACTCAAAGACATAAGAAGATTGTTGATGCAAAGCTCAGTAAGTTGACTTTTACATAATGTATTACGGTGAAATTGGTACAATTGCTCCTATCTATTTTGCAGATGCAGGTCATTGACATATATTTAATTTATCCCTGCGGTGGGATCTTTGGGCATATGAATGCCCTTTTCTTGTATTTGTTACCCTATCCGTCCCAAAATTAGGATGAAGGAAGTAGGTTTATTACATGTAGAGACCTGACATGATTGCCATGAACATTTATGACTCAACTTTTCAACCACATATTTTGAGCTTATAAATTTAAGTTATTTTTTTGTGCTTCCTGCGTCTTACTACAAGGGAATTGGAGTTCAGTTGAGTAACTAGATTCCTAATTCACGTCACAAAGTTATAAGTTGTTCTTAAACCTAGAAAATGATTTGTGTGTCATCTTAGAGCAATCTATTGTTTTAGGTAATTTGTGTTGAAGCATAATCTACTTGGCCCAAAATGTATATTAAGTTTTGAGTTGTGACAAAAGCACATCTTTTCTCCGTGGGACTTTGACGCGGTATCTGACACTTTAATAGTTAGCCATGTTCAACTACATGATGGTGAGGCATACATTTAAGTGAATTTACTACTGATTCTGTCATGAAGTGGTATTGCTTTACTAGGTTGTCTTTTGCTGAACTATGTCTTTCAATTATTGACAGATATGAGATTGGGCTTTCTCACTATGGAGTGCGGATGGTGGATCGGCATCTATTTCTTTTGAGACGTGGCTTGCTAGCCCGCTCTCTTACTAGATCTCTCTTTGTTAGTTGGTTTCCTTGTGTTTTTGTTTTGTACTTTAGACCTCTTTGGAGTCCCCATCCCGGGGCCTCCTTCGTTTTTAATAAATTCTATTGCTGATAAAAAAAAGTGATTGGTATCTAAATGTGAAGTCTGAAACTTATAAAAGTAATCTATTTGCATTGAAGTTAACAAAAATTTATGGGAGAGACTAAATTTATAATGATTAGTTGTCTCAAAGTATGGCTGCAGTTGAAGTAGATTACCAATTTATGCATTCTTGAACTCTACTTCATCAGGACTAGTTTTACATCATATACCTTGTATGGAAGACCGGATTATTAAATCTCGTAATCAGCTGTAATGATTGGGATCGGCTCTGTTGAAGCCCCTTGTCTCTAAGGACAAAAACAAGTGAAGCAGCGTACTATAGAGCCATGGCATGGTTCACTAGTCTACTCAACACATATATCTTTAATTGTCCCCACACCTGCGGTTATTGCCGATAAAAAACTTATCATGTATGTTGTTTGAAGGTTTAAGCTCCTACTAGCAGATGTTCAATTGAGGACATAAAAATATAGACAAGAAATTGTTTACAGCTGAGTTCCAGTGCTGTTTCTAACTTCAGAATATCAAAGTGTACAGCTTCATGCAGGCTAGAGCTAAGGTAAAAAATCTAGCATGTAAAATGATTCGTATTTTATCATAAATTCTCGTAATGTCTATTATCTTTTCAACTCTATAATAATTTGGGAGAAAATATGAAAACTAAATTGTACACCGTTTTTGCTAGGAAAATGGATTTGGAATTTGATATGTCTAGCTGTTTGATTTGTGCAAACCATAATGTGGTTGAAGTGATGCTCACAGAAGTAATTCCACTGTGACTTCCAGTTAGAAGGGACATTATATGTTTCCACACTGTGAAATGATAGCATTCAAGCCTCGTGCATTTAAATATATATCTTTTGTATGGAGTTCCTCAATAAGTCAAATTTACACACCCCTTCTCTTTTTTTCTGATTGAATATGCTGCTGTTTATACTGTGTCTGGCTAGACGTTAAAATCCGATTTCTTACCACATACAATGACAGGTATAGATGACGAGAGAAGGAAAATCAAATCCTGTTGCTGAATGCTGCGTCTATCCATATTCTACCAACAGCCGATGTTTTTCCACGTACGTTTATTTCAGCTCAAGCACTGTGCTTATATAGTATTCTTTAGTTTCTTGTCTTAATAACAGAAGCCTAACCCATTATGCCATATCTCCAATGGGAAACCTTGCTTATTTGCATTTGACATTTGACATTATTGCATAACATAACTGGTAGCCACTAGATTAGGTGAACTACACGTGGAAAACTACATATTGTCGCTGTCAAGACTCGTTTTTTCCTTGCTACCCAAGCGTGTAACTTGGAATTCATATTTTCTTTGACTGGTCTTTTGATTTATTTGTCTTGCATGCTCTTGTGCACAGTCACATCCCCATAGCAACAAAATTGTCAAAGGTAGCAACCAATGACATCTACCTCCGTCGTAGGATTTAAATTTTGAATTATATGCGCAGCTGCGATAATGTTATCCATATGAAAGCAAGTTTGTTTCAGATAAGGATCAAATTGATGGCTTTGATTGGGGAGTAGGGACCAGGTTGGTTGGTTTCACTTTTGTTTCTACCCTTTTCTATATAACAAGTTCCGGTTAAAACTGCTTCTCTGTAATAATGTAAAATATTGTTCCTTTACTGAAGCATGCGTTGTCTGATGGAGTACTAACCATTTTCTTTCTCAGGTGGGCTTCACTTAGACAATTGTTAAGTGCTCCATTGTCCCTGTCACTTTGTGAGGTATTTGTATATTACTATTATTCGTCATTAATTTGACATGTGGGTTTTGGAGAAAATCACCTCGTCGTAAAATAACATAAAGTATTCACGATTGAGAGAATTTATATCACGCGAAGACATTGAATATTGTAATAAAGGAACACATGGCCTCTCGTCAATCTCTGATACCATGTTAGTGATTCTAAAACTTAAGATGACGGGTAAAAGTTTCGGGATGGTTATTAAGTAATGACTGGATCTATTTATCATAGGCATGTGACTCCTCTATCAGATTGACGTCACAGGTGACATGAAGGAACCGATTCATGCATGAATCTGAAGATAAGGTGAAGGTGTGAAGCCATAGAAATGAAAGAGAACAAGAGAATGTGGATAATCACTACCCTTTTCGGCTATTATTATACCAAATAGAGAATATGATTCACCCATCTTTCTTGTTTTGACTCCAAACCAGTCATTTTTATTTATCTTCTCTGTTTCTTTACTATGCATCACATATAGTGTACTGTACATAGGAAGCTTAAAATAATAATTGTGTCGTCGATGATGGGTTGGTCGTTGGCGTGGTGTGTTTAGTTTGCCAGTTTTGGAAGTTAGAACAGAGCTTGGCTAAGCCCAGATACAGTCCTTTTTAAGGTTCTCTGTATATCCTTTCCTCAAATTCACCCATCCAAACTTAATTTTGTTTTTTATAATTATTATGTATGTTGAAAGACTAAATTTATATTTTATTTTAAAATTAAGAAAATATTTTGAATGACCAAATTAATCGTAATTTAATATAAAAAATCTAAGCAATTAAAACCCATTAGTATAATGAAAATGGTAAAATTACATATATGTTATCAAATGAGAGTTTAATATTAAAACTTTCTTCTATAATCTCTAAAATGGATATTAGAAAAGTGGTCTGTACACGCCTCTAAGTTGGTGCTTTCTTTTCTGAACCAGAAGTGGAAAGCTTTTGTAAAGTAGTTATAGTGTCACGTGTACATAAGCTAGAAAAATAGCTTAATGTCGAAGTGAGTTCCAAAACTTTTATGGGTTTGACTTCTACAACCTTGTCCACGTATTAATGTTTTGAGATTCAATTCAAGTGATAAATGGAGTATTTTTATTCCAAAAGGACTTGTCATGAAAAAGAAGAAAACAATCAACTCTTGAACACACATTAATTGGGTTTAAATATTTTAATAATGTGTTAGGTATACAATGTGTGTATTTAAAAAAGAATGTATGATTCCGAAAAAAAAGACAAAAATGTCTAGTGCACAAAAAGAATTGTGGTGTTCGACGTGATATATTCATTTTACCTTATGAAATTATAAATAAATGTAGTTTAACTTCTACAATAAGCTTCAACGGGAACATGAGGCATGACCAACTCAAACTCTAGCCAATGTCATGATCGGGGTAACCTGGACCACTACGCCAGGGCTATCCTCTCTTGATACATACATAAACTTTATCAAGAATTTGTTTCATCAAAAAATCTATTATATAAGAATTCAAATATATTTTGGGTTACATTTTTTGTTATCTTTTGCTTATAAAATACAAATTTTATGTTGAAATATTTTAGTATTTGTACCAATACAAAATCATTTTTACTTTAAATCATTCATATTAAATATTGAAGAGAAACGTACACTTATGGTCTAATAAGTATATACTCGAACTCTAATAATAATAATCATGTAAAAGTGGTTGGAATGAAGGAGTCATGCTTTGTTTGTTTGTGGAGTCAGGATTGCTTAACAAGTAGGTAATAAAGGTCGTGACTTTGTTTAATATTGGACTTAGCGAGGGATTAAGCGCAAATCAAGTGTTCGGTATTTGTTAATTTTTCTAAAGCTAAAGACGCAATCACAAAGTCTTCAACGATTAATTCAAATACTATAAAATATTATGTGCACGTACTCCTTTATTTCTTGTTTTATTGTGTGTACACGTATGTTCTTAATATTCAATCATATATATTATGGATTGAAATGGGACCATTCATAGTATATATTGATGATTATAAATTTATAGTGATGTAATTTGGGAAAATATTAGAATATAGAATCATCGAGTCTTTTGAAATTAGGAGAGACGAGTTTGTGGTTGAAATTAATGATGTCAAAGATCACACGTGCCTTCTTTTGTTTCCTTAATTTGCATTGACAATATGGTTTAGGACAAACATTTCTTAATTGAGTAATATATATATATATATATATATATATATATATATTAAGTGGCGATGATGCAAAAGTCATCGAGTTGTGATAAAAGTAAAATGTAACTTATGTCATGCCCATGTGTTTAGTACAAGACAATCGGTTCCGTTAATTTTAGATAAAGGCTAATTACACATTAGTACATGTGACTATCGATCATTCTCATGTTACTATTTTTAAATTAAATCTCGATTTTAAAATCACACCATTATTGTTTTGTTAATTTAGTTTTAATAAAATTTAATCTAACATGATTAAGTAAAATATTTAAATGCTCTCAATTGTTTTGAACTGAAATCAAACTGGTCTGATCGGTTCAAATTAAAAATTAATTTACTTTTATTTATTAAATAATTATTACAAAAATATTAATAGTTAATAACATATAGACAGAACTTCTTTAATCAAATTTGTTGATGTTTTGATTCCTTTCTATTTGATATACTATGGACATGAAATAGAGCTAGTACGAAAGAGTTATGTTATTTGAAAGTTTCAGTATATTATTTAATAAATAATTATTAATAATATTAATAATATATGTAAACTTTCAAATATTATAATTCCTCTCGTACGAACTGATCCGTTTCGTGCTCATTGTATATCAATCGATGAAAATTGAAATATCAATAACTTTGAAGAAAAAAGTTATTGTCTATATATTATTATATTTAATTATTTATATTATTAATTAATAATTCTTGTAATGATTATTTATTAAATAAAAGTAAATCAATTTAATTAGAACTGATTGTATCGAATTTGAACTGACCAGACGAGCTTGATTTTAAATCAAAATCACCATTTTAATATTTTTACCTCAATATTCTATTAATTGGGTGAGTGAAAGATTAACATTTTTACCTTGAAATAGTGACGTGAGAATGATCGGTTGTTTAATGGACTAATATATGTTATTACCTCCTTATATAAAATTGACGTAAGTAATTTATGTCATACACTAAACACATAGCATGACAATTTAAATAAAGATGGTGTGGTAGAGATGATTGGAATGTATAAGAAAAGAAAACAATAATTGTTTTAGATGGTCCACAGGGATTAATCTGCCTAATTATTGATGTTTATGTGCCATTCTCTAACTCCTTTTCCTCTCTCATTTTTTCCATTTCTTTTCTTTCTTTTTTCAAGATAACATCACAAGCCCAAATTATGCATTGAACCAAGGCCACATCTCCATCCTATTTTAGCAAAATATATATATCTCAAATATTCTAGTTAAATTTCTATTTTTCATGTTTACAGACCCAAAATCTTTTTAAGGAAAAGTGCAAATATTATTAAGCAGCTAACCCTATCGAAACAACAAATGAGTTACTGTTAGTTAAGGTATACATGGTTGATTCATGATCAGTAACAAAATTTGGGTTTTTTTATTGCGAATTTACTTTCTACTCTACATGACTACTAATTGTATACATTTATTCATATTTAATTTCAGTGTCAATATAATTGATCGCTAATTAATTTTTATCAATCAAATTAACCCGAATAAAAATGTTCATGCGTACTTAATATCTGTTTTTAATTTTCTGAGTATATCAATAATTGTATAGATAACATCAAATATTGTAGTTATTAATGCTGGAGACAAGCTCTATTATTAGCCTTATCCAAACTAAACTGTAATTATATTCTGTGTAACGAGAAAAGGACCTAAACTGTACTTAGCGCCTTATCCATATCAATTTTAATCATAATTTCTAAATTTACAACCCTGATAAAATTAATTTTTCTTCATTTGATTGTGAATTGAACCACAATGAAGAGTTGGCATTATCTTATTATAATTTTTCGATAACCATCAAATCCATGCAACTCGTAATAATTCCATCTTTGATCCAAACCAATTATTGTTGTTCACAAGTTGTCATTTGCATGTTCCTTATTCATTAGTGACGTGTGTGCACAAATGATGTTAGGTGATAATTTGAAGTTCACTGATCTATAGTATTTTACACATGTACATAGTCGTCATTTAATAAATTCATACATAACATATTAGATATCGTCATCACTTGTAATTAATATTTATTAATGGTGAAAAATATTTTTTTATTGCATATGGAAGAATAAAGGGTGTTTTTCTTTAAGAAGAATATAGGTGATATTTTCACACCATAAATGTTAAACTAATATAAAGAGAAAATGACATTTTGATATACTCAAAATTTTAAGTTTAATACACTTACTATATATTAGTTCCTCTCTTTTGTATACTCAATCTTTCTTTTTCGCCTATTTAAATTTTAAAGATCTCATATCATGACAAAATATATGAGAAAAATAATACATTGAGTATGTGAAAAAGTAAAATAATACTTAATATGTATCAGAGTGAAAAACATAAAATTTTAAATTTATCAAATAATAAGTTAATCATGCAAATTAAACAATCATAACTTCATGATGACATAATGCAAAACAAGACAATTTAATAAATTATTAATAAAAAGTAAAGTGTAACAAGTAAACATTTGAGGTATTAATTACAAACCAAAATCATACCCATGTAGAAACATAGCATATTATTTATGTATATATATTAAAACATTATTTTCCCTTTATAATTACATGATCAATATTCTTATATAGTTACAAATACATATAATGGGATGGGTAGGGACAAAAAAAACTAAGATTACATATTTGTGTGGAGATCTAATTTTTCAAAAGCCTTCACCAACTATCCGTCACCCAAATCCTAAATTTTAAAACTTCGTAAATGAATTAATCAATTTTCTTTTGTTCTTTGTTTCAGTATCGATATTATTTCTGCCACCCACAAAATTTCAAATCATCATTTAGTAAAACAAAAAAAAAAAAGTAGATGGCTACGTTCACGTCTCGACAAAATAAGGAAAAAAACAAGGTAAAAAAAATAAAACAATATAATTTTCCTCAGTAAGGAAAATATAAATGCTTTGAAAGTCGAAAAACATAAGAAAAGCATGAGGAGCACGTGTCAAGTGTTTATCTAATGAGGTGACATCATCGGATTAGGCTCATCCTCGTCCAGCCGCCATCTAACAAAAAAGAAATCGAAAGCAACCAATGATATCACAAGCAGCCAGCTGGCACAGCACGTGGGTCCAACAAACAAATAACATTAAAAGCAACGAATTTATTTTCCTTTTAAAAGTCTCCGTCTCGGCCTAATCTCTTTCCCACGTAGCCAGCCACACGACAAATCTCTTCAACCATAAAATGCCTCCCCATCAACTCCTCCCAAAAATTTCAATCCTCTCCACAATAATTCTCTCCCTTAATTTCCCACATAATCAAAATCTTGAGCTAAAACCTTGTTTGGCACACGATGAGAAACCACCCACAATCCACCTTGCCCCCCGGCTTCAGGTTCCACCCCACCGACCAAGAGCTCATCCTCCATTACCTCCACAAGAGGATCGCCTCCTCCCCCTTGCCCGTCTCCATTATTGCCGAGGTTGATATTTACAAGTTCGACCCCTGGGACCTACCAGGTACGAGATCATATCATCGTCATCTGATAAATATTTTAAATATTACGTTACTATATCAAACTTATCGTTTAAATAAATCAGATTTTAACATAAACGGTTAAAATGTAACAGGGACCTAGTCTATACACTAATTGTATGCTTTGTATTGGTTTTGTTATGTGAATATAGCGATAGCGGCGTTTGGGGAGAAGGAGTGGTACTTCTTCACGCCAAGAGACCGGAAGTACCCGAACGGGGCGAGGCCGAACAGGGCAGCCGCGTCTGGGTACTGGAAGGCGACGGGGACGGATAAGACCATTGTGGCGACGTCAGCCTCGGGAGGGCAGCAAAACGTGGGGGTGAAGAAGGCACTTGTGTTCTACAAAGGAAGGCCTCCCAAGGGAACAAAGACGAATTGGATCATGCACGAGTATCGTCTCGCGGAAGCTCTTCACCACCACCACAACAACAACAACAACAGCAGCTCCGCCAATAAGCTTAAAGATTCATCTATGAGGGTAAGCTTCACAGATAATATACTTTTTTAGCATTTTCATTCCATTATTTGTCCAACGTGTCCCTAGCTTTCTATATTTTGTCCTCACAAGTCACAAGTCATATACTTGACTTGGTGCATGCACCAACACATTTGTATGTAACTTTATTACATCCACCATACTCCTAAATGTGGACATGTAGTTTGTGTCTATCTTCTGAGCTCATTTGTCTCTATTATCATTTTGTAACCAAATGATTTTGCCCATACAATTCGTGACATGATTGATATGATTGGGTACTAAATTATTTTTTTCTTCAGTTGGATGATTGGGTACTCTGTCGGATTTACAAAAAGTCTCATGTCTCAGCACCTGCAATGACATCGTCGACCTCTACAGCTAGCGATCAAGAGCAAGAAGAAGTAGAAAAATTGTTCCAAGATGAGTCCCCCAATATAACGAGCTTGATCAAAAGTCCAACACCAAGCCACAACATGAATATTGGACTTGTCCCCCAAAAATCTTCTTCTTTCTCCAATTTGCTTGATGCTGTGGACTACTCACTGCTCAGTAGCTTCCTCTCAGATAACACCCATTTGAACCCTCCAGGGTTCGAATCCTCTCATCATTTTCTCGGAAATATCGACCAGCCATTCTTCAATAGCTACAACAACAACCACAATTACTTTGTTGACAAGCTTCCTGATTTGAGCTCTTCGAGCCCTAACGTGGAGAATCGTGTCAAGCGTCAGAATTCGATCGTTACTGATCAAGATTATCATCAGGAGACATCAAACCCATCCAAGAAGCTAAGAAACTCGGGTTATTTCACCAACGACAGTACTCAATCTGAGTTCCATAGGCAACACAACAACATGCCTAACCAGACATTCTTGAACCAAAATTTACTCACCAGCCCTTACAATCTTCATTTTTAACGATAAGTTGAATGATCCAAAAATTTGCTGCAAATCAGGATATGGAAGAGTAACGATAATAAGTGTAAGAAATCTAGAAAAAAAGTAATCTATAGGGTTTCATTATTGTGTGTACAAAAGGATAAGGTTATTGACGTGTGATTCTTTCTCTTTTCTTTCTTGAATTGTAGGCACGTAATGAAATATGCAAGAAAATTTATTTTATATGATGAATATTCAATTTTGAAAGCACGAGCTTATTGAAAATGTGAATACAAAAAATATACGAGATTATTAATCCTTATACACTAAAAGATTTGAATCTCCACCTAATTACGTACGTGCAAGCCTTGCATTTAAAAGGGTTGTAATTAAGGTGGGCAATTTGGACTTGAAACTAGAGATCGAACTTGAATCAATTGCAGAGAGAATTAGGAACTGCGGGTAACGATTCCGTTTTTAGTTCTAAAAATAAAAGAAATATAGATTTTTAGTTCGGTTATGGTTCTTACGATATAGAACCCGCGGGTATCCATAACCGGTATAATAAACATTCATCGAACCAACATCAATTTATATGAAGTATAAAGATAGACTACTTGAACTAAATAATGAACCGAAAAATATATATTACTAAACTTTATTAGTATTTTATTTGCTAATTTTATAATTCGATTGAGTTTAATAATTAAGTTTTTATGTTTTTGTTTGTTAGAATGTTTAATAGTTATAAATTTCATGTTTTTGTCCAAAAATCAAATTAAAATTGTCTAATTTAAACCTTAAGCATCATTTTAAACTACATCATTAACAAAAATATAGAATTGATATCGGTTCTAGCAGATAGAACAAAGGATCAGAATTAGATAAACGGTTCCAAAATCGAACCGTCTCATTATATTATAGTTTCAGTTTCGGTTCTCAAAAATTGAGAACCAGGGGGCACGATCTGTTTCAATTCTTGACCGATCCAATCCAGTTCTTGACCCATGCCCAACTCTAATTGTAACTAAATTTACACATATAACAATATTACATAACTATACATTTTAAATATATAAACTATATCATCACTTTTTAAATATATTGAAACATTCAATTATTATATTCAATTATGATTGAACCCTATAACAATTGTCAAATTAATTTGTACAAGAAGCCAAATCATGTGCTTACATAATATAGCTTAGTTGGCAAATCCGATTCACATTCACATTAAATTAATAGTCAAATCATGATCCCAAAGTAGGGCATGTGTCCAATTAAAAGAGACTATTAAGAATATTCTAATTAACCCTTAATGATTTAGAATATAATTGAAGTGTAGATATAAGGCGATGAGGAACATTAATATTTAATTGTGGAATAAAGTATTAAACAATAATCCCGTCATAATCTGTTACGATGGGGAGGATTAGGTGAGGTCGGCGATCAGATTGCTGTGATTAATTATTTGTATACATGCGCGTGAACACTTGTTAATGACTAGATTAACATAGAGCTTGATGTTAATGTCATAGATTAATTGATAATATATATTAATGATGATTTTAGATGAATTAGAGCAGGTCGCCTAGCTTATACGTGCCACCCCAGAGGAGGCAGCTTCATGCTTATATTTTATTCTATTTTCATTTCTTATAAAAATGAATCTGTATAGCTCATAAACGTAAAATGAGTCAAAGGTCTTATTTATTGTTTTGAATAAGATATTAAGAAACATATAAAGCGTATTAGGTGGGATTATTTTTATTGGGCTTAGGTGGGATTATTTTTATTGGGCTTAGGTGGGTTGGCCTTCGGGCTTTATAAGGATAGCTAGGAAGCTTCACAAAAAAATGAGGGTACTGAAATTTAAGAGGTGGTAGCTTTGTGAGAAAGAGGTCGAGTTTATGAGACCAGTGGTTGGGATCACGGCGGAGGTTTGCAATGGTACGGTTAGGGGGAATTGTACGATATCATATGCTATGGGTTTGGGAGGGGGTCAGTGGTGGTCGGGCAGAGAAAATCTGGCGATTAGTTTGGTGCGAGATCAAGGGAAGACAGATTCGGGAGTGACTCATCGGAGGTAGGGTAGGAAAATTCTGACGATTTAATTGTTGCAGCTTTGGTTGGTTGATGACTCGAAACTAGTAGGGATCAAGAGTTCTCTGGCGTCGATGGACAAATTTATGTAAGCATATCGAACTAGGGGGTATTGGTTTTCTTAAGCTTCAATACGTTCTCGTGGCGTCACATTGGGTCATATGGGGGTCCAGATGACGAGGTTCTTGATTTTGGAAGATGATTGTAGGCGATCATTTTATTTCGTAGGTTTATTTGGGGCGGTGTACTAGGGGCTTAGTGTTTACAGGGTGGTTCTTGCAACGAATTTGCGGAGTCTCAACCCATTTGAGGTAGAAACCGCAAGTTTGCAAGAGGTATATATTTCGTTGTGCTACTAGTTATTATGCTCGTCATTCTTGGGATGGTTTCTTGTAATGGATTTCCGAAAAGTCTCAACCCATTCAAGGTGGTGGCCGCGAGGTTGCAAGAGGCATGTCATTACGCTATATTTTATTTTGCTCGTTTTTATTGTAATTTCATGGCTCATGATTTAGTCATGTTTGATTTGATTAACTGTAGTTGGGATTTGGTGCGATGTCTGTCCTGCTACTATATAGCGCTTTAGCTGTCTGATGTAATATCATGTTAGTTTACTTTATAATTTAATAATATGTCGTGTTTTCCTAAGTAAAATATTTTTACATTTATTAACCACTTGCGTTTAGATTTTGGATTTGCTTATTAAATATTTTAGTAATTTATGAGTTTATCGTATGTAATACAGTGAATGTTAATATAAATATAAATGGTATTTGCGATGATTAAGGGAGTAAACATATTGAATCAAGTTTATATGACTAAAATGATTGGATGAAATATAGCTTAACTTAAATTAAATTTAGCTTGACTTACTTCATTTCGTTTTTATTATTAAAAAGTATGTGTAATTACAGACATATATATATATATATGGTAGCTAGTGGTGTATAGTTTTGGCGATTAAAATAGTTGGCGATTTGATTTGAGGCGTTTACAACCATAATGGTAATGAAATGTGAATTTGTTTAGATCTGTACCCAAGAATGTAAATGCTTATCTTGGAAGTTTTATTTATAATGACATGCATGTGTCTGTTTTGGGCCGTTGCTTTAAGGGAATTGGATTAATTAGAATATTGGATCCATGTAGCTTCGATCAGCCACATGGAGTATCCATTTGGTTTTATGTTGAGTAGATCTATCTTTCTTGTTCCTATTGAGAGGGATTGCAGACAAGTATATGTACTAGTAATTACTAATCCAATGGAGATTTCAGATTTGTATTGATGGTCTTATTGTGCCTTTTCAAGATGAGGTCCTTCCATTGGTGTATGTTAGCGCAAAATTAGATCAAAGGGCCTTGGGACATGTATAACAAAAATCTAGTATATGAGTTCATGTTGGGCTTGAAATTAATTTTTGATCTTTTATGGGCCAACCCTATTCTTGGATATCATAATTCATGCCTCAGCTTTTGTACCATAAGTGAACCCAAGGGACACTTTGATACTTCTTCTGTGCTCCTTTTGTTTCCTTTTATGTACAACTGATCATCTAAATTCAAATTATTGAATGTAACTGATGAAAATGATCCAGTTGGTACCTTATAATTCGGATGTTCTTGATCAACCTATACTATATATGGACTGAGAGCAAGGACTTGGGCGATGGATACAGAGCTGTAAGGATGGTCAACAACATCAAATTGAATGTAGATGCATTTCAGGGAGATCAACCGATAGGGATCGAGGATTGTTGTGAGTGGCTTGTGCTATTGTCATCTTTATGCGCGACAATCATGATGAGTGTTGGGGACTAGAACTGCAATTAGTATTTGTTACTCATCCATATATTCTCAAATCTTAGACCTCTCAAGTCTCAATTCTAATTAAGCAATCACAGCCTGTTTAGAGTGTCTTTTAATTTCATTTGGTAATTTTGTTTGATGCAGTCAAATATTCTCGTGATAAAGAAACCACATGGGACAAAACTGGGCAGAGACGTAACATGTTTGTAAAAGCCACCTTGTCCGAGTCAGTTTTAGCGGCTTGATTGGATCATGACAGGTACAGTTTAGTTATATTATAAAACTGGAATGTGGAGACAGGGAATGGTGTCTCTTTAACATCTCAGTTCAGCTCCTGCAATGTGATTAACAAGTATTGAAATGATTCTTGAATTTAACTGCCATTTCTGCTGCTACTTTTGGTGATAAACATGATGTCCTTTTCAAGATGTAATAATAATGATAAGTAACTGTGTCCAAAATGTCTTCTCTCCATGTGCTTGTGCTGTATGAATTGTCTTATTTCTTGAGAGAGAAAAAAGACGAGGAATGTTTCTGTAATTTGATATTCCAAATTGGTCTCTCATCAACATAGTCATGAATACCATGTGATTGTTGCTTTAAAACTCATTTGTGGTTCCATTTGCTCCAAGTACATATGTTTACACCAGAAAATGAGTCGAAGGCACCATGTGACGATCGCAGTCGGACCATAGAATAATGTAGTTGAACTCTAATCAGCTTCATCTGTTTTGCATGATAAAATATTCATTACAAAGTTAAATATAATATTTTAATTTATCAAATAAAACATATATTTCTGTAAATTTTAAATAAGATGGCTTGCAAATTTTTTTTTTTTTTGAGGCAAAGGTAGAAACGAATTTTATTAATTAAATAGCAACTAACCTGGCATCAAGCCGGACAGCTGAAGCTACAGTTGGTGAGACAGACCACCATCATCCCAGTTACTGTTAGTTAAAGCAAACATGACCAATTCGTGAGCCATTTGATTACAAGCAAAACAAAGAACACATGTTTCGATAGTGGGTAGTGTGCAACACTGTTCGCTAATGATTACTCCAAAGTTGTTCAGCTCGACCCGTTTAGCATCATGTAGAGCCACGGCCTCCAACTCATACGGATGGAGAAACCCCGTGATCTTGATGCATAGTGCTTTACACAGGTATCCATGATAACTTCGGAGACTAATCGACTCGAACCAGTTAGCTTCATGCAGAGTCACGGCCTCCAACTCATACGGATGGAGAAACCCCGTGATCTTGCTGTAGACCGCCTTAAACCAGCTTCCTCGATCAACCCTGCGATCAATATGGGCATTACGAAATTCAAATTCTACCACCTCATTGAGTTTAACCGGATCAACCCATTGACACCAGGGACCCCCTGTTTTCTTCCAGTACTGATCCCAACAAGACACGTATTAAATCTTGAGCAAGCCAAGCCCCCTAGTTCAGTATGCTTACATGAGTCTGCCCACCGACGCCAGATAATTCCAGTTCCCTCCCAATACCGACTTACCAACCAACAAAAAGCAAAACTCCCCAGGCCTTCATGCTCCGTCGTCGCAACCCAGGCGCGACCCATCTGCAACTCTAGCCTCACCTGTCTCAACCCATCCCCAAACCACTCGACCACGCCTCCATCAGACCCAGATCTACCTCCACAAAAACTCTGCTCCTATCGCCGCACCACGCTGACGTCGCCGCCAGTACCACGCAGACGTCGACACTCATAGGAGATCGGCGTCGCGAGACTTCACCCAATTATAGCGAAACAAACCCTAAGAAAATGGTACGTGCCGCCGCACTGGTGAGACATACTTGTTAATTTGATTCAAATACAAATCCGGCTTGCAAATTTATTTAGAATTAGAATATTTAATATAATTTAGATTTGTTTTGAAGGAAATTAAACTTGTTTATTAAATTAACTAAACATTAATTAAATTGGTTATAAAAAGTTCAATTGAACTTTTAATTAATCAAATCCAAAAACTTTATCAAAAACTGATTTAAATTATAGCTTTATTGTAGCAAACCAAAAAAAAACTGTTAATGTTATTTTTCTTTGAGCAAAGAACATGTTCAAATAATTAATTAAGACTTGTATACACCATTACATAGTAATTAAGCTAGAGCCTTTGGGATGTGCCCTGTTTAAATCTACAAACTATATTCATCATAAAGTATACTGTCATATTACTTGGTCGCCCAACAAAACTGAAAGAAAAACTATAAAACAAGGACAATAATAACTGGTAATCGTCCAGAATCACTACAACCAGCAACTGAAGAGTCCGACGAGTGCGAAGGCAATCCACAATCATTAGGCGATACTCCCGCCGATGCGGCCCACCCGACCCGATGCTCTACCAAAGAACGGTCATTGTTTTATTTTATTTTGTACATTTTAAGACTTCAAGTGTCACATATGGTCCCTTGTGGTCATGACTAAAGTTAGATTTAAGTAGACGTGGACGCTGATAGGTCAATTAGGTAAAACCCTTAGACCGTTAGATTAACGGTTGGGGAGCAGCTACGTGTTCAACTATGAAACAAAACTTCACCAACTCCGATATTGAAAAGGTCAATGCCGTTGACAATTTAAATGTAAGAATAAAGATTAGAAAAGATTATCTCTAGCAAAGCGTGATTGCCACGAGCCTTCCTCTGTTTAATTATCTGATCTGGCCCCTTGTCAGCTCTGTGACATATATATATAGTAATTAATTAATTAAAACGGTTAGGTCATTGATAGTGGCATGTAAATCCAATCTGTCTCACACTATGAAACACAATTCCTTGACCAACATTTGCTGCTACGACTCGAGCCAAAGTCCAAATTGTTATTCTATTACATATTTCCACTATAGTTTATGACCAACGGAGTAAGACAAAATTTATGGGTGGTGTTAAGTCTTAGGATTTGCCTAAGTGATGTGACAAAATCAAAATAGAATTTCAATTTGTGTTATATGGTATTAAGGTCTTACATTCAAGCTTTGTCTTGTTGCAGTTGCAAATATTGTTGCATGTTTCAATGGTGGGTAGCTTTTTTCCTTCTAATGTAATGTTTAAATTTATGTTAGGCACTTCATGTGTACACACTCTAGCTTTGTTTTTATAATTGAAGAAATGATCAACTTTATAAATTAGTTAAATAGAGGAAGAATAATAATATAAACACATGTTATCATCACTGAAATATATGACATAATAATAAAAATACGTGTTTGTTAGTTTTTTGCCGAATGTGGTTCTCACCTATTTTCTTTTTAATTTACACTACACCACTTTTGTCATTTTGGTTGCATGCAATGTATGCAGCCAAACCCAATATACATGCGTCACGAATTGTTGGTTGCGTACTGCATGCAGCGCGAACTACACAGTTGATAAGATTCGCATTGCGTATAGTACGCATCCAAGTATTCGGACTGCATAAAAATCAGCGAACGCAACCCAAAGTTAAAAGTGTTTTTTATTTTTATCGTACGCAGCCCAACTTAATTAAAAAGAATTAAAAAAAATCACCCATATCACAGTAGCCGAAGGCACATTAGCCGGAGGCGCCTACTCGACAAAAACTCAAATCAAAATTGCCGGACAAGATATAGGGTTTCACAAAATCTGCAGAAAAATTCAACCGGAAAACACACAGAAAAGTGAACAAACCCTTTTAAATTCACCATATCACAGAACTTTGAGCATGTCCTCGACACTGATGGAGCATGTTAATTTGGTCAGATGCGTGACCTTAACGATCCCATCTTCAGCCAAAAGGGTACCGCCTAAATCGAGCTCGATTTAGCACCTCGTCCTCCTTCCATACCCTCATCACAAACATCAATAAAACCATAATAGTGAATTTTGGATGGATTTTAGTTTGGATTCATGCACAATTCCAAGATCTAAGATTGAAAATGAAAAGAGGGAAGAAATTAGGGTTTGCGACAATTACTGTTGAAATCCTCCCCGACGATACGCTCTCCAGCTCTTCCGCCTCCGACGAGGAGGACGGCTACGTCGTCATCGAGGAAGAGCTTCCGACGCAGACACCGACGTTGCCGACGTCGAGAAAGAGCTTCCGATACAGACACTTCCTACTCCACCGCAGACTCCTCCTACTCTGCCGCAGACACCAACGTCGTCGAGGAAGAGTTTCTGTCGGATCTCGCCACCGTCGAACAATTTACAGAGGGCACCTATCCTCTGCCATGGACGAAAACAAAGAAGACATGGCAAAACGGCTTCGACCGAGTTGGAATCGACGTGTCGCCTTGAGAGACGAGAGCGACTCTGGCGAACTCTCGATGATCAGAGAACGGGCCGACGAGTTGGAGCGCAAGCTGCTGCATATCCGAGCTCGTCTCGGCCGGATTGGAGCTGAGCTCCGATCTAGGACCGAGCCTCCACCAGTTCCAGAGCCGCGAGCTCCGCCTCGCACGACAAGGGAGCGGAGTCTCCAATCTGGTCTTGAGGACCTCAAAGTGGAGATGCAAGGAATGCTTGGAAATGGTCGAACACGGCTTGCATCGCCGTTGACGAGTCTGAGAGCTCCACCGTGTGCATCGCTGGAGCGAGGAAGGGAGTTGGCTGGTGTGAGAGAGTGAGTGGCATATGCTTGAAAATTATATGAGTATGTGAGGGCATTTTGGTCATTTTACATGAAAAAATGTTAGAACCTAACATAATTGGACGGAAAGTGCAAAGTGGAAATTTTGCACATTTTAAACATAATTAGGTGAAAACAATTTAAGTATAGTCAGGTGAAAAACATGAATACCTATATATAGTCTCATAAAATTATCTCTTGTAATTATATTGAGATAATCGATTGCACACATATTATAGTACGCATCCCGTGGTAATAAAAGTACATGGCCGTTATACCCAAATTGCTATATATGTAAACACGTTTCAAATTTATACCCATAGTGTTATATATGTAAGCACATTTTAAAGTTATATAAACACATTTCAAACTTATTATCTTATTCGATGATACATGTAATAAAACATAGGCTTGGTTTTATGCATTATGTTTCTTAAGGAAAAATGTTTGGAATTTGAGGCTTTATTCAAAAAAAAGAGAAGTAAAGTGTCTAGTCATCGTGGAGATTCAGCCGTCATTCCCGCATTTGAACATGTTTCGAGTAAAACCTTCAATAGTTAAATAATTTTATCGCTTCTTAATTATTAGTTTTTTTGAAGTAAGCTAAATAAGCATAATTACTTTTTATTAAACAAAAGTGAAGGTTGTTTTTTATTTGAATGTTAAGGTATAGCATTATTAATGTTGGGACTTTAACCATAAATTAGATTATTTAGAAATAACAATCATTAAATAGGATCTAATCCTTAATTAAATTATTGTTAAAAATTGTGAGTGAAATGAAACGTATATCAACAATGTTGGTACTTTAATTTTCATTTATAAAAAATAAGTTATATCATATTATTTTTTTCCTAAATAATACTCGTCTAGAATAAAATATATGTTATTATCATTTCTATCAAATACCGTGAATGAAGTGATATATATATATATATCATATAAACGGTAACTATATTTCTCGTTATGTCGATGGTATTAGTATATAAATTAAGAGCAATTACGGGTATATACACCTAACAAACACATTTTGCATAGAAGTTAGTTAACATTTTTTTATCTTGATAGTTCACTAAATTCCATATTCTCACACATAGGTGCAACAAAATAACTTTTCGAGCTCCCAAAAATTTGTGTTCTTCCAGTCATTATATAAGCTGGTCAGGGAAGAAGTTGTCGTATTGGTTAGGAGTATTACAAAAAATATGAATTTTCGGTAAAATTTATGTAACTCATGTGTAATACATGTTTGGTATCGTGTATCTATAGATGACACTAGGGCGGGTTCAAGGCGGATTTGACGATCCTGTTCCTCAATGTTTATTATTAGATTGCCCTCTCCCGACTTTTATTATTAGTAAGCCTATAGTAGTTGGATTATTATTAAAAAAATTCTAATCACGTGCTGCGCACATAGGTGAAACAACGAAAATATTAATTTAAATCATAACAGTGAGACTAAATATATTTTCAATGACTTTACAAAATAAATCTAATGAAATTGTCACTTGAAATTAGAATAGACAAAATATTGGTAGCACATGTCACAAATAACTGATTCCGCGAGGAGCAGGTACGTCGAGCGAGTCAGATGACGTCAGGGGTCATTTGAATCCAACGGTGAGATCTGAAGAAGGATTGAAGACTTGGCTGGAGGGCCACTCTCTGGCACTCCGCGTCCGTAGGGAGGCACAACTTAACACCCAATCAAAGCAACACACGTCAGAGACACAGCCAATCAGATGGCTGGTGGGCCCCACCCTCCCCGGTGGTGGGGCTTCTTTGCTTTGCAGCTTCGTTTCACGCCAAAAGTCAACACTCATTTTATTTTCTGAATCCTAACTTTTAATTTTTCTCATTAGCTCCTCCTCCTCTTCAGTGGGGTCCACACGTTTTGTCCAAACTTATTATTTTATTTACGGATATTTAATGTATTTTGTTTGGATTTGATTCCCTATTTTGCGTTCTACATTTATGATACGTGTACTATATGATAAAATTAAAACTGATGATGTGTTTATTATATAGTTAAACGATTTATATTTAGAATACCAGTCCAAAAATTAATATTAATAATCAATTTTTGGTTACCACCCTTTTGAAATTCATCTATATAGCTAGTTGGGCATGGATTTTGGTCATATTTAGTATTTTGTTATGGGATTTTTTTTATTTTAACTACAAGGTTGAACAGCTTTATGTAAACTTTAAATAAAATTAATTATGATACATTTATGTAATACATATAATCAAATTCATTGGTACTGTATATAAGAGTTTCGTTAAAATGTGCTTTAATGTACCAGATAAGAACTAAAATAATACCATTCTCTTCAGAGTCAAACTATTTTGATGAGATTATTTTGTTTAGTTAGCTGAACTAAAATTTTCTAGTCATAATTACAAATTGAAATTGAGACCCAACTTGAGGTTCAATATTTAATTGCTATGCGATATAAGAAGGTATAGTTGTGTTTAGGCGACACTCAAGATTTAATCATATATATATATTAATGCGAATTCTAAGCTTATAAAGTTTGAAATTACACTCTTAATAACTCACTAATTAAAGTTACGAACTCAAAATGTTTTCGTCTTTGAATTAAATTACTGCCAAAAATAGTGTTATAGGTGAGATTAATTAAAAGTTAGTTAGGCATTAATTAATGTAAATACACTCTATAAGATATTAACCATATGATTCCAAGCTAACCTCCAATCCCCTTTATTTGTGATGTTCCCATGATATCTATACATTATATATCAACTTATTATTCTATACCTCCGTAAAAATTTATACAATGTCACGTCTAAAAACATAAAGGTAAGCGTGAAATAAATAATAATATTTTTTATCGATAAATATATTTCACGAGTATGCTTAAAGTAAGATGATCGACAATAGTTATACGTCGACAAGTGTAATAACGTATTTTTCGTTAACCTTAGACTAAAGTGAAACAAATTTTACCTTGTGTATTTCAGTGCACCATATTCCAACTATTTAGTTATAATGTTAAAATTTTAATAATATTGTGGTATAAAGGTCAAGCTAAATCTGTAAATCCATATTTTTTATGTCACTTTCCTTAAACCAGTCAAACATTGCGGTTATAAAAAAAATTAGCATTTTATACCCTATACGTTTTAACTTTTTTTTGTAAAAAAATCCAATGGAAATGAGAATATCACAAGAATGAACCTTGGCTCAGCTGTAACATATTTTTTACCCTCTCATGTAGAAATGAGAATTTTCATATCTGTTTGTTTTTGGGGAAGAATGTGTTTGAGTTCCAAAAGCAAAAGAGTCTGATGTTACAGAAATTCTGTGTTCGTAGAATAGAATGCCACCTGTACATTATTTCCTATCTTTCATTTTCCTGGAATTAATATTCCTAGCCATAATCTTCTTGATATATATAGTTTGTTTTTGAAGATGTAATCTACTTGATATTAAAGCATATATAATTACAGGCTTATTAGTTATTACAAAATAGAATCACTAATCTGGATTAACTTTAATTAGTTAGATCATACAACTTTCTAATATTATTCATTTTTAAAATTACTATTTATACATCAGAAGAGTGAATTTCTATGCATTTAATTAGCAAGTCATCACAAAGAAAAATAGGTAAGCAAAATCTATTTTTTTCATAAAATATTAAATCAAGGTTATGTTATTTAGGTAATATTAATTACATGGCATGAATTATATATACAGTACATGGATAAAATCCAATTTTATTATATTTTCAGTAAAATTTATGGAGAAAGGGTCACACCTATAATCAAATACAGAATTAGTCACTAGATATGCACAACATTAAAAAACACAAAAAGAATGAGGTTAGCGAAAGTAGCAATTGGGCAAATACTGTGCTGCCTTGCCGCTTTATTTGTCCTGATAAAGCTTTGAACAGAGACTTTTTGGATATTGATTATGGAAGTATTAAAATGGAATATACAACGGAATCAATATATTAAATACTTAAATATATAAAAAAATATTGCTTAATTAGTTATTAAGACGTCACCTTTTATTATATTTTACTTTGTGGTGATTAGTTTAATGTGAAAAGGAGGTGGAAACAAGGGTCCCCACACTAACACAGAAGCCTCCTTTTTACCATATAGTTAGTTTTCAGAATTATTATTATTCAAACAGGTAGATATAGGATAGCCAAGAAAAACCAAACATATAATAATATAATAAAATAAAAATAAGGGAGAGGCTTGTTGAGGAATACATGAGAGTAGTTGCTTGCAGCCCACGTAAGTATGTCCATCTTCTCCTTGAGAAAAACAGCTCTATTTAAGGTCCCTTTTTCCCCATTCTTCTACTTTTCTTAACCGCCTTCTTTTCAGATCCTCCTCTTGTTCATTTGGTTCCATAAATAGTTGAATATTGTTGGTTTGATGTCAATTATGATAGAGGAAGCGACGGTGGTGAACAAAGGAGACGACCTCATGGACCTCCCGCCGGGCTTCCGGTTCCACCCGACCGACGAGGAGATCATCACCCACTACCTCATCGAGAAGGTCATGAACTCCTCCTTCTCCGCCAGCGCCATCGGCGAGGTTGACCTCAACAAGTGCGAGCCCTGGGATCTCCCCAGTAAGTTCTTTTCATTTCATCTCTTGCTAAATTCATAAACTTGAATTATTAACTGTTTATTCTTATCAGCAAGTTGTACATCAAGATTTGTTAGTATATACTGATTTGGGTTTTATTATATTATGATTTGTTCAGAGAGGGCGAAGATGGGGGAGAAGGAGTGGTACTTCTTCTGCCAGAGGGACAGGAAGTACCCGACAGGGATGAGGACGAACAGGGCGACAGAGTCGGGGTACTGGAAGGCGACCGGGAAGGACAAGGAGATCTACAAGGGGAAAGGGAATCTGGTTGGGATGAAGAAGACCCTCGTGTTCTACAAGGGGAGAGCCCCCAAGGGCGAGAAGTCCAATTGGGTCATGCACGAGTATCGTCTCGAGGGGAAATTCTCCTACTACAACCTCTCCAAAGCCGCAAAGGTATGCTAATAATGATATCAATTCATTTCTTGAATTTAGTCCACCTGAACGCTCAAGCTGATAGTAACTAACGAACGATATCTCTAAATTGTTTTAGGATGAGTGGGTTGTGAGTAGGGTTTTCCACAAGAGCAGTGGAATCAAGAAACTCCCCATCCCGGGGATGCTGAGGATGACCTCTTTCGGGGAGGAAGACACTCCCAATTACCACCTCCCTCCCCTCATGGATCCTCCCTACCCCGACGCATCCGGCTCGAGTTTTCACACTCACAATCAAGATCCCATGAGTCAAATGGCAAAATCATCACTCCCAAACACCAACAACAACAATTACAACATGTCTTCAAGCTACCAAAAGAACTACCACCAGATGATGAATATTGCAAACACGGGTATGTACAACAACAATCAGATCCCACTCTCCACCATAAACCCACTTCTCTCCTTCCCGTCATCGAACCAATCGTACCTGCACCAAGGGGCCATGATGACCGGCACTTCCGGGTTCGGAGATCAGGCCATCCTGAGAGCTCTGGCCGGGGGATCGGGGTCGGGGTCGGGGTGCAAGGTGGAGCAGTTCTCGTCCAACCAGGTGAGCCAGTCGCAGGAGACCGGAGTCAGCACCGACATGAACAACACCGCCGAGATATCATCGGTTGTGTCCAAGCAAGACATGGGAATGGCAGAGCTCGATGCCTTATGGGACTATTGATCGATCGATCGATCCAAGCTAATTAATATACAATCGATCGATTGATCATCACTAATTGATACTAAAGGAGATGCAGCTGAAGCTAATTAAGGTAGAAGCATATCTTAAGGATTGATATTGATCAATCAAGTGTTTGTTCATTTGCAAGAAAATTTGTTAGGTAATTAAACACAACAAATTTGTTAGTTCAGGTCAAAATGTTCACTGTTTTATTTCTCAGATACTGTATAGATTCATACATATGTTTGTCTCTCTCTTTGGATTGGATTAGAATTTATTGATTAATTAATTAAGATATAGGAAATCAAGATTCCATGAATGTAATTTATATTCTTTTGTTGTGTAATTAATTATTTTCTGATCTCTCGATCATTTTGCATTTAAATCTGGGGTTGATTCCATATTCTTGTTGCACTCATCAATGAAGAATTATAATTATTTGTTATGTGGGAAACAAGGAAAAACAAGAAAAAAGCTCCATATGATCCTCTGTGAAATGTCTCGGAAAATCTGGGAGCTTTGAAGAAAATGATTCCAATCTTTCTGTCTAAGTAATCAATGACAGATAGATACACACACATATATATGGATCATGTCATCAATCATTATATGTCAATTTTGAGTTCAATAATTCAATTTACTCATGACCCACATGATGATACATATCTGTTTAATATTATATAGGTTTTACCACCATAAAAAATTGTCCCCTTAATAATATTAACTCACCCATATAACATTTTGAGCTTAATTTCATTCTAATTCATATTCTTAAACCGCTCAACATATTATTATTATTATTATTATTATTATTATTATTATTATTATAAGATATAATCAAAACTGGGTGCGTGCATAAATAGTATATATTAAAACCATGTACAAATAAATACAAAAAACAAGAGGCGCTTCATATGATAAAAAGAGATTAATTACTGGTTTATTTGATTCTTAAATGTGTGGTTACGGCTGATAAAAATGAAGACCCTAAAATGTATATGGAGCAGGTGTACATGTACGGATAAAGACAAATAAGGATATATATATATATATATAACATCATCATGAAGAGCGAGCAAATATATTTATATGTATAATTAATGATGGAAAAGAACAACGTACACTTAACCTTAAAGCCGCACGCACGATCGATGGAGGCATGTTTGGAGATTATAAATTGGTCCAAGCTAAGTAATAATAGTAGTAAACAAAACAAAAACACTTATTTGATACTTTATTAGACTGTCAAAACTGGAAATGAGTTGAGAGAAGTTAATTGCATTGCGTCTGCGACAAAAACATGCCTTCTTTGTACAATATTTTGTACGTATTCGAAACCGAAAGAAGGTGAAATCAATGGGGTTGCGTCGGGGTGTGTGGTTGTTTAATCTTAATCTTAATATTAATATTTTCAGATAATAAGTTACTTTCCAGTGAAAGCTAAGCTTCATATTCCATTTGTTGTTGGCCTTTCACAAGATAATAAATAAAACTCACTTTTTTATTTATTTTCTTTTGTATTTTTTTGGGCGGTGTTTCTTCAATCGTACAAATTCTGGTTTCAGTGGGAAGCAACCACAATAGAAACCACACAGTATTTTTGGTTAAGCAATAACATATTTTCAAACTTAATAATAATAATATATATATTGAAAATGATGAACACTACTGTGTCTTATGTAAGATTTAGTGTCCAAATTATAGCTAGTTGTTAATTAATTTACTTTTTTAAGAACTATACATATGCTTTGGATAGAGGTTAGATAAACTTTTTAGATTATATATCTTATACATACTGATGAAGAGAGTAAAAAAGCAAAATATGTTACTTATGTTGAGCTGAGAATAATAATGAATCACATATAAATTTCAAAATAATATACATACGTTTTGGAGTGATAATGATCGATAATTTATTGAGTAACAATGAAATTAAGAAATGTGTCATTAATATTAATGTGCAGTCGTGAACAACTGTATAGAATTAATATAGTTGTTGTAGATGCCTTGCTCGATTTAACTAGTGAGAACGTAAATATAACTGATATGTTTCGGATACATATAAAATTATATGATTTTAAATTTGAAATGAAGTATTGAGTTATTTGTAATCGATCAAAACGAACATATGTATAATCACGCAAAGTGTTAATATTTTTAAATATATTATATTTATATTGATTGAGTAATTTGACTTAAAATCTTATTTGAGTGTTCCCGAATTACATTTTTTATTTGACTTATGTTTAAGAAATGTGGTATGTCACAAATTTATCACATATATAGTTATAAACAATGATGCATGTTGTATATATATAATGGACTTATATTGGGGAGTAATTGTTGGTATTTTAGAATTGTAAATAAATAAAAAAAATGATGGGCTGATTTGGTGCATGAAAAGGAGGAGGAGAGAGACCAAATGGGCAACACAACACCGCATTTGAGTCGCTGTCTTCACAAAAACGAAGGTGCTGTTGCTTACCTCACCCTGGCGTCATTATCTCTACCTCTCCAAATTTTTCAACCCCACCGACTCGTCTTATCCATGGTAAATAAATTTCAGATGCTAACGTCTTAACAAAATTTCATTATTCATTTCAAGACCCTTTTCTCACACATTTGAATACTATTGGGTACCAAAATTAATATCTCCAAAATTCCTTTTATATAATTACTATTCCGATCGACTTTGTCTAACGTGATATTTCACTCTTGCTGTGCAAAACAGTGAAATTATATAAAATGTAATAATTACTATTTTAGTGAGCCTAAGTTACGAATTGTGGGCTTTTAGTCTAAAAAATAATGATATTAAAAAGTGTAGTTCGAGATGAATGAAGCTCTAGTGTAATGTTAAGGCTCAGTTTATTTAAGAACTCAAATGGATAAAAAAATCTTTAATATATCGAAACAACTGAAAAATTGTAATCTAATTATAATTTATAGTTCAGTTTTGATTTCAAATGTGAGGGACTATTTAATTTCAGTTCAGTTATGATTTTTAAAATTAGAATCGTCGGTTAACTAGGAAGAGCTTGACTGGTTTGCGTTGGCACGTGTCCGCCTCTCAGCTATCCACATATCGTTCGCTCACATATATATGTTATTTATCTTTTACATATTGTTATTTTGTTTGTAAACTTTATATTTCGATTGAGTTGTAATAATTAAATTTAACATTCTTTATTCGTTAGTATTTTTGTAATGGAAAATTTAATGTTATTAATTTTAAAATGATCTCAAAATCGTTTAATTAGGATTATAAATCAAACATAAATTAAAAATTAACTGTTTCTAACCAGGTATCTGAACTGACCCACCCCTAACTGAAAAGCTTGATTAAATAAAGAAAGGTGCTGAAGCATAAATTTGGTGAGCTTTTCAGAGATGCAATTTAAAAAGGTTTTTTTTTAAAAAATCAATTAATTAAAAAAGTTAAATTTGTAAGAAATTTGTCAAAAGCAAATTGAAAAGTAGTCCTTTTTCGAAAGCTCGATCGTATCCCATATGAACAAGTCATATCATAACTTTTGCATGTATATATATCTTCCCATTCAAGATTTTTGCTTCAATTATTGATTTCATTTATTTTATTTTATTTTAATAATGACTAATTTGATTCTGTTTCATTTAATATTCAAAATGTTTGTAAAATGTATATTGTTTAACTTCAGTTAAAATTAAACTTTCATTTTTGTTTGATTTAAGAAAATTAGATGGGTTTTCAAAAAATTAAGAAAATTAGATACTCGAACTAATTAAATCATCGTACTAATAGAGGTGGTAATGATAATTTATGTTTAAACAATATGTATTGAGATATAGAAAAATACATTTCTATGATTATAAAGATATAATATTTATGTCATTTTTTATTTTTATAACCAGCATTTATTAATCAAGACGAATAATAGTGATTAATGTGAATGATTTAAGGTAATTATATTAAGGAAAAGGACAAATTGATACATCTAAAAGAATATGTTTCTAACTTCAATACACCCAAGTTTGAGTTTACTTTTTCAGCTCACTCGATTGGCCATTTTTTTATCCCGTTAATAACATAGTTACATATTTTGTACTAAAACCAAAACACCCCTCAATAATTTTCAAATTCTCAAATTAGTGCCACTACACTTTAAGCTTTCCCCAACTCTCTCGTATGCCGGCGATGATTCTCGATCGAGGGGCAGAGCCGCCACCGCCTCTCTCTCAAAGCCCAGTCAGATCTTCTCACGATGATTCCGCCCCTTTTCTCTCGATTCAACTCTGTCACGAAACTCGCCTTGAAATGCGACCGCAGATCCGTGAGTATAGGCGACAACGTGCTCGTCCTCATCTCGGTGTCGGAACCTCACGAGCCTCAAGCTCCGCGCCTACATGGTGGAGTTGAACACGGATCTTGCACTTTCGGGGCCAAAGGCATGAGTGCGGTGCTTGAAACTGCTCTGCTCTCGAGGAGTTGTCGGTGCAAAGGCTCCGTGGAATCACCGACGACACTACGGCGGAGCCAATAGGGCCGGGCGTTGCTGGGAATTCAATATGACATGAAATTGAACAATATGATTTTCATATGAGCGATATAAGGAGTTGTGATTTCCAGGCAGAGACACCGGTCCAGGTCGGAATCGTCATCGATGGAGGCTTTGAAGACGAGGCGAGATAAGCAAAGAAGATGAGAACGAAAGGACATTTCTTTGAAAATTGGAATTGAACACAAGGGCCTTTTAGATAAATTTATAATGAAATAAGATAAATAGTTATTACAAAGGGTATCTTGATCATTTCATGAAAAATATTTTTAAAATAATTAAAAATCAAATTTTTTAACACCGTTAATGGATGGAACAAAAAAATGGTCAATCGAGTGAACAGAAAAGGTAAATTTAAACTTGAATGTATTAAAGTTAGAAATTGATTTTTCTTGGTATATCAATATGTCTTTTCCCAATTATATTAATATTATAACTTAAATTAAGTTTGAAAAAGTATTATAATCTAATATACTATTTTTTTTTTTTGAAAACATAATCTAATATACTATTGAATGCATACATTTGTTAACTTATCATAATAAAGTTGACATAGATTTAATATTATTACATAACATTTAATCAGAGTCAACGTCATTTGAACTCATTTTATTAAATACTTAAAAGTTAAATTGATGATACATTTGGAACAAATTTTGAGGATTAGATTTGAAGTTGAATAGAGACACATAATTTTAAGAATTTAATATCAAAGACACATAATTTTAAGAATTTATTAATTTGAGTTGAAGTTGCTATGAGAACAGTATGACATCTCCAACCCTATATCTAAATATCCAATACTTATTATTTAATAATTAAATCTCTATATCCACTTCTCTCCAACTCAATCTCCAAAAATATATCCATTTGTCACATCAAATACTACTTTTCATTATTTTAATAATAAACTTATTCTACATATTTTATTTTATTCAATTTTGTTATTATAATTAATTAATTTATATTATATTATAATAAATAATATATTATTTATTTAATTATTCATTATTTATAATTAGTTAATGATTTTTTGTATTGAAAAATTATGGTTATTTATAATTAATTAATTTCTATATAATCTTAAATTAATTAGATTCTAAATTTCTCCAAAAAAAATTCTGAAAATGTCATAATTAATTACCATTATTGTTAATATATAATATTATTAATTTTTTTTTATTGTTTTACATGAAAAGGTAACAAATATGATTAAAATAAATGGAAACAAAAGGGTTGAATCAAATCCCTAATTTTACTCATCCTCTCAACCTCATTTTGCTTCTCGCCTCCAGTCGACGCTGGCTTCGCTTCTGACCACCGCTAGAGACCGTCGCTCTGATCTGGACGGCTCCTACGGCGATATCACATCCGCCCGGCTCCGCCCTCCAGATCTGGCTACGTGCCTCCTCCACTTCTCCGTTCCGGCAAAGCTAGATCTGGTCGTCGCTGGTTCCGATATGTATTTATCCTTTTTTAAATTTGGTGGTATTTTTTAATATATGTATTGTATTTTCTGAATTCTTTTGGTTTATTGTTTTTTGGATTCAAAGAAAGAGATAAAGGATAATATTCAAATATTTATTTTGAGAGAAAATTAATACGTAAAACTGTAACAAATATTAATTTTCCTTTATCTAAAACACATCAAAAAAATGGAGAGCAGACCGTAAAAGAGAAGGCGATTTAAAACTTAAAAACCGTTTTCAAAAGGACACATTACATTGGTAGTTGAACATTACATTGTTTATGTTGAGATCGAGGGTTCTATCTGGTTAAAAAGGTAAGGAGATTTTAATTAGTACATGTAAATAAGTTTGGTGTAAATTTCATAAGAAAAATAAAGGTACAGTACATATTTACGTGCGACTCACCTATGTTATAATTCGACGCTCCCAGCCTTTTAAAACCTGATTAGTTAGTTAATCAATTGAATAGTATTTAATTATTAATTAGATTAAAGATGACCCACAACATCACATCACCAAAGTGTCAAACTAATAATTGGTCTTGTGGGAGTCTTAGAATCATCCTAAGTGGGACCAAACCGCGTAAACCTGTCCGAGTTATAGATGTTCTCGAATATTTTGATTGCATCAAAGTGGTGAACAACTATTTTAGATTTTTGTTTTCGATGTTAATTATTTTTCCAATAATAAACAAAAGAAAATCAATTCATTTATGACGTGCATCGAAAGTAGAAAAATAAAATAAATGTAAGAAATTACAAAATGAGTATGAAACCTAATCTGATCAAAATAGAAAAGTCAACCTATATAAATTTTAAGTTCACTCTTAAATTGTAACTTTTAGTTTTATCGAACAATTCGTCGTAGTGTCATTTGACATGCATAATACATTGTCAGGTCGGGGCCATCTCGTGTCCCAGATATTTAGACCCCATCTCACTAACAGTTCAGCAAGACTACCGTATTTGTTAATATTAACGGTTCCTAATTTGATCGTTGAATATCCAACTGTTTAGTTTATTACTTTAATCAAATTTGTTTTTAATATAATGAACAACAATTTCTTGATGTGTACATGGTACACGCACACAATTTAATTTTAAATTTTAAGGATATTTTTATGTTTTCAACGAAAATTTTACTATCACCGAAACATACAAAAATTTGTTGCAATAAGTCACATAGTACTCCGAGGATTTTTGCAATCATCCCTTGGATGAATTCTTAAGGTTGAAGAATTTGGTGCACGTTGTGATGATTAGTGACTTGTGCAAGGGCATGCATTTACTGTTTTGACCTTATAAGAGCTACACCATTCTTGTGAATCAAAATTTGATCAGGAAAGAAACACCTCTCTTGTGCACTCTATTTTCTTTTTATGTCTGCATTAGTTCTTTCTCATAGTAAAAATACCTGCTGATATAGCCCCGGTTGTGATTTGGAGAAAGGTGCATTTCAGACTATTCTTGGAGTCAATCAAACATGAATGGTCGTGGTTCTCGAGCAGCTGGATTGTCTTCTTTTCTGCAAAACAAGAGTTACTGCATGATTCAACTACGATTTTTATGCGCATGTTGGTACTCTGAAACCAAGTTCATGTGTAAAGTTCAAGCATTCATTAATGTAGTGAAAAGGAATATGTGAGCCTGCCATGTTCTTTGTGTAAGAGAGCTAAACACAAAAGTAAACTGATCCTCAGTGTTGGTTTTTTCTATATTCTTAATGTATTGTTCAGTGATACGAATATCATTCATGTAATAACTCTTGGCATCTCAGCAACAGAGCAGAAAATAGCACAATGAGTACCAGATAATGTAAGTATAACAGATCACAAAGTTGCGTGTTGACTGACCGTGGCATGACGAGTATGGCATCTCAATGCCAAATTGCCAAGATGACAGAAACGGTGAGTAGTACTAGGAGTGTGCCATCTCCTCCTGGCAAGACCAATGACCTGCATAAATATATCATTTTCTCATGAGCCAATGCTCAATCCCTTGACACCAATTATTAACATGAATGTGAAACATTTACAGAATAGTGGTTGCTGTCCAACTTAAGATTTCCGAGTAAAAGGTGAGGTTTAGCATAAGCATTAGTTTTGCGGGATGTGGAACTCAAGACTTGACTGCAACTAAACAATGTAACTCTAAGGTCTGAAACTTTATACATGTTAAATTTCCTCTTTTCCTTGTCCATTTGTTCTATTCCACACAGCTAGGGATAAATACTTTTTCATCGTTACTGCTAGAACATGTATGCGTATTTAGTAACACAAATGTGAAGTGAATATCATCATCATAGAGTTGTACTATTCAAAATAACATAAAGTTGCTGCATATATTAGTAAGTAGCTTAGAGTGGCATGGTTACCAAGCAATACCTGAGTTTCTTTCGGCATTGGTATACATATGCCATTACTGGAGGAAGGATGCCAAAAAGAAAGCAGTTTGCATAAACCCCAGCAAAATCTAGCGCTCTTGAAAAAGTCGAGGGAAAGAAAGATGCCAGGTATACTGGAACAGCAAGTACGAGCAGTGTCACAAAGGTCTTAACTGAGTCAAATGGAGGCTTTCTTGATCCCATTTCAACGCCCGATGCATTGGCATACCTCAATGGGGCGAAGGAAATGTTCCCTGCATTTCCAAGACCATGTTTACCCCGAAAAGTCACAAACCCAGCTCGTCCCATTCTATCCTTGTCAACAACCATTGACAAGGGAGAGGACACTTGTTCTTTTGAATTGGTTTTACCAAAGATTAAAACCAATGTGTCAATGAGCTGTTTCGGGAAGCTTACAATGTAACCTATCAAGCTAGTTGCCAAGGCAGAGAAGGCGAAGCCTTGCACTGCAGATAAAACAGAAGGATTGACGGAAAGCAAGAGTGATATAGGATCTTTGGAAGAGGAGGAGGAGGAGGGTGTCACGGACCCAGAGAGCCCCAAAACAATCAAATTCCAAGACAAAACCATGATTAAAGGAACAGCGCCGCCAAAGAGAATTGCTTTCCTAGCCTCAGATAGGTCCCCAGCAATCCTACAAATGAAAGGAGTGATTACATGGAACCCCAAAGTCAGGACAGTAACAGGAATAGCAGGCAAGATTGAAGGAAGGCCCCAAGAGGCATGGCCAAATGAGCTCAACAACTTGGTTCTGGTCACAGACACACCAATGACAACAAGTGCAGATATGGACATTAACATGAGCACACACAAAAGTCTATTGGCAGCATCAATGGCTCTAAATGGGAAGAACACAATGACAGCAGCAACAGCAGAAGGGAACAAGGCATGTGCTAAAACAGGATGCAACAGAGGAAACCACAGAGACATTAAGGAACCAATGCCAGAAACACAAGCCACAAGCAAAGAGAAACTCAAGGAAGCATAGACAAGAGCTACAAAAGCCCCAAATTGACTCCCCAAGGCCTTAGTGGCCAAACCAGTGAAGCTCACCTCTGAAACCCCATCCTCCTCCATGACAGCAAAACTGAGCTCAGCAACAAGGATGATTGAGGACACAACATAGATCCATGAGAGGAGGATGGCAATGGTGGAAGGGAGGGGACCGGACCGGATCGTCGCAGCGGGCAACCCCAGCATTCCAGGCCCTACAGCTGTGCCAATTATCAATGTCACAGCACCCCAGAAGTTCCTTTCTGGAACATTCTCATGTTTGGTAATTTTGGGTTCATCTTCATCATCATCATCATCATGTACAGAAGAAATGGGGAGGTCCAGATTGTTGAGCTTTGTGCAGCTTGTAATGATGGTTAGAGGCTGATTGGAGGAAGTGGTGGAAATGGGATTGTGGGGTTTGTAAGTGTGAAGAAGGTGGACATTGCTGTGGTGGTGATGAAGATGTCTTGTGGTGGTTTTGAATCTGGAGATGGGTTTGAGCTTAAAGGGGTTGCAAGAAATCATGATTTGAGGGGTGGAATGAGTTTGATTCGGAAGATCCAATGGAACAGTAACTGCAGGCGCCGCCAACAACAACCTGGAAATGGAATCTGAACTGAGATTCTCTAACTCCAGAGACTGAGGGAGAGATGAGGGCCCCTTGTGGTCTACTATAATACTAGGGTTGCAATTTATTTTAATCAATGGGCCTTCAACATAATCAAAAGCCCATTTGCCAAGTTTTAAAAATCAATTTTGGAGGATTTTTTAGTGGGCTGGGCTGGGCCCGGTAGGTGGGTGGGGTTGGGGTCGGGTTGTTAGGTGACGGGTGAAAAGTCGACGACAAAAATGTGTCACGCCCTTTCGCACACCCGACAGTGTACCGGCCGCAAGTAATATAGGGAAGCAAGATTACGATCCAAAATTATCGTACCCAAGGGACAACGAGAATCTATGTGTTCTGCCGACTTTCGGTTTTGAGAACCTATGGCCATTACTACCGTGTTAACCTGCCCATCCCTAGTGATGATTTAAACCCGGCTTCCATTATCAAATCCACTTACCAATTACCCTCACGAGTAACAAACGTAAATTAAAACAATCGGTTTGCATTTAAGAGAACGAAACATTAAGCGGGCGCAGATAAAAGAAATCTCCCTACTCGGCGCTGCAAGCACGTAAATTAACTATCTAAATTCCTTTGTTATAATTCTTTGTTCATCCCCCCAAATCCCTGAATGAAGTTAATTTAACATACTCATAGCGGCATCAACGGTATATAAGCGATTATGAACAACATTCATATGAGTCTAAATTCAAAATCAAGAATATACAAAGACAATTATGAACATGAAATAAGATTTGATTCATTTAGGAAATTGAATACAACACGATTAAAAGGAAAGAAATGATAAAATGAAATAAGATTTGATTCATTTAGGAAATTGAATACAACACGATTAAAAGGAAAGAAATGATAAAACCCAATTAGTCCCAATTTTGGGAGTTATGCACATGGCAGTGGGCTTGATGATCTCTGATTCTCGTTTAATGCTTGATTCCTTGCTCCTCGATGGTGTTTCTGACTCTTCTACACGACTTCCAACTCTCTGAAATGCTTTGTCTCTTTTATATCTCCCTTTTATTCTCAGTCCAAGTCCCCCTTTATGAAAATGCGTCAAGGTATTTTATAGTTCTGAATGTTCGACCTGCCACGGGGTCATGTCCAATTCTCCACCGACCGTGGTGCCTTCGTACCTCGGATTCTGCGCTCCACGATGAGTCCACGACTCGTAGTGGATGACTGGATGCGAGGCTACGGGTAGTGGTCACGGACTGTGGCCTTGACCACGGGCCCGTGGTTAGTGACCACAGAATCCATCATAGAAGGACCCCGAAGACTGACACGGGGTCGTGGTTGATGACCACGATTCTTCTTTTTCCACGGAGCGTGGCTCCTCCTTCGCCATGGGACGTGGCTCTATTTCGACACGGACCGTGGCCAATCACCACAGTCAAGTCCTCCTCGGTCAACTTCATTGACTTGTTGGGGTATGTGATCGGTGGCCACGGGATGGCCCTTCTTTTGTCACGGTCCCGTGGCATTTGGCCACGATGCATTCTCAACTGCTCTTCAAAAAGGTCTATTTTTACTCGAAAATCTACATTCTTTAATTAAGATGATTGTGAAGCGAAAGAGTTTAGAAAATAGGATTTTGTACCTAAGAGACGAAAATTAAGTAAAAGTATAAGGATTAAGTGCTGGATACAGTGATGTATTTCAACACTCATCATTAGGACAACCAAATCAAATATAAATAATATATTTTTTATTAAATATTAAATGAGTGAATTGACTTATTTATTTGATTTGACATTGATTATAATAAATATTTAATAATTCGAGTTTAAATATTTTATAAAGACTCAACTTATTTATAGTCTATGTAGTCTCTACGCATGTAGAGTTCTATGTCTCAACATATTGATGTTTTATTGAAGCAAATGAGAATGGTGTTGTAATATTGCAGGTAGGGCTGTCCATTTCTATCCGGGACCCGACTCACCCGACGACCCAACCCGACTCAAACTCGTATGACCCGAAACTCGACAAAACCGAGAGAAATTCGGGTCGGATGGACCTAAACTCGATCCCAACTGAGTCGGGCCTCGGGTGTGATTTACAAAACCACCGAATAACCCGACTCACCTGACCCCCATTGGACCAGTCAACATTTGTATACCCAAGTCCAAACCAGCCCACATGAAATATCAAGCACAGCCCAGCCCACCTCATGTGTTTACAATCTGCAGCAACAAAGAAGCTTATAAACGTTACAAAACGTTTATAAGCTTCCGATGTAGGACTCTTAAAGAGGTAAAGAGAGCTTCCTCTAATCGCTGCCGTCCATCACGAACCCTTCCTCTAATCGCAGCCGTCCGTTTGAATATTATCACTCTCTCGCATTAATCCCTCTCTCAGTCTCGCATTAATCCCTCACATACACACACACCAATCTCATTCTCTCTCAAATTGACGATTGAAACCCTAGGTCGGTCGGCCTCTCCGTCCTCGCTTCCTTTACCTCAAGCTTCAAGCTTCACTATTCAACCTTCACAGAGAAGACTCACCACCAACGGATCAAAATCGTAGTTACAGTTGCGAAGCGATCCTTTGGAGAAACCTTTCTTCCACTATAAATCATCGATGGTGGAGAAAGGTATCTCCAACGGATCGATTCTCCACTGGAGACGGGTGGATCTGGAGATTAAAGCTGCATGCTTCACTTCACTCATCACTGACGATGTTTGGAACTCCGGTGACAGTAAAAAAGGGTTTTCTTTTCATCTTCTATTTCTGGGGTGAGAATTTAGGGGTTTAATTTCATGGTTAATTTTGGGATTTAATTTCAAAGTAAATTGGGGGGTTTTGTGTTTCGAATTGGGGTTATTTTTGGGGTTTTTGGGATACGAATTTGGGGATTTATGGTTTATAGTTATGGGTGTTAAGGTTTTCGGGATACGAGTTTTGTGCTTCAAATTATAGGTTCATTTTGGGGGTTATGTTTACAATTGGGGATTTAGGTTTCTGTTTTGAATTGAGAGTTAATTTTAGGGGGTTGGATTACGAATTTGAGGGTTTTTAATTTTACTTTCAATTTAAGCGTTTAGGGTTCATAATTTAGTTTTCAATTTAGGGTTTTGGGTTCAGATTAATGATTTAATTTGGGGGTTTCAATTTGGGGATTATGGTTATAATTTAATTTGGTGTTTTGGGGTTTCAATTTTAGTTTTTAATTTGTGGATTAGGGTTCCTAATTGGGATTCAGATTCTGTTTTCAATTCTAATTTGGGATTCATGTTCAGTTTTCAATTCTAATTTGAGATTTGAGGTTTTATTTTAAATTTGAAATTCGGATTATTAATTAGGGTTTTGAATTGATTAATATTGGGGGTTAGAGTTAGAATTGAGATTAATTTTTGGGCCAATTATGTTTCAAAATTGAAATTGGATTTAGAATTGGACCAATCTCAGGTCTGTTGGGTTGAACCCGACTCACCCGACAATCCGAGTCACCCAAACCCGACCACCTGAGTGCCAAGCCGAGTCGAGTTTTGGGTCCGACTCCCTGGACCCGACATAAACCGAGTCAGGTCCAAAACCGGTCGAGTCGGATGGACCCGACCCGATGAACAACCCTAATTGCAGGTAGTGGCGGATCCAGAGGGCTGGGGGCACCCACCCTCCTTATCCCAGGAATTCTGAAAAAAAAATGTATGAAGTTTCTTTATTTAGATCTCCAGTCTGTTCATATTTTTCACATTTTATTATTTTTCATTTTGATTGACCTCGTTATTTTTTATTTCCTATAGTCGAGTTATGAGTTCAATCCTGTAGATGTGCGAGTGGACAAACTAAAACGAAATTGATGTGTTGACCCTGGAGAGCAAAAATCACCGATCGCCACCACATTCACCTCCAAAGATTTTCTTTCAAGTCAATATAGACGATATATGATCAACCAAAAGTCAGTCATGTTGAATACAATCATGTGAGAAAATTCAAACCCAATTGCACACTAAAATATTCAATTGCAATTTTAAATAAGGGAAAGACAAAATGATATGTAAACTCAATAAAATGACGAGAGCCTATCGACACGGGGCCTCTCAACAAAGACATATTCAAGAATTTTTGTCATTTTATTCGCAATAACATCTAGGAAATGTTATTTAGAGCATCATGAAACAGTATACTAAGAGCTTTATATTTTAATGTCACGATCGACAGTGGTTTAAAAATAATGGATATGCGTTTTGTATGTAAATACAGCTAACCGAAAAATGTAGTTTTAAGATCAGCTAGTTTTGGTTTATTGACATGTTAATTAAAATGGTTAAGTTTCAGTTAGTTTTGAGCGTAAAATGACCAAAATGCCTTTGATTGTCTATCAAATTTTCAAATGATTGCCATTATTCACCAAATTATTCATAATTCATCAAATTATAATACTTATTAATAATAAATCATTTTTATTAACAAAAAATTAATAATAATTATTATTATTTAAAAATAATTATTGTTATTAATAATTATTTCATAAAAAGTAAATTAATAATTAATAATTAAAATAATACTAATTATTAAAAATAATACAATTAATAATATATTAAACTTTCGAATGACATAACTCTCTCATACGAACTTCGTTTCGGGCTTATAATATATCAAATCGAATAAAATCGAAAGATCAACAACTTTGAAGAAAAATACTCCCCTTTTCTATTCGCTGGCCTAACTGTATTTAAATCACAAGATACTCCCCATTTCTTTGATGTGGGATAGATACGAAATAAATAACCATACCTACCTGCAAAATGTGTATAACTAACTGTATCTTTGTGACATTTACTCAAAAATAACATGTGCAGTAATTGAGTGCAGAGGGTATTCTCAAATTCCGAGCATTAGTTAGATAAGTCGAAAATTTTAAAAGTATACTGAAAAGAAAATACAAATATTTTTATTTTTAAAGTGAATCTACAAGGGAATAAGCCTTCTTCGAAGAGTCTTATGAATATTTTTATCATATTTTAGATCGAGATAATATTTTGTTTTCCTTGTATTTTTATCTAATATTTTGTTATGGTAAAGCATCCGGCTATTCATAATTATTAGGGATAGTTACACTTTACCCATGCTAAAATGACCGATTTTACATTTTACTACAGCTAAAAAAAAGGTTTACATTTTACAACATCTAATTGCATATTTTTTACACTTTACACTAACGGTGTTAGATTTTGGATTGAAAATTTTCATATTGTATGAAAAGTCGAAATTGCCCTCAATTATTAATCAAAATTTCAAATTGATGCCATTATTCATCAAATTATAATATTTATTAATAAAAAAATAATTTATTATCATTAATTATAATTATTTAATAAAAATAAAAGGAAATTATTTTTTTCAATTATAAATTATTAATAATTTAAATTAGAAGTAAATTAATTATTAAAATAATACCAATTAATAGTAATAATAATTATAAATAATAATATATTGAAACTTTCAAATAACATAACTCTCTCGTACGAGTTTTGTTTCGGGCTCATATATTATATAAAATCAAAGAGAATTGGAAGTCAACAACTTTGAAGAAAAAATTATTTGTCTATATATTATTAATAATTGATTTAATTTTACGTGATAAATAATTATTACCAAAAATATAAATAATTAATTATTAATAACTTTTTTAATATTTTGCTCTAACACTGGTAAATGTTTTTTTTAAAGATTAAAAAATTCGTTGTCATTGGATGAAATTTTAGAAAAAAACTTATTAATAAATATTAATAATTAATATTAATTGAATTATTAATAATTAAATCGGGTTTGACCGGATTTGAGTGGAGGTTGATCGTAGTTAGAGAAGAAAGTTCTAAGGGCATTTTGGTCTTTTTGTTATAAAATGAAAATTTTCATCCAAAATCTAACACTTTTAGGGCAAAGTGTAAGAAAACGCAATTAGCGATAGTAAAATGTATTTTATTTTTAGATGTAGTAAAATGTAAAAGTGATCATTTTAGCAGAGGCAAAGTGTAATTATCCTTAATTATTAGTTCTTTTCGAAACCCTTGGGATTTGGGACCCTTTTTGTTTCGGGACATCTCGTGGATTACACCCACATTTTCATTAATATCGCATAGTAACTCCTTTTCGTTTCGGCAACTTGTGTCCGTTTAATCGTCGTATCGTAGGCAACATGCAACTCGTTGGCAAGCCTCTGTCTGTCACTAGTAGGATTGTTGATTCTATTTGCTGGCCTAACGGTATTTAAATCACCAAATACTCTCCATTTCTTTGATGTGGGACGAAATAAATAAAAAGACTCTCTCTACCTATCAATCGACATTGTGGCGGCGCTCTCTCCCTCCCTTCAATCTGTTGCTCTCGGCGATTGATTTCGCTTAGATTCGACTAGCGAGATTCGACTCGACTCGGGTTGAGGTGATTCCTTGTTTAGCTGATCGGAAAATGGGTTTTGAGTTATTTTGGTGGAATCAAAGAAAGGGTTTTATCTATCGATATCGATAACACAACGAGAACTAGAAATTGATTGAAAAGAGGCAAATTAATATTGGGTTTGTTTATTTCGTATCCCAATTGATTGATCGAATTGGAGTTTGCATGTTTCTTGTTGTTGGTTTGTGATAATTTAACTTGGGTATGCAAAATTGTGATATATAGTTGCTGGTTGCTGAATCATAATTCATAATCTAGCTTGATGATATATTGACTCGATTTGTATTCAAGTTTGATTTGTTAACAAATTTAGATCTGAGTATTTAATGAATCAAGCTCAAATCTTTATCTTTTTGGTGGTGATGGGTATTTGTTTTGAAGGTATTGCAAATATGAGAATGCGGACGACCTCATGGTACAAGCTCAAAATCATAATTCACAACTCATGTGTCATGTACATTTTAATTCTCTATAAATAATGAGTTATACTACAACTCACCGTTTTGGGACCATATCGAAGGGCTTTTGATACTCCAGATCAGGGTTATTTTTGAGGCATCAATCTCGGGACTTTTGTTAATTTCAAGGTATCTTGCGTTTCGGGATATATCGAGGACCATTTTCGTTCTTGGGTCGGGTCATTTTTGAGGCGTCAAATCTCAGGTCAAGGCATCATCTTTGCCCTTTTGGGGGACATCAGACTTGAAGAACTGAGCTATGAATAAGGGTGTTTTGGTTATTTCATAATAATTATAAGTACTCATAAACAAAAAATCATCTTTCCTCTTTTAAATGACCAATTGTGGGTCTATTTAAATGATCAACTAACTCAATCATCTCCCGATGTGGGATTCTATTAAAGTAAATAAATACGAGGAGTTGAACCAACTTTCTTTCCTTCCTTCCTTGTGTTTATGTTTATGTTTGTGTTCTCTCTCAATATTCTTCATCACTCTGCAACGCAACAACTTCTTCGATCTTCTCGCCGCGTTTTGGGACATTTCAAAGGGCACCTTTCTTGGGTCGGGTAAATTTTTTTGAGGCATTTATTGGGCATCTCGCCGTTTCGGGACATATCGAAGGGTATTTGATACTCCGGATTGGGGTCATTTTTGAAGCATCAATCTTGAGACTTATGTTAATTTCAAGGTATCTTGCGTTTCGGGACATATCGAGGAGCATTTTCGTTCTCGGGTCGGGTCATTTTTGAGGCGTCAAATCTCAGGTCAAGACATCATCTTTGCCCTTTCAGGGGACATCAGGTTGTGTACTTTTTAACGAGCTTCTCTCGTGGTCCTTTATTTAATTTTTATAATTGACCTCAAATCAAATTCGAATTAAGCTTGTTTAATAAATAAGACCAACTTGTAAAAGTTCGATAGTGTAATAGCTGTCTCGTTTAATATTTAATCAATTACAATTTTTTAGAGTTAATAAAGATATAGCCAAAACTATAGGAGTCAAGCCGAATTTGAGGTTACTCATATTTTTCGATTTAAACTCGCTCGAACTTGAGTCGGACATATGTTTTGCCTCCTTGGAAAAAAGCATAGGCAAACTCGCTTGAAATCAAATGTGTTGCGGACATAAGTTGAGGTGTCGGCCTCGCCGTCCATCGCCTCCACCAACACCTTCTTCTTTCTCGTTGGGACAAACAAATCGAGCTCCAATATCCGGCGACGTCATGACTAAGAAGCCAATTTCACATTCACAAGTTATGAAGCATATGAATGAGAAGACAGAAAGGTTAGAAAGATAGGGTTAAGGGAAAAATTGTAGTTTCAAAAGTTATTTTAAAATTTTAAACTTTTCAATTGCTTTACTTGCAAATATCATCTTACCCTCAATCCATTGATTAAAATGATTAGTCAGTTAGTGGTAAAAAAGTAATATACACTTTTGTCACTTTCATACCCTACTTTTTTCTTTCTTTTTTTCAGTACCTTGAATTACATTTTGGGACACTTTACTCCTAAAGTACTAAAAATACCTAAACTACTCCTGAATTGAATCAAAATTAAATTTGGTCCAATTTTAATTGTGTAAAAAGACAAAATTACCCTTAACTATTTATCAAAATTTCAAGTGAATGACACTCTTCTCCTCCTCCACCTCCGTCGTCCTGAGATGATTTATCTCGACCTTATATCAAATAAATCTCAGGACTTCAGTCAATTTCAAGGCATCTCGTCAGTTTTGGGACATATCGAGGAGCATTTCTTTATTTCGTTCTCATGTCGGGTTCGGCATGCATTCATCAATCTCGAGGCTTTTCTTTCACAACTTGAAGGAATCTCCATTTTGGGTCACATTTTCAATTTCTTTCCTTTGGGGGCTACTACACTTCCGCTAGTACTTCTTTCTTTTATCGCAACATTTTGTACTTTGGTACCTCACTTGATTTTACACAAGCCTTTCGGGACAACTCAATTCGAGTCTATCGGGCAAAGCATATTTTCATTATTAAGTCGTGTGTTTTTATTATTATTATTATAACATGTATTTTCATATTATTATTATGACAAAAAATAAGTGTGTGCGCGCAAAAAAAAAATAAGTGTGTGCGCACGCGCGTTATATGCCATGTATACAAGATAGGTCTTGTTTTGTTGGCACCTATTTCTGACAATTTGTTGTGAAGGAGCTTTCTGGTATGGCCTATGGGTGATGCTATAGCCATAAGATCTCATCCTTTACATTTTACGATTTAACAACCATATCTTAACCTTATATCGAATAAATATATTTGGGAGAAAACATTTATCGATTTATATTTTGAATTTATGGTTTTAAAATAGTGTCAAATATGACAAAATCCTCCAAATTTTACGAGAACTCAGTATTCTCGATTTGATCGAGATGGAAAAAGAATCATAAAACACACGTGTCATGTACATTTTAACAATATTCTCTATAAATAATGAGTGAAGTATTATGTACATTTTAAACTCATAAACTGCCTTATTTACTTGTCCAATTGGGGACATGCTAACAATTTCAAGGCATATCTCGTCCTGAATTGGGTGGGGGACTTCTGTCAATTTCAAGGGATCTCTCGCCGCGTTTTGGTACATTTTGAAGGACACCTTTCTTGGGTCGGGTAAATTTTTTTGAGGCATCTATTGGGCATCTCGCCGTTTCGGGGGATATCGAAGGGCATTTGATACTCCATTTCGGGGTTATTTTTTAGGCATCAATCTCAAGACTTTTATTAATTTCAAGGTATCTTGCGTTTCGGGATATATCGAGAAGCATTTTCGTTCTAGGGTCAGGTAATTTTTGAGGCGTCGAATCTCAGGTCAAGGCATCATCTTTGCCCTTTCGGGGGACATTGGACTTGAAGAATTGAGCAATGAATAAGGGTGTTTTGGTTATTTCATAATGATTATAAGTACTCGAAACATGAAATCATCTTTCCTCGTTGTGGGTCACATTTTTGAGGGCATAAAAGGCTAGGGCTCGGGACTTTTTTTTTTCTTTCCCAACTTCAACGCATATCTCCATTTCGGGTCACTTATCGTGAGATATATCGATTCAAGGGGGGGGGGGACTTATCAAGGAGAATATTTCGTTCTCGGGACTTGGCTATCACAACCGAGGAAGCATTTCTCGTTCTCGGGTCGAGTCATTTTCGAGGCATTCGCTCAGTCAATCACACACATTTTTGAGGCATCATGAAGAATCTCGGGGCCTTCTTTCTCAAGCCATTCTTGTTTCGGGTCACTTATCGTCGTGGGACTTCATATAATATTATTTATTATATCGACTCAAGGCATATTCGAGTCATACGAGGCATCATTCATTCATTCAAATCACACACACAACCTCAAGGCATTTTTCGTTTCTGGTCACATTTTCGAGGCATCATGAAGAATCTCGGGGCTTGCTTTCTTTCTCAAGGCATATCATTTCGGGTCACTTATCGTGGGAGACATATCATCAATTTGAGGCATCATTCTCTTGTTCAGGACAAAGGCACAACATCTTTTCTTATCTCGTGACATTTTAGTATGTATTTTTCGTTAGGCATGCATCATCTCTCATTCGTTCTCGGGTCGGATCATTTTCAAGGCATCATCAAATCTCGTCAGAGGTTTCTTTCTCTAGGACATTTCGTTTCAGGTCACATTTTCGATCTTTCACAACTTCAAGGCAGCGTCTCGTTTCGGGACATATCAATTCAAGACATTCATTCTCTTGTTCGGGACAAAGGCAACATCTTTTCTTTCTCTAGGGCGGCATTTCGTTTCGGGTCACATTTTCGATCTTTCACAACTTCAAGGCAGCGTCTTGTTTCGAGACATATCAATTTAAGGCAACATTCTCTTGTTCGAAGCTTTCTTTCTCTAGGGCATTTTGTTTCGAGTCACATTCTCGATCTTTCACAACAATTTCAAGGCAGCATCTCTCGTTTCGGGACATATCAATTCAAGACATTCATTCTCTTGTTCGGGGGACAAAGGCAACATCTTCTCTTTCTCTAGGGCATTTTCGTTTCGGGTCACATTTTCGATCTTTCACAACTTCAAGGCAGCGTCTCGTTTCGGGACATATCAATTCAAGACATTCATTCTCTTGTTCGGGACAAAGGCAACACATCTTTTTCTTTCTCTAGGGCACCATTTCGTTTCGAGTCACATTTTCGATCTTTCACAACTTCAAGGCAGCATCATTCTCTTGTTCGGGACAAAGGCAACATTCTCTCTTGTTCGGAGCTTTTCTTTCTCTAGGGCATGCATATTTTCGTTTCAAGTCACATTCTCGTTCTTTTCCACAACTTCAAGGCCATCATCTCGTTTCGGGACATAATCAATTCAAGACATTCATTCCTGGAAACTGACCAAACCGAGCCAATCGGACATCACTTTGGGCCAGATTTGAGGGGTTTGTAACTTTGTGTTACAGATCTGATATATGAGCTTTTAGGGTTTTTTTATTCTTCAGATTAATTGTGAAGATTTTGCCCAACCCCGCGCCAGTGCCAGTGCGCCGCACCTCCGTCTCCCGCCGCCGAGTCCCTCTTCCACATCTCCCATCGACGTCTCCGACTCGCCAGGCCGCCTCCTACACCCGCCCCGGCCAGTACCCTCCCCGACAGCCCAAGCCCTCCTTCCGCTCAATTGAGCGGGTTCGGTTCGGTTATGAAAACGTGAACACCCCTACCGCACCTCCGTCTCCCGCCGCCGAGTCCCTCTTCCACATCTCCCATCGACGTCTCCTACACCCGCCCCGGCCAGTACCCTCCCCGACAGCCCAAGCCCTCCTTCCGCTCAATTGAGCGGGTTCGGTTCGGTTATGAAAACGTGAACACCCCTACCGCACCTCCGTCTCCCGCCGCCGAGTCCCTCTTCCACATCTCCCATCGACGTCTCCTACACCCGCCCCGGCCAGTACCCTCCCCGACAGCCCAAGCCCTCCTTCCGCTCAATTGAGCGGGTTCGGTTCGGTTATGAAAACGTGAACACCCCTACCCATCTTGGCAATCTTTCTTCTTATCTCGTGACATCTTCTTCTTGTTATATTTCAAGGCATCATCATCTCTTTTTTGGGACAAAGGTAACATCTCATCTCGTGAGATTTGTTCGTTAGGCATCATTCTCATTCTCGGGGCATTGCAAGCCTTGTATGTTACCACATGGCTTGCTGACCCAAATCTCAGTTGTGGGTGTATTTAAATGACCAATTAACTCAATCATCTCCCGATGTGGGATTCTATTAAAGTGAATAAATACGAGGAGCTGAACCAACCTTCCTTCCTTCCTTGTGTTTGTGTTCTCTCTCTACCTGTGCAACACAGCAGCTTCTTCGATCTTCTTGCTCCATCGATTTCCTCTGTTTCTGCAATCGAGTCGAACCCGAGTGTGTGTTGATTTTTTCTGGGTAATTCGAAAATTGGGTTTTCGAAATCGATTTTGCCCCAAATCTGGTAATGTCTTACTTGGCGTAACCCAAATCCTCAATTCTCTTTGAAAACCCCAATCTGTTTAATTTCCCCAATTTTGTGCTGGTTTCGAGAATGAAAATGATGACCGGCGCCGAGGACACTTCAAAGTTCAAGTCGGCGATGAGGTTGGGGATAGAGGTGGTGTGTTTGGTGATGATTACACTATTTTCGATTTGGGTTTCAATAGGCACAAGCCTGAGAAATTGAGTGGCATTTCTTGGTCATTTTATTAGTTATTGATTTTCCATGTCATCTCCTTCAACTTTTTATATTTTAAGATTTTGTGAGCCTTCATGGAATTGGTGATTTGAAGATATGTTCATGTATAAACAAAGGGTCTCTACTTTAATTATAGATACACTTTTGTCTTTGCGTCTTGAGTTCTATCTATTTTTTTATTCTCACTCATGTATCTTTCTTAATTTTATTTATGCGATCACCAATCCCTATTAAAGTTTTTTTATAAAATGACAAATATATCCTCGCAATTAATAATTAATCCAGCAATTTGATCATATTTGCGTCCGGTCAACAAAATTCAATCATCAATTTTCATATTACGTAACTAAAGTGATCGAATCACCAAATATGATATTAAATTAAATTAGCATTTCAAAATTTACAATGCATAAAATTTAAATTTGATTTTCAAGACAGCCAAACCGCTGGTCATTTTCGAGGCATCAAATAAATCTCAGGACTACATGTGTCCATTTCAAGGCATCTCGTACTTTCAATTCGGGTTGCATAACCATTCATTTCTCGAGACTGGCTTATCTATCACAAAATCGAGGAGCAGAAGCGTGCTTCGAAACGAAACAAGGATAAAACCCTAACTTCATGAAGAAAACAGAAGTAATCCAAATAACTCAAATTAATAATAATGATAATGATGATAATAATTAGATTTATGAAACCTAATTTAATAGGAAAACCTAAAATTATCTAAAATCTAATATAATTAAGAATTCTAATTGGGATTGTCCTACGTCAATTCTCTGATGCTAAAACTCGTCCCGAGTTTTTTGAAATTTCGCACTCGAGTTGTATTACATTCATACACAACATCTAGGTCCTTCAGTCTATAAAAGATCTTGTGCAGAGAACCAAAGTGTATTGCTTGAGCATGCAACTCATCAACTTCTCTCGCTTGCATGTGTGCAATCATAGATTTGCCCCATCTAAAATGTTCTCCTCGCTTAAGACACGAGGACTTTGTATGATGGACGGCATACATGGTGTTTCTTTCCTTGATTTTTAGATCATGAAACATGTCATCGTCCTTAAACTCATGATAATCATCCACTGTGACCAACTTTGGGTTGATGCCAATTCTTATGAACGGTCTATTCCAGCCACATTCATCAAAGTAAGTAGGCATAAGTTGGAGTCGAACTTGTAGATGCGACTTAGTCACCGGTGTTGCGCAAAGTAATTCTTTCATAAAAGGTGTTGTAACATTAGTTGAAGTTTCACCATATCTTTGAGTTGTCACTTGCAGTTCCTCTCTTATCTCGCCATGAGAAGCATCAATTGAGTCCAATAACAAATTTACATCTCGTTGTTCATAACTATTAGATTCATCTCGAGTTTTTTTAGGATGACTCTTATTCTTGTCTGGTGGCTTTTTGTACACTTTCACATTCCCATCAAGTTCTTGATTATAAATTCTATTATGATCGTTTTCATAAATTTGGGCCATACATGATAAAACTTGAGAACAACTAGTTATACCAAAACACAACTCAATATCGATAATGGATCTCACGCATTGATTTTTGACACATTTGTTTTACTTGATTGTACGTGACTATTAGGATTTACATCTTGACTTATATCTTCAATTCCAAAAAAAATTCTTGTAACATTAGCTAGCCTCTTCTTATCTTCATTAGTAGACATCACTAGAATATTGTTTGTCCTTACTTCAAGTTGTGTATGAGCATCTTCAAAAGTTACACTGTTAGTTTCATGTGCCTCTTTCAAAACCTAGTCTCCAGGGTATAAAAGATCATGTATCTCCTTGCGCACAACCAATTGTTTTTTTCAAGATTCCAACTTACTTTTTGCAAGCGTAGATCTCTCATTATCAACCTTAATATCTTCTTCAATTCGTTCTTGAACTTTTCCCTCATCGTTGACGTCTGAGAAAACTTGTTTGTCTTTCTTAATAATGGGCTTGGATTTTAGCTAGTCTGATCGCGGAAGTAGTACAATCTTGTTATTCTCCCACCAAAATATATATGTATTGTCACGATTTCTGTAAGTAGCATTGATGTCGCAGTACCAATTTCTCCCATATAAAACGTGACAAGTATCCATATCCACCACGTCACATAAAATATCATATTTATAGTATTTTTCAATTGAAAAAAGAACAAAACAAACTTTAGTTACCTTAGTCTTAACTCCCCCTTTGTTCCATTAAGCCTTGTAGGGTATCATGAATGCGTCTGTTTCCAGTTTGAGTGTCTTGACCAATGCTTTGGAGACTTTATTTTTGTTCCTACAATGATTGATGATCACTTTACATATTTTATTGATAATGGTCCATCGAGTCCAAAATATTTTATCTTTGTGTTCTCCATTCTCTACATTGGTTGTCAGCACGTGAATGTTCTTCTATTGTTGTTGATGAACAAGTCGAAAGTCACATGCATCGTTGTCTCTCTCCATTCAGTTTTCGCGATGTCGATTTCTCACCTCAGATGTATGAGCAGGAAGCATTTACGTCATGTTACTAAGTGAGTGTATAGTGTCATCGAGTCGTTGCATGAACCGTTCAATCCATCGTTTGTAGACGACATGTTGGATTCTACTAGTGCCATAGTTGGCCATCATGCTAGTCAAATTCGGGCTCTAATACCACTTTGGTACAACATAAGGGTTCTTCGAAACGAAGCAAGAATAAAACCATAACTTTAGGAAGATAACGGAAATAATCCAAATAACTCAAATTAATAATAATAATAATAATAATAATAATGATAATAATAATCTCTACACGAGGTAAGACTTATAGAGGACTAATTCTCCAAAACTAAATCAAACTAGTAAACCTAAACCAACAGAACTAATCAATCTAAACTAATTAGAGTTATGAAAACCTTAAGGTGTCCAAAATCTAATATAATTAAGAATCATAATTGTGATTGTCCTACATCATTTACTTTCGGGTCAATTTTCGAGGGGGCATATCTCGCTGTTTTCGGGACATATCGTTCTTAGGACTTCTGTTATAATTACAAGACATCGAAGACATCATAATTGAGGGATATTCGTTTTCGGGTCGGGTCATTTTCGAGGGGCATTAGACATATAGTACTCTCTGGTCATATTTTTCGGGGCATATTTAATCTCATTTTTTGAGACATATAGTAGGTACTTCTCTGGTCACACATATTTTTCGAAACGTCAAATCTCTCAGGCATCTCGCGCTCTCGCCCTTTCGGGACGGTTCGGGTCATTTTCGAGGCATCCCTCTCGCCCATACGGTTCTTCATATATAGTTCTCTGGTCATTTTCGAGGCATCAAATAAATCTCAGGACTACTACGGTCCAATTCAAGGGCATCTCTCGCCCATTCAGAACAAATCTCAAGACTACCTGTATCCATTTCAAGGCATCTCGTACTTTCAGGTTGGGTTATTTTCGAGGCATCATCTTTCTCGGGGCCTTATTTTCTGAAGGCATCTCGTTTTCAGGTGGTTTATCATGGGATATTATCGATTCAAGGAATCATATCTCTCTTGTTCAGGACAGAGGCAACGTCTTTCTTATCTCGTGACATTTCTCGTTCTTGGGTCGAGTCACTTTCGAGGCATATCATTCATTCAATCACACACACAACTTCAAGGCGTATTCTCGTTTCGGGTCACATTTTCGAGGAATCGGGCTTTCTTTCTCAAGGCATCTCATTTCGATTCAAGGCAACATCCTATCTCGTGGTCAATCACAAGGCATATCTCGTTTCGGGTCACTTATCAATTCTGAGGCATTTATCATTTCACAACCTTCAAAGCATTCTCGTTTAAGGCATCTCGTTTTGAGTCACTTATCGTGGGACATAGTTTCAAGGCATCATTCTCTCCTGTTCGGGACAAAGGTAGGCAACATCTTCTTCTTATCTCGTGACATTATTTGTATCGATCCTTCACAACTTCAAGGCATTATCTCGTATCGTACATATCGATTCAAGGCATCATCTCTTGTCCGGGACAAAGGCAACATCTCATCTCGTGAGATTTGATCGTGAGGCATCAAATTCATTCTTGGGGCATTGCCCTCAACTGTTCATCAAATTACCCTCAACTATTCATCAAATTTTCAAGTGAATGACACACTCTTCTTCTCCTCCGCCGCCCCCTCCTCTTCCTCACCCTCGCATCCGTCCTCTCAATCGCCACCGCCAACAATCGCTTTGATTCCGTCGAGACCCAATTAGAGTTAGGGTTTGCGATTTCACTCTCGGATTTCTGAGGAATTGGAGGTGGAGAAGCAGCAAAATGGACGAGTCGCGAGCTGGAGCGGCGAGGTGAGGTCGCCGGAGGACTCGCCGGAGCTGGAATTGAAGTGGTTAGGTCTCCGGCGAGGAACCGTCATCGTGGCGTGCTTGAAATTCGCCGGAGGCTTCTCTCAAATAAGGTCCGACTCCAATTTCGATGACATGAGCTTGCGAACGAGCTCCTCAGCGGATTCGAGCTCGAAAAGGGAGGCGGAAGAGGAGGAGGAGGGAGGTGGAGAGAGTGACAAAAGTGTCAAGTGCACTGAAGTGTATATTAAAGTGCACAAAAGTTTCTAAAATATTTTTACAATTAAATAAAACACAACCTGTAATGCACAATTTGTAACAACTTATCATGTCTATATTTTTTAATAAATATCAAAACTCAAACACGTATGAATTTCTATTGAGAAACATTTGTTACTTATGAATATTTCAAGATGATTTATTTTGAATGAAAATGTAATGTTTGACGAGTCGCTCACTCTCTATTCATTAAATGGGTCTAATCAAAGTGAAGAGTTGAATTGAATCAAAAATCCAAATGTCCCTAAAGTTCTGAATTGAAAGTGTCCCAAAAAGTCCCGAAAGAATACATGTAGTCAAAGTGAGTGATTGAATCGAAAGTAGTCCTGAAATGTTTCGAATGTCCCTCTATAAATGCCCTCAATTGAGCGTGTTACCAAAACGTCATGAAGTATTTCGAATGTTTCGGGAAAAAAACGTTTATCGATTTATATTTTGATTTCATGGTATTAAAATAGTGTAAAATATGACAGAATACTCTAAATTTTACGAGAACTCTATATTCTTGATTTGATCGAGATGGAAAAAGAATCACAAAACACATGTCTCATGTACATTTTAATAGTATTCTCATTAAATAATGAGTGGATTGTCATGTACATTTTTAACTCATAAACTGCCTTATTTATTTGTCCAATTGGGGACCTACTGACAATTGACATTTCAAGGCATATCTCGTCCCAAAATGGGTGGGGGACTTCTGTCAATTTCAAGGCATCTCGCCGCGTTTCGGGACATTTCGGATGACATTGGTATCTATTGGGCATCTCGTCGTCCCGGGACATATCGAAGGGCATCTATTCAAGGCATCATCAACATCTTATCTTTATTTCGTGATTCTTGTGACTGCTGTCATAATCTCGGGACATCAATGTCATTCTCGGGTCGAGTCATTTTTGAGGCATCATTCATTCATTCAATCACGCACAACTTTAAGGCATTTTTCATTTCAGGGCATCATGAAGACATCTCGTTCGGGTCATTTAATGTGGGACATCATTATATTTATATCAAATTGGTTTAGTTTGAGATTTTGTTGTTGTTGTCGAGTTTGGGTTTTGTGAATACCAAGTTCTTCCATTTGGGCTTCATAAGATTTGCTTGAACTGGACTGGTGCGAAAATGAGAATCAACGAAGAGAAGAAGGAAAAAGAACATGACATTGAGTTGGGTTTGCAAGAAAAGAATAAGCAATGTAAAAGCAAAGAATTTAAAATATAAGAGGCTTATACATTAGTGCTTATTTGATTTCTTAAGTAAACAGTGTCAGCTAGTTGGATGGAAGACAAACGAGGTACACATGTCATTTGTTTCAATTTAGTCACAACATTGAATAAATCTATGTCAATTTAATTTGAAGATCAAGCTGATGCTTGCATATTGTAAGTCTTTACTTTACCAAGGTTAATTCTTTGACCCGCATTCGTTTAATTGTCCCATTCGTAAGCATGTTTTCCAATTTAATTAGTCCTAAATTGTTATATTAAGAGACTAAATGAATTAAAATGGATGGAGTTACTTACCGATTTGAGATTTTAGACATCACACTTGAAGTTGTTTTAAGACCATGAACCACATTGATAGGAAATAGGCTAACATTCTGACACGTCGATAAGACTATAATCAGACGCCTATATTATATATAGCTTTGTTCTATTAGTTCGATATCAACTCAATGAAGATTTACTTTAATAATGGGTCATTTGAAGAATATCTAGCGAGCTTGATGATCCAGGTTGTATACTTTTGGGTTGAAGACACAAAACCACACTCAAAAATTACCAAAAGACACTTAACTACCTCATGTTTCAAAATGGACAGTGAGCTAGACCCAAAGATCATTAATTGATAAATAGCACATGCTGTTAAAATTTTGGATGAAATATATTAAAATTTTAAGTAAAAAGACGAAAATGCCTCTGGTCAGACTTCAAATTTTCAAGACCATGTCATTGTGAGGATTTCAGTTATTTTCAAGACCATGTCATTGTGAGGCCTCTTCTCCGACCTCCGACCGACTTCTCCAGTCATCCTTGCCTCCTCGCACTGACCGGAGACTCGCCAAAGCCCGTCGCCGGGGACCGTGGCTCAAATTTTTGCCAGAGTCGGAGCCGGTTTGCAGCACCGTCGTCGGAGTCGAAGACGAATGTGGCCGAAGTCGCAGGTCTGTCGCAGGTCCTAGCCGCCGACGGCTGAGCCTCCTTTTCTGCTCTCCGATCGTCCCCAAATTGACTAATGTACTTTTTTCTTTTTCTTCTTTATAATATGCATAAATATCTTTATTATTATTCTCCTTTCAAATATATGTTTTTTGCTGCTTCAAATTGATTTTAGAGTCTGTAAAATCTCTATTTAACTGAGTTCTTATGGAAATTAATGTTTTTTATTGCTTGTTTGTGAGCCTTGTTGGTATTTTATTATTATCTAACTTAGGGTGTGATGAAAATGAATTTGTTCTCTAAATTTTTGAAGTGTTTGGTGTTGAGTTGCCATAAGGACTCAATCTGAGATTGAAAATCTTGATTCTCATATTCAAACTCTACTGGGAGTTGAATTTGTGAAATCTCAATTCACGAATTCAATTTTGATACTGATTCAAGGAAATATTGATTATTGTGGATATATCTCTGCACTATAGAACTGTGTGTACCTTGAGAAGTAGAGAATGATATGTCAGCCAAGTGAGTGAATTGCTATAAAGCTCCCAAAATTCTGAAACCCTTGCTAAACCCCATCTCTTCCGCGGAGAAAATCTTGAAGAAATGAGTACTTGTGTATCTACAGCATCATGTTCTGAACTCTCACTCTCGTTGGAGTGGTCAAGTACTCGTACACAACCGGCTCCGGCTCTGGCGAAAATTTGAGCCACGGTCTCTTGCGAGTCTCCGGTTAGTGCGAGGAATCGAGGACGACCGGAAAAGTCGGTCGGAGGTCGGAGAAGAGGCCGGCGAAACTTGAGCCACGGTTATGGGAGAAACAACCAAAATCCTCACAATGGTATGGTTTTGAAAATTTAAAGTCTAGCCAAGGGCATTTTTGTCTTTTAAAAATTTAACATATTCCATCCAAAACTCTAACGGCATGTGCTATCTGTCAATTAATGAATATTTTATTAAGACTCAACTTATTTATAGTCTATATAGTCTCTACACATGTAGAGTTTTCTCTGTCTCAACTTTTTCTTGCGAGGTATGCAGTGGCTCTATGTGTGCGCGACTCTAGAAGCTTGTGGCAGTGATGACGGAGGTTGTGACAGTCTGTGGGTAGTGTATGGTCGAGATTCGGAGGGTAGGAGGCAGAAGTAATAGGGGGTCGGGAGGCAAGGGAAGGGAGTACTGATTCGCCTCCAATCGAAGAGGGTCGCGGCTGTAATCGGCAAGGGTCACGGTGGCGTTGGTTGTTTAGGTCTGCGGGACAACGTTTTATGGCGGGGAGTTGGAGGATTCTGTGGGTGTATGAGATAGGGACGGGAGGTTTGGAGGCAGGTATCGGGTGTTTGGGCGAGCAAAAAGACGGCCAGAATACGGGGAGGAAGTGAATCAAGGGGATTTGAGTTCTTTGGTTGGAATTCTCTAGTATTGACGATGGTAAGGGCGGGATGGTATTATCTCGATATAATCTGTAAGGAAAGACAGGCCTGGGAAGGGGTCATTGGTAGATGGGCAGAGAAGCTCCGACGATTGGCTTGTTGCGGAGTCGAGGGCAGACGGATCTGGGAGGGGTTTATCAGAGGTAGGGCAAGAAAATTTTTGCGATTTGCTTGTTACAAGTACTGGGAGGAATCAGGAGTTCTCTAGCGTCGATAGGTAGATTTATGTAAACATAACAAACTATGGGGTCTTGGTATTCTTAAGTTTTAATACGTTCTCATGGTACCACATTGGGCCATTTGGGGGTCCAGATGGCACGAGGCTTTTGATCCGGGAAGAGGAGCATTTCGGAGTTGCGTGTGGAAGTGTTCTCGGGGCGGTTGTTGCGGGTCGGATGTGACCTTGCAATTACACTTCTGTCCCGCAATTGAGCACCGAATTGTCCTCGTTTCGGCTTTCAAGAGCCATTATCTTGTAATTTTTGATCTTTGGTGGAATTTTGACATTTTTTTAGGTGGAAAGCACAATTGGAGCATAATTGAATCTGAAAATCGACTAAGAAAATTCTGCACAATAGCTGAAACTTCCCGGTAGTGTAGATTTCTCATCCGATGTCCGATTAGGGCCCATAATATGTCGATTTGAATGGATTGTGAAGATCTAACACATTGAGGAGGTTTTAAAGGAGTCACGATCGTGACTAGTTGAGGCACGATTGTGCCTCAATGAATATTTTGGCCGAACTTTGCTCGGACATACCGTAGCGATGCACGATTTGGGTCACGATCGTCACCATAAGAGGCACGATCGTGACTCCATAGCCAAGATCGTGCCTAAGCACCATAACAGCGATTTAAAGTGCGAAAACCCTCATTTTTGAGCATCCAACTCCCATATTTCAGCCACACACTTAGTTTTGAGAGAGTTTTCGACCTACCAAGGGTTCCTAGAGGAAAAAGGCTCCAAGAACCTCCCTTGGAGGCCATTTTTGGTGCTCCAAGGGAGGGTTTCCACCACCACCACCATGTGAAGAAGAAGAGGAGGCAAGAGGATGCAAGAAGGAGCTAGATTGGGGAGTTTTGAGCTTCCCAACACCCATGTCTTTGGGTTTGGGTTTGTAATTCTCTTTCCATTTCTTGAATCTAGTTTATTCTTGTATATGAATGCTTGAGCACCATGATTTGGGGATAAAATCCCTAGGTCATGGGAGCTAGACCTTGTACGGATTGATTTATTGTTATTTGAGGTATTAGTTTTAGGATGATGATGGTTATGTGTAGGTTTGCCTTGCTTTAATCCATGTATGCTTTGTGGGCCGCGTAGAATGTATGCTTAGGGCTTACCCGGGCTCGAGAGGGAGACGGTGTTCCATAGACCTAGGTGTCATTAAGTGTGAGGGGCTCGAAACCGGGTTTTGACACCCCGACGTAACACTTAGCCTAACTTAGCATGCGTGTTTAGGGGCTAAGCCGATCCCAAGAGGGACGGATAGGCCCGGACCTAGGTACTACCGAGGATTGGAGGCTCGAGACCGGGTCTTGACACCTCAAATCAACCCTTAGCCTAAGATTGTCGGGCGAATGCGGTCCCGGGATTGATACGAACTCGAGAGAGAAAAAGTGTCTTTCCGGGATTAGGCCGTTTTCATTGCCGAGAGGCTAGAACGGTATCTAAGACATAGGTTAAACATAGACATCAACCAATTGAACTAGTATTTCGATATCGTGAGTCAAGACCATACATGTTTAGCACCTTCGGTGCTCGAATCCTTGACTTCTAACCAACCATCTACCATCCGTCTCCCCCATTTAATTTCTTGCATTAGTTGTAGTGTAGTTGTAGTTGTGTACTTAGTATAGATTAATTTCTCTTCTAGTGTAGTTTAATATCGAGTCGTGTCGGGAAAGAGAGCACGAAATGTCCAATTGAGAGACCCCATTTTGGTTCCTGTGGATTCGACCCGGACTTAGGCCGGAATATAAATGTACTTGTTCGACCGCGTGTTGTTGCGCGTGTGGGGAAAGACGTGAGGTGAAGAGCACCCGCTCTAGAAGGGTGCGCCGCGCGAGCTAAACTTTTACCCCCAACAGCGGTTATTGTAACAGATTTGCAGGGAGTCAACCCATTCGAGGTGGCGCGAGTTCGCAAGAGGCATTTCATTGCGCTATCATTTATTTTGCTCGTCGTTTTTTTGGGTGGTTCTTATAACGGTTTTGCAGGGAGTCTCAGCCCATTCGAGGTGGAGGCCATGAGTTTGCAAGAGATATTTTGTTGCGCTATCAGTCATTTTACTCGTCGTTCTTTTAATTTCATTACTCGTGAATTAGTCATGTATGTTTTAACTAACAATAGTTGTGAGGTATGTCCCACTATTTGTTGTTTTGACTGTCTGATCTAATAATGGGTTGGTTGCTTAATATTTCAATAATATGTCGCGTTTTTCTTTTAAAAAAACTTATTCATAAATTATATAATGAGCTCGGAGGATTTGAATTTCGCAATGCCCATATTGATCGTAGGGTTGATCGATGAAGCTGGTTTAAGTCGGTCTACAGCAAGATCACGGGGTTTCTCCATCCGTGTGAGTTGGAGGTCGTGACTCTGCATGATGCTAACTTGTTTGAGTCAATTGGTCTCCAGGGTTATCAGAGATGCCTGTGTAAAGCATTCCGCAGCAAGATCACGGAGTTTCTCCATCCGTATGAGTTGGAGGTCGTGGCTCTACATGATGCTAAATGGGTCGAGGTAAACAACTTTGGAGGAATCATTAACGAACGGTGTTGCGTACTATCCATTATCGAAACTTCTGTTCTTTGTTTTGCTTGTAATCAAATGGCTCACGAATTGACCGTGTTTGTTTTAACTAACAGTAGCTGGGATCATGGTGAGGGGTCTGTCCTACCATCTGTAGCTTCAGCTGTCCGGTTTGATGCCGGGTTAGTTGCTATTTAATTAATAAAATTTGTTTTTCCTTAAAAAAAAACTATTTCAATCTTTTTTAGCTATCTTATTCAGCTTGTTCTTTTTAAAAAAATATTTTAAATTAATTTAGTCATAAATTCTCTGAACATGGTAATTTAGTCTTAAGGCTTCATTTGGTAACATGGAATATTTCTTTTAGTGATGTATAGAAAAATCATGATATTATATTTAGTGGGTCAACATCACATACGATTATGATTTTTCAAAGAAATTGATTCTGGCACATCATTAGTCAGTTACCCATGGATCGAATCTAAGATACTTGTTGTGAATAGAATAGTTAGATATTTTGTAGACCCTATACAACTTTATAAGAGAAGTAATACATGGCTACGCGTAAAGCTGGAGATCAAAGACAAATTATTATTATTGTTATTGTTATTATTATTATTAATGTTTTTTTGAAATAATATATTTGCTGTTAAAAGATGTGAATTATATTATTATTAATTATTTGATAAGTATATTGAAGTCTAAAATTAATAACCTGAGTTTTTAGGTGAAAAATAATTGTAAACTGATTGATATGATCATTGTCTTCAATTTTTATACATGCGATTATTAGTGGTAGAAAAAACTCTAGTTTTTAAGTGAATTGAGATTGAACAAAGAGTCACAACTTGATTTGTTTTGAACATGTCACCCAATTAATAAGTATTTTGAAATTTACATTATTTTTTATTAGAAAAATGCGACATATTACTGAAAGTATAAAGTAAATTAATCTGATATCATATCACACAACCAAAGTACCAGATGGTGGGATAAACTCCGCATCATGATTCCAACTACTATTAGTTAAAACAAAATTGATTAATTAATGAGTCATGGAATTACAAAAATAACGAGCAAAATAAAAGATAACGCAACGACAAGCCTCTTGCAACCTCACGGCCTCCACTTTGAATGAGTTGAGACTCTTCGCAAATCCACTACAATATCATCCCGAAAACGACGAGCATAATAACTAATAGCGTAACGAAATAACTCTTGCAAACTCGTGTCCTCTACCTCGAATGGGCTGAGACTCTCCGCAAATCCGTTACAAGAACCACCCCAAAAACACTTAAAGCAAGCTCCTTGTACTCCACCCCAAATAAAATTACGAAATAAAACGATCCCCTCTACTTCTCTTCCAAAATCAAGAACCTCGTGCGATCTGGATCCCCAAATGGCCCAATGGAATGCCACGAGTATGTATTGAAGTTTAAGAAAACCAAGGCCCCTAATTCAATATGCTTACATAAATTTGTCTATCGACGCCAGAGAACTCATCATCTCTCCCAATATTGAGCCATCAACCAACCAAAGTTGCAGCAATCAAATCGCCAAAATTTTCGTACCCTACCTCGATCCCGGAGCAAGCTAGTCGCTGAATTTTTTCTGCCCAACCACCGCTGACCACCTCCCAAACTCGTCTCCACTCGCAAATGATATCAAAGTAATACCCCCAACTGTACCATCGCCAACCTCTGCCGTCGATCACAGCAACCGGCCCTAGAAACACGACATCTTCTCACAAAGCTACTACCTCCTAAATCACAGCACCTTCAGAGTCCCAAACACGCAAAATCGCGAGAGCAGCACCCTCCAAATCGTAGAATCGCAGACGTTGGTCAAAAGTCACGCCGCGTACATCGCCAATTTGACGAGACAACCTCTAATTGTAGGGGACAGACCGCTCACTCAATTAAAGACTAAATTTACATATATTAACTTCAAATTACAAGTGGTTTGCATTTAAAACTAGAGTATTCTTTTTTTAAAATAATAATATATGAGGATATAGATACAAGTTTTGAACAATTTACGAGCATAAGAGTATTGTAGGAGTGGACATAGTATTGGAATCAGATCGGATTGGCCATGAACCAAACTAGATCGGACCTTCTAGCTTTTTAATTATTGGAACTGTATTGAGAACCGTTATGTGAAGAAATAATTCGGTTATGACCGCGGTTCAATCCTTGGTTCTACTTCTACCCGATTAGAACTAATTAGTTTTCTATTTTTAGTTTAGGCTTGATTTATCGGTCAAATTGAATAAACTTCAGCTTAATTTATAGTTAAAAATTTTAAAATTGCAATCATAAAAAATACTGACGGAAACTAAATATTAAGATTTTATTATTACAACTTAATTAAAATTTTTTTAATGGTCTGTTATTTTTAGTTTGACTTATTAGCTTGAGCTAATAAATGAATCATGGCTTAAAGTTAATACCAAGTCCACTCCTTTTTGCAAGTCTGATTTGGTCCAAATGCATCAGATTGTGTTGTGGATTGGGAGGTCGGTCATAGTTTAAGTATTTTTCCTAGTGATGGATAATTATATAGGAAATGTAGGGGGCAACTAACATCAATTGAGATCGGTCACCATCACTTTCACTTTCGCAAAAGTGATAAACTTTATGTTAACTCCATATAATTGAAGTTTCGAATTTCAATCTTGTGTGTTTATACTGAATGAAGTTTCCTTCTTCACTAAGATAACTTAACTACAAGACTATAAACATGAAAAATGTCATTTACCACACTTTAACTATAGTCAGTCCCACTTATCTTCTTAAATTAAAATACTTACATTTATTTCTGTCCATTAATTAATTTATTTTGAAAATTTTATTCTTTTAGAAAATGATGAAAGTACTATTGTGTTAAAAGAATAGTTATTTTTAATTTTTCTCATATGTGACACTTTGTTTCTTATATTTGTAAGGTCGAATTATTTGTTTGACATTATCTCTATTCAATATTATGCTTCCACATATATACATACATTCTATGTCTTTCTTGACTTTAAAAACTTCTGGGGCATTTGTACTTTCTCCACATAGCGTGAATACTGATTGAAATCATGCTTTCATGAATACTCGCATCTTATGAGTCTTTCTTTTTGACGGGGTAGACACGTCTTAAGCCCTTTTAAATCATATACCACCATTTTCTCATATGACAAAATGCTTTATAAATAATAAACCATTTGTGTATTTAAAATTTCATGTACTAATTGAACAATCACTTCTCATTACACGTTTAAACACATACAAATCATCATATCCTTTCTCAATTTATGAGGCAAACTATTGACCTAAATGTCACGCCCCGAATAATTTATTCCAAATATTCGCGGTACGTGCGGCACTTAGTCACGTGTGCAACTCGTATGCTCGTGCTAAGTCAGCCTTTACGCTTGCAAAATATTTGCAAGTAGTGTGGAAGCGTTACTCGAATCGTATTCGATATGAGGCAAGATGGAAGTGTGGGAAAAGTTTCTCGATTTATGGTTTATTAAGCAAATGAGAGAACTATACAAGTTGGAGTACAAGAATGTGGAGCTTTTGTTCATGCCCCAAATGAGTTCCTACACCTCTATTTATACCTAAAACATGACATATCAGACGGTTAGGATTCAACCAAATGGACGGCAAAGATTGGTCTTCTAGAGGGTTCCATCTAAATATCTAGGATTTTTCTATGGAACCTTCTAGAATTATAAACATCTCGACTATTCTAGAGAGTTCCACAAAACTCTCCAATTTTGGGCCATTCTCCAAGATTCTAGAGAATTCCGCCCAAGCCCATTAATTTGGGCCTCTTATGCCATTTGGGCCGCAAGTCCAAAACCCACGAATAAGCCCAAATACATACAAATCCGTCCAAATGGCACTCGTAGAGCCCATACCTGGACGAAAACGTCCACGGATTCGAGTCAACTCTCTCGGTCCATGACATCCTCCCCTGCCCATTCCGTCGACGTCCTCGTCGACCTACCTTGGTTGTCCATATGGGAGAGATTTGCGAACATTTCCTTGTTCGCCGCGAGCACTTCTTCACCCGTGTATGCTTTCCGGTTCTCACTGCTGGAGGAATCGTCTGTTGACCCCTGTCTTGATGCAAGCCTTCATCCTCCTGCGATGTAGGCCTACTCGGCGCAGTCCGTCGCGCCAGCTGCGAACAGTCCGTCGTCCGCAAGTGCTTCCCAACACTCCTAGTTGGAGGATTCTCCCTTGAACCCTTTGCTGGTGGCCTCGCCCCTACTCCCATGTTATGCGCACCCTTGCGCTCACGCCCCATGCGTGCATGCTTCTCAATCCGTTGAGAAGCCTCCGACACTTTCCATCGTGTCTCGCATCCCGGTGGCTCCGTGCCAAACTCTAGCTCTTGCGCCTTCTTGCGTTTACGCCTCTTGCGGATGTGCTCCTCATTCCGTCGAGAAGCGTTAGGCACAATCTGTCGTGCCCGTGGACAACCTTTCATCCTCTTGAAATCCTCAGTTCGTCGAGGAGTTTCATTAAGCAACTCCATTTTTCGTTTGACGTCCTGCGTTGCCTCATCCCTTGGCTTTTCTCTTGCAGAATCGTCGCTTGTCTGCACCATTGACCCTAGGTGAAGACACTCCACATTGGTTGTTTGCTGATTTGGTTCCTCCTTCGCGAGCATCCTAGCTAACCTGGCACGCATTGGACAGTTCATCGCCACATGCTCCCCATCGCATATGAAGCACCCCGAATGTCCCTTCGTTCGTTTATGCTTCCCCGAGCATGAGTGTCCTTCCGATGGACTTCTCGGACGACTGCGCTTGCTACTTCCCTCGTAACTTTGCGCCTTGTAGAACCTCCAATCTGCGCGTGCCTCCTCCAACTGCTCCTTCATTACTGCAAGCTGACCCTCAAAGCTTGCTCGGAGCTGGCCGAGTGCGTCTACGAGTCGTGCCTCAAGCGCAACCTGATCATGTCGTAAGGAGTCGCGGATGTCCCATACCATGCCACGAACCTCCTCCAGTTGCGTCTCCAATGAAGCCTCGAGCCCATTGACACATTTACTTAGCTCACCAAGATTGCCCATACAATCCGCGAGCTCTTGCTCGACCATGTAAAGCCTATCCAAGGCATCTCCCATGCCAAGGCGAAGCTTGGCCAAGATCGAATCATGTGCGCAGAATTTTGTTGTGGACTTACCTCGCACGCCTATTGTGCTTGGTTGCGCCTCGATCTCCCGCTCAAACGCTGCAACATCCACCTCCATTAACGCCATGTCGTTGCCTTCGCTTTATTGAACGCGCCTCTGATACCACTTGTCACGCCCCGAATAATTTATTCCAAATATTCGCGGTACGTGCGGCACTTAGTCACGTGTGCAACTCGTATGCTCGTGCTAAGTCAGCCTTTACGCTTGCAAAATATTTGCAAGTAGTGTGGAAGCGTTACTCGAATCGTATTCGATATGAGGCAAGATGGAAGTGTGGGAAAAGTTTCTCGATTTATGGTTTATTAAGCAAATGAGAGAACTATACAAGTTGGAGTACAAGAATGTGGAGCTTTTGTTCATGCCCCAAATGAGTTCCTACACCTCTATTTATACCTAAAACATGACATATCAGACGGTTAGGATTCAACCAAATGGACGGCAAAGATTGGTCTTCTAGAGGGTTCCATCTAAATATCTAGGATTTTTCTATGGAACCTTCTAGAATTATAAACATCTCGACTATTCTAGAGAGTTCCACAAAACTCTCCAATTTTGGGCCATTCTCCAAGATTCTAGAGAATTCCGCCCAAGCCCATTAATTTGGGCCTCTTATGCCATTTGGGCCGCAAGTCCAAAACCCACGAATAAGCCCAAATACATACAAATCCGTCCAAATGGCACTCGTAGAGCCCATACCTGGACGAAAACGTCCACGGATTCGAGTCAACTCTCTCGGTCCATGACATAAAGCATGCTTTAGAGTTTGACTACAGATTCTTAATATACATATTAAAGCATCAAATTTTTTAAGAATATCATGAATATGCTAAAAACATCTCCAATGGTATGATATATTTAGCGTAAAATTCATGTTACATGCATTTTTAAGCATATATACTTTATTTCATTCCAATCACATATGTTTTATATTATTTGTTATATGTCATTTATATATTTTAATATAAACAAAATGAAATATATTATTATGATTATTTTATTTGGTTAATTGGTAAAAATAGTAATAAAATAATATTTTTTCTTGGAGAGACAAATAAAATATGCTACATTTTGATGTCAAATATGTCATGGAAATATAGCATAACAAATAACGTGTGTTTGGAGTTGATATAACATTCTCATAAGTTATCATACAAATGCACGGACCCCACATTAGTCCCCTGTGTGAATATAAAAAGGTAGAAGATTAAAAAATATATAACTTTTGGAGAATGTAAACTTGATCTCAATCATACCTTGTAAATTACTTTGTCCTGCTATGGAATTCTAGACTTTTCCAGCTGAGAATTCGGGTCAATACCCACTAACTACACTACACAGCACCAGCCTACACCTCAATTCAGAATTGCAATCTCCACAACAACGTCCAAGAACATAACAGAACACAACAAGTCAAAAAATACAAAAGTTATATATCAAATATACATTATAAGCTTGGGAAACTGTTAGGGCGCCTTTTAGGTGGACGAGAATGCAACCCATTTGGAAGTTGTAGTTACCATTACCAACCCAATCCCCGACTTCCCTAGTTCATCATTTCAGCTTGCTGTCAAGATATGATAGGAAATTTGTGGCAACAGCGTCAAACACTTGTTGGGCATGTGGACGTTGTTCCACACTCACCTTTTTCTGCGCAAAAGTGCACATGATCGTTACAACTAGCAATTATATCGAATTTACGGGGTCCAAATGGGGTCAACGTAATTCAAAAATTGTTATCGAGCATAATTTAAAATGCATAAGTATATATATGCATATTATTGGTTAGTATGAAATTAGTAGATGGGACTGACAAATAGCACAAGCATACAACAAATTAGATTAACTAAAAAGAAAATAACCATGGACGTTAGGTCACCTAGATTCTAGAAATATCATATGTCCGCATAAATATCAAGTCCACCTCTAAGTATTGAAGTCGTCCTAAACTCGGAATGTCTATCATCACTCTCAGGATAGAGCATGTTCTAAGTATGAAAGAAGTTCGAAAATAACAAGACAAAGTTCCGAATAGTTGAACACCTTAATGAGTGACGCGCTGATCACTTACCGACACTTAAACTCGACATCACAACTCACACAACTATTTAACATTCATCAACATCAAGCAATTGAAGTATAAACAACAATTCAAGTCTCAAATGCATTCAAAATCAAATCGAAATCCACAAATTCTTAAATCCAAAATATTTAACCAGGCACCCATGATTACGAGGATTAGGCCACAGTCATGGTGTAAAATTCAAAAATAAAATAAAAATTCATGTATTTAAAGGGAAATGGTAAGAATGATGAAACCCTAGATCCTCTGAGGTTGAAGACCATAAACTGCACTGATTCTCTTTCAATCTCGCGTCTCCTTATAAAGTTCTTGATTCTTGCAATCCCGATCATCTTCAATGACCTTGAACCTTCTCTCAAAGCCAGTGGAGCTCCAAGCTGCTACTGCATGCTCTAGGAGCAATCCAATTAAAAATAGGTCCAAATTTTGGTGTCAACAATCTGGTCACAACAATGAGTTTCTTCTCAACTCAAAAATGAATTTTCTGAGGGAGTGACACGGCCTTGGACGATTTTAGACATGAAAGTAAAATTATCAAGGCATGTTTTGTGTAAGCCACAAAATCAGAAGAAACTTTTTCTTACAAAATTATAAATATTCGAATTCTCTTCGATTTAATATATAATTTTGTCAAAGTTGAGAGTCGTTTTGTCATGTAACATGTGTAATTCCTTAATACTTAGAAGGTGAGATACTCCTTTATGCAGAAAATAATATTTAAAATTAAATATGATTCATACAAATTTAAAATAAGATAAAACAGGAGTCAGTAAAAAAAAGAATCAAACAAATAAATAAACTAAGAATCAAATTTTATAGCCACGGAAATAATTATATGGCTATTAAATTATCGTAAAGATTAAGAATTTTGTGTATACGTTAATATGCCGACATGGCTATTTTCCGGTGAAGATATAGAATTTGTGGGGTGTGGCCGACATAAAGATTAAGAATTTTGTGGGACTTATGCGGCCAACACGTCTTATCAACTCTCATGATTTCAAATATATAGTGGCTTTCAAATTTTTGCATTTGTTTATGTTGGTGGCCTATATTTACAACAAAAGAAAAGCACATCCACTAAGTGTGGACACAGTTTCTACACTTAGTTTTCTCCGAAACCCATTCAATTTTAAATATACAGTAGCATCTACAATGTGGCGCAAATAACTGAGGTTTTTCACATTTTCATTTTCTCATCGTGACATATAAGGAGTAATGTACTAATAAAAAACTTTAGGCTAATCAGGTGAAGAGTGTCTTTTTAAAAACTAATATAAAATTAATAATCGAAATAAATCAGATTAAGTGATTTAATTAAAATATAAAATGAACTCAAGGATTTAATCTCCCTCATATTGTTTTTTTATTATACTTAATTTACTCTCCCATACCAACATTTTGTTATTGAAAAGTAAAAAAATATTATTAAAATAATTTATGTAGCTTAAATGTGGAGAATCGAGTGAAATTAAACATTAAAAGTGACTCTACTATAATTCAAATACAAATCATTCACAATATTATTTTAAATGTATGGAGCATCATCAGAGATGCTCTAAGAATAAGAATTAGAATGATCCTAAAAAATCGATTGAATATAAATATGCGAATTCTAGTTTATTTAAATTTCAGTTTGGTTATTAGTTCTCGTTATCGTGTTAAGCTAAAAATATTTGATTTTATATTTGGATCATATGTTTACCTATTGATAAAAATAATTCAACACGTCTAATTTATTTAGACTAAATAAAAAACATAAACATATTGTATATTAGTAGTTAATGTTAAGAATCTTATAAGATTTGAGATAAAACTTAAAGAAGTTGTTATATGTGTAAATGTAAACTGATTTCGAGTTATTCAGAATTAGAATTGAAATTAAACCTCTAAATTGTTAATATATCATTCAAATATTATCAAAAACACACAACTATTTAACAAAAAAAAGGACAAACTTGAGAATTAGAATGTTTAAAGCGATTCTCCAATAGGTACAGACCTCATTTCTAGGACAAGGTCAAGGTCGTGATTTGAATATCATTAAGTGGGATTAGATAAATAATTGACTTTAATATTCATCATTTGCATTAAATACAACTGAAATTACATTTTATTCATGGAACAAAAAGTAATGAGTTGGCAACAAAGCAATGAGTTGGCAATAAAGCAACCTCAAGTCGGTTTTGTTTTTTATCCAAAAAGATATCCATATTTGCAACAGCGGAGATCTCTCCACGTGTCCGCGAGTCCATAGTTCACGTGCACCGCCTGTCCACCGTAATAATCGCCTCCAAACCCGAAAAATAAACCTAGATTTATCCAAATCCAATACCTTTTTCCGGTTCATCACAAATTCCCAAGTTCAAATCTCCACCGTCGGATCCTCAACCGATCCAACGGCCGTAAGCGCCCTCGTCCCTTTCCCTCACAAGATTGACGAAGCTGTTTTATTTTCTCCATTTCCTTTTTGTCTCCCACTTGCCTCCCCATTCGGGAGAGATCAAATTCAACACCCCAATATTATTAAAATCTCTCCCACTCTCTCAAGGGTTTTCTTCGATTCCTTTCTTTTTTTGGGGTTCTGGATTTGATCGATCCTATAGGAAGAAAATCGAGGGAAAAAGAGGAAAATCGCTTCTTTTCTTTTAACAAGAGATTTTAGATTGTTAATTCTCATCTGGGTGTTTTGATTTTTGAATATTCTTGAGAGGTAACAGGCGGGGAGGAAAAATCTAGAGTGGGGTTTGCTCAAATCTTTTTGTTTCTTTGGAGATTTTGGATTTGCTGTTGTGGGTTTTGCGAGAATCATGGCTGAGATGATGGTTTTGGGCAAAACGAATCTGTGCTCTTCGTCTCCGTTTCACCAGCTCAATCAGCAGCTTTCTGGGTTTCCGAAGAGCTGCTATGGGAGGAGAGTGGTCCAGATGAGGCCTCTGGCTCCCAGATCTTCGTCTCTCTCGCTGAGGACCAGTTTCTCTGGGAGGAGGTTGGCTATTGAGAAATCTGGGGGCTTCTCCAAAAAAAGGAACCTTTCTTCTCTTGCTTCCATCAGTGCTCAGGTTTGTACGGATTTTCTTATTTTGGAGTTGTACCCAGAAGAAAATAGGTTATGGGTTTGTGGAAAGATTTGATTTTTGATGGGTTGTTTTGTGTTTACTTTACTACAGATGAATGTTCGAATTGGGAAGCAACAAAAATGGTGGGAGAAGGGAGTTCAGCCAAACATGAGAGAGGTGGGAAGTGCAGAGGAGCTGGTGGATATCCTTGTCAATGCTGGGGATAAGCTTGTTATTGTTGATTTCTTCTCTCCTGGTTGTGGTGGCTGCAAGGCTCTTCACCCAAAGGTAGTGATTGATTGTACCAATTTTCATAGATTGTGTCATGGATTATGTGTTTGGCTTCTAATTATTTGTTATTGTTGGGTATGTCACAGATATGTCAATTGGCAGAGCAGAACCCAGAGGTGCAATTCCTTCAGGTGAACTATGAGGAGCATAAATCCATGTGCTACAGCCTCAATGTTCACGTGCTTCCTTTCTTCAGGTTCTACAGAGGGTCTAGCGGTCGTCTCTGCAGCTTCAGTTGCACTAATGCCACGGTTAGTTTATTTATGGATTCACCTTATTTGTGTTTTCATGCTTACTTTTGTACATATGATAATATTCCTTGTTTGGACATACTAAATTGAAGACAGTGATCATTCCTTTTAGATATCGTATTTATCTGAGCTGGTGGTTCATTGATGATGATTGAAGTGTATGCGGTTCATGTAATCTGACTGGATATTTGCATCCTTATGTTAACTGTTAAGTTGCGTATAGTTTTGATTTTGTCCTGAGTTAGATCTTGATGATGTGACAGATCAAGAAATTCCGGGATGCTTTGGCTAAGCATACCCCAGCCCGGTGCAGCCTAGGACCAGCCAAAGGCCTGGAAGAGAAAGAGCTACTGGCTCTTGCCGCTAACAAGGATCTCTCCTTCACCTACACGCCAAAACCAGTTCAGCCAGAGCCTGTACCGGTGGTAGCAGAAGCAGCGCCGTCTAATTCTAATGCTGATCTGCCTCTTCCACGGCCAACAGAAGATTCTGAGATGCCCTTGGTCACATCTGGAAGATGATGATGTTGAGAAATACTTGGTCAGTTTTTGTATGTCCACTCTCATGGCTTTCAAATATGTACAGTCCCACCTTATGGTCTTCCTTCCTGAATGTATAATATCTCTATAAATATTAAGAATGTAACTAGATGTTACTTGTATGTGTAATCAATCAATCCCCCACAGAGTTGCAGGCTGTAGGATTTATTTTTTTGGGTCCTGGCCTGAGCTGTGAAGAGCTAAGCTGCTTGTGCTTTGTGCACAGGAGGCTAAGCTAAAGCCCGCTCTGTGATTGTAAACTAGCTAAGCTTGTCGTTCTATTGATCGATAGAAGATGAGCCCCTATTTTCAGTGGGCGGTGTGTGTTTTCCTTTTTGTTGATGCTGTTGCAGATAGAATTCGTATATGTAATGGTATTTGCAGAATTTATATATACATAAACATTTAGTAAATACGTTTTTGTGCTGTTTATAAATTTGAGAAAGATGCAAATAGAAGTTTCAAGAATTGGTTAGTGTGGACAAAAGGAAACCAGGTGAAACCTCTATGTACTGTAGTGTAGTGTAATGTAGTGACCACCGTTGCTTGATTTGAGGTCTTGTTTTTTTATTTGGACCCCATGGTGAAAATGAAGTTTTTGGATAGAGTAAGTGGTTTGTGAGTTGTTAAGTTGTTGTGAAGAATGGTAAAGCTTTGCGTCTTGTTTGGGTCTCTAAGACTAGTTGTGGTCATTGCTGTTCCCATGTGTCCACATGTATGCGTATCATATCATATGTATCCACCTGTATTGGATTGGCCTGAAAGCAACTTTTGCATAATCTTAGCTTCACCTAAAAGACACTCCATTATGTTGACATTTGAAAAGGAGATTTACTCTTGATGCTAGGTGAGTGAAGTTGCATGAACCTGTGAGCAATTGCTTTACTGCAATTATGGGTAACGTATCCGTTGCTTTTTTAGTGTGGTGCCCTTGCCAAAGACAGCACGAAACTTGTATATATATATATGAAAGGGATAATGACACTTTGTTACACTTAACTATAACGAAATGACACTTTCATACCCTAATTATTTTTGTCTCCTTTTTAGTATCCTAACAAATTTTTTGTGACAATCTATGTTAAAATGACTAAAATACCAATGATTTAAGAAATTAAAATAAAACTAGTCCAATATGATTTATCAAACCATATTTGAAATGGTTCAAATTTAATTTTATATTTTCGGGCATAATTGTATTTGCATTTTAAGTACAAATCAAATTGAACAGAGATAAAAAAATTGAACCAACTTAATTTATAGTTTTTTATACCAAGGGTAGTTTATGTATTTTAGATATTTTAGAGGTAGGTTGTCACAAAAAAATTGTTAAGGTACTAAAAAGAGAGAAAAATAGTTAGGGTATGAAAGTGTCATTTCGCTATAGTTAGGTGTATCAAAGTGTCATTATTCTTATATGAAAGTCTATCATTGATTTAAAAGGCTAGTCAGTTAGATCTAAAGTCTAATGTATATAAACTCTTAATACGGTACTTTAAACTTGTGGATTTAACACTTCAGCGTGCCAAAACTCGTCCATGACAAGAATTTCCCTTGATAATTGGTTCTAACCAGAATTTCTCCTGAAAAACTTCCATCACTCTTCGAACTTAACATCAGATTGTTGGGTCAAAGATTAAGAGGTGTATTCAATTAGGATTTTAATGGATTTTGAATGACTTTTAAAAGTTCATGAATTCTTAAAGTCTACTAGACTCTTTCAAGTCTGTAAAAAGTCTTGATGATTTTAATGAAATGACTTTGCAAATCTCATGATTTGAGATGATACTTTCAAAAGAGTTTGTTATTCCTACAAAGACTTTCAAAATCATTTAAAGTCATCCATTTTTTCAAAATCATTTAAAGTCATTGACTTTTAGAATATCTTTAGATTTTAAAGTATTTTTAAAGTCATGATTGAGTACCACAAGACTTTAAAAGTATTTCTAAAATCATGATTAAATACCACAACACTTGGAAATACATTAAAATCATGATTAAATACATGGTGGCAATAGTAAGAGAAGTCGACTGTGAAGAGGAGTGAGTGGCAAACATTGCTATAAAAATGATAAGCATTAGTCGAGTTAGAAAATAAATTAAATTAACGAATTAACTGAAGACTAATCGGGGATTGATAGGATAAGTTGAGGATTTTTATAATATTGGTGGCAAGTAACAACAATACTGCTGATAAAAAAAAAGTAACAAGAATCCTATACATGACAGTGACTATGGAACACTTCATAGGATCATGACTTTCAATTTGTATTGGCAAATATATACAGAAGAGGAAGCATGCAGCAGATCATGATATGTGAATTTCAGGAATGTGAGAAATCTTGTGCCACTCCGCACCACTGTCCTTGACACATCTTTCTGACATACGAGAACTAACCGTAACAGTAAGCTTCTTTAGTTTCCCAAGGCGTCGCATCGATTCCACCGAAGGCAGATATTTGAGCTCATAGCAACCCTCTATAACCAGAGATCGAAGATTCGAGAGGCTCCCTATAGAATCCGGCAATGCTTCCAGTCCATGGAAGGCACTTATGTGCAGTTCTTGAATCCAAGTCAGGTTTTGCAGGTCACTTGGCAGATTCCTCAGCCTACACATGGCTGAACCATGTATTGCTAACTTCTCCAGAGACATAACATGTTGCACAGACCTCAGGCTTGGAAATTCCTCTAGCTCGCGGCAGAACTCTCCAACGCTCAGCGTCTTCAATCTTGTCAGGCACTCCAACCCCTCAGGCAGGCTGGTCATTTTGACGCAACCACGGATTGTTAAAGACTGCAAACAAGTTAAGTCCTTGAAACTGACTTGATCCATATCAGATGACATTGTGAGGTTAGGACACATGTATATATACAAAGACTCGAGAGAGGCGCATGATTGTATCCCACTCGGTAGGTTTGTTAGTCTCTTGCAGCCAACGATGTTCAAATCCCGAAAGGAAGTAAGGCTGAGACCCTCCAAGATTGGGAGAGCAGTAAGGTTTAAGCAGAAACATATAGATAAGCTGTTGAGAACGGTTAGGCCTTGTATGCAACAGAGTCTTGGACATGTAGATATTTCAACTGTCTGAATTGGGGTGGTCCAGTTATGTCCCAAACACATGAGCTGGTCGCAGGAACGTAGGGTTAGGCGGGCGAGGTTCTTGTTATTCTGCAAGAGCCCAACTGGCAAATCTTTCAGCTCAATCACTCTGTCTATAGAGACTGAGATGAGAGTTGTTAGGTTGGTGCATATCTGGTGGAACGGGTTGCTCGAGACGAATCCTTCCAATTCGAGCTCTTTCATGGATGGAAAATGGGTTGGGGCAGTGGCGAGGCTGAGGCATCCATTGATCTTCAGCTTCTCGAGGCAAGTAAATGCTGTGTTTGCTTCTGCTTCCTTCCACTCCTTGAGGCATGCCATAGATTCAAGGGCCAATTCTTTCAACGATGGGAATGGCGAAGAAGATGTCCCATAGAACTCACTTCCCATACATTTCACTCTCCGCATTCCAAATATTCTTAGAATCCTAAGACGAGGAAGATCCCCTAACGCGGGCAACACTTCACATCTTTCAGAATCCCTCAGTTCCAATTCCTCCAAGTTGTTGAGAAGCACAATCCACGAAGGCAGCGCCCAACCTTCAAAAGAAGAGATTGTAAGGCTTTTCAACGACGAGGGAGGTTGAAGACATTCCACGACCTGCCCATCTTTACCTTGGTGCACTGCCCCCTGGTTTCTCCATAATTTCCATTCCAAACTCAATTTCTGTATCCTGGTTTTTCCCACCAAATTTGCTCTCTTGGCTTCTTCAACTTGTGTTACATTCTCAAGATTGCAGATCCTTAACGCGCCTCTCAGCTCGTTCATCGATCCCAGCTCTTCAATCTGAAAACCCTTTTCTTGACCCACAAGAAAGGAAGGCAGTGTCTGAAGGTGAGTCAGGTGTCCTATCTCAGCAGGCTGGCGCAGTGGATCAGGAGTGAAGTAGATGTGCCTTAAGTTGACCAATTTTCTAATTCCTATTGGAAATGCATAGAGCCATTTACATTTGAAGACTTTCAAAGTCTCCAAATGATAGAGCCTGGTGATGAATTCGGGTAATATTACAAGTTTGGTGTCTGAGATGTCAAGATATCTCAAATGTACCATCTCCCCGACTGATTCAGGCAGACATATGATATCGGACCCGCTTAGATCTAAAGCGCGTAAGCTTTTGAACTTGAGCGACCAGTTGTGCACATCAACCTTGTAGAAAAGGGTTTTCAGTTTTCCAAAGCATTCCTCAAGAACACTCCCATTCATGTCTCCTCCACGACTCAATGATAAATGGCGAATTTCGCAATTGCCATCTTCAGTGTTGGAATTTTCATCCACAATAAAGGTCTCGAGTCGCGAAACAGATTGTGCAAGATCATGAACAAGATCATTCATCTTGCAGTGAGTGGCATCCCCAAACTCATCCATCTCCACAGCTTGAAAAAATGAAGTCTCTAGCAATGCTTGGAAATATGAATTACCAATATCTTCCTTGTTCAAGTCTTTCCCTTTTGATGAATCGAGAAAGCCTTGAGCCATCCAAAGATGTATCAACTTCTCTTTCTCCATCACAGAACCTTTAGGAAAGATCGAACAATACGCAAGGCATTGCTTCAAGGGCGTAGGCTCGAGATTGTTAAAAGTCAACTCCAAGGTAGAAACAAAAACAGCATCAAGATTAGTACCAGTGATCTTACTCAAGCTTGTTGCATGATCAAAAGGCTTAAGATCTTTATACCCTTTCGCTTCCTGAATGAGCTCGCCCAACGCCACGCTCACATTCGTGACACGACGAGCCATCTTGAATCGAAAAGCAAAAGGATTATACAGCAAAAAGAGATTGTGCACCTTGTTCATCTCCACCTTGCGGCGCAGAGATTCAAAAGCAAGCATGTCCAGGGCATCATCAGCATCGTACAGCGCGGTCTTGAACCTTGCGAGCCATAGATCCATGGATCCAGCTCCGATGAGCCGCTGGATCCATGGATTGTGCATAGTTATGTGCATCATGGTCAGCTCTGCAGCAAGTTGCTTGAGATCCTCCTTGCAACCCAGGAAAAGAGTGATCTCATGATCAGCAAGTGAGGTCAACAACTTGTTGATCAGTTCCTTGGAAACAACACTAACAAAAGCTTCAGCTGCCATTTCTCAACTCTCTTTGGTCAAAATTTTCACTATGGCTTCAAGTTTGATGAGTACAGTGCTGTTTTTGGTGATCATATGGTTGACTTCAATAAAGACTTAGGCGCTAATTGTGGAATAACTAGCAGGTGATATGTCAGGTTCAAGTGAATTGTTATTAGTATAATAATTAATTCACATGGGCAACACAAATTTGCATAACTATGATCACAACTTAAATAAAAGTTGTTATAATGGAAGGAAAATGGTTTTGCGCTATATTTACGTTTATTATAACATTTAGTGTGAAATACTTAGATTTTTGCGAAATTTGTCAAATTCCGTTAAAATGGACGGAAAATGAGTTACATGTATGTCATGTGACATTCTTTTCTTTCAAAATAACATAATTGCCTCTAGAATAAAAAATATATATATTTTATCCCATCACCAGCATATCAATAGCTGCACAAGAAGAGAGGTCACTGACATTGTACAATGAAGAGGAGCAATATTCATGTAGTGCAAATCCTTTCTATTTCAATAGAATTAAGCAAGTTAGACTTGAAGCAGATGTGTAACAGAAAATAGAAAATTAATTATATTATTGGAAACTTTAGATTTTCCATGCTTAGTTACATACATTAATACAAGTGATTATTGGAGAACCTTTAACATACTCAGCTTCAAAACTTGGTAATTAATCTCAAACTTGCAATCCAAAAGTTATGCTCAAATAAAATAATAATTTAATGTGAATAATGACATGCAAATGGAAACATCAATGCATGTCATGAAATAAATACTGGTTAATGTCTCTTCATGAGGTTTATAAGGAAAACTGGATATTCAACATAACATCCATGAAATTTGGCATACCAACTTGGGAATATCATTGCAAGCTGCTATGATTTTAGCAACAAGGCTATGTGGACATCTTCAGAATCTTAACAATTGCACCAATCTGGAAATATCAAGCTCTGTCAAAGACAAGCTCTTTTTTGTCCTGCACAAGATCATGGAACAACATTGAGTGACTCAAGGAAGATACACAAGTAAAAAAAATAGAAAAGAAAAGTGGCAGGTGAATCACATTGATAAGATTACAACTTACTTCTGAATGACAATATTTTGGACTATAATCTTCCATTACAAAATTCAGAGAGAAACTAAACAATAAAAGTGAGTGATTTCTTCTCTTCTATAAAATAATTATCCACTTATTTATCAGCATCAAACAGGTTCGAAGGTCGTCATTGGATTGCACAAGGAAGCGAAATTCAATTTTCCTAAGCAAATTTAAACCTAACAATAATATATACGAGCAAAATAGTTCGACACACATGGTATTTACTGAAAGAATGCAACTCTGAATTGCCTTCAAAATCCTACTACAGTTAAGTGTTCGCATGTAATAAGGTAAAAGGAAGATGCTGTAACTTTAGCAGGCTATCTATAAATTTTTAACCAAACAGCTGTGAATGCAAGCTAAGATATTTGTATCTCAATCTCACTACAGTTGAATGATAGACATATGAATTTGAAGTTGAATATGAAACATTGGAATCCATACGTGGTTGGTAAATTAGAAGGATCCATGACACAACTATAATGCCATAAATTACAATGGTGTCTAATGTTTAGAGATCATCACAAAATAAGAACATGTATTATTATTCTCCGGCTACCTCGCCGGCCTTTCCCGATGACTTTTTGCTGCCAATCAAACTACTCATAAGCAACAACCCTCCGGTCAAGACCACCCCGAGAAAGCAGAGCTTCAAGCTCTACGAGCACCGGAGCCAAAACCAAAATCTTAAGAACAACCTCATCACCAACACCCTCATCATCAAAACCGTCATTTCACATGAAATGATTACATAGTGTAGGATTAGTTTCGTTTATGTGACCTACGGAGTTTAAAAAAACTGTAGTATGATTACACATGTTTCATCATGTGTGCATAGCTGCAATTATTCATAGAAAAATATTATAAAAAAAAGTGTTGGGTGAATCACATTGATAAGATAACCTACACTTGTGCATGATTTATGGAACAAAAAAACTACAGCTTACTTCTGAATGGCAGTATTTTGGAATATTACCTTCCATTACAAAATTTTGAGAATTTAAACAATAAAAGCGAGTGATTTCTCTATAAAGTAATTCTCCACTTATTAGCATCAAGCAGGTTGGGTGCGAGGTCATCATTTGATTGTACAAGGAAAACGTGCCCACCCTAGTCTTGTAGGTACTAAACAAGGATTATTCGGAAAATAAATTAAAGAATTAACTGAAGACTAATCAGAGATTAATCGGACAAGTTGAAGATTCTTACAACATTAGTGGCAACAAACAACAATCCTATACACGACAGTGACTATGGAAGAACATTTAGCATGATCAGAACCATACTATCATGGCTTTCAACATGTATTAGCAAACATATACAGAAGAGGAAGCATGCAGCAGATCATGATATGTGAATTTCAGGAATGTGAGAAATCTTGGCCACTCCGCACCACTGTCCTTGACACATCTTTCTACCATCTGAGAACAAACCCTAACAGTAAGCTTCTTTAGTTTCTCAAGGCGTCGCATCGATTCCACCGAAGGCAGATATTTGAGCTCATAGCAACCCTCAATAACCAAAGATTGAAGATCCGAGAGGCTCCCTATAGAATCCGGCAATGCTTCCATTCCATGGAAGGCACTTATGTGCAGTTCTTGAATCCAAGTCAGGTTTTGCAGGTCACTTGGCAGATTCCTCAGTCTATACATGGCTGAACCATGTATTGCTAACTTCTCCAGAGACATAACATGTTGCACAGACCTCAGGCTTGGAAATTCCTCTAGCTCGCAGCAGAACTCTCCAACGCTCAGCGTCTTCAATCTTGTCAGGCACTCCAACCCCTCAGGCAGGCTGGTCATTTTAACGCAGCCACGGATTGTTAAAGACTGCAAGCAAGTTAAGTCCTTGAAACTGACTTGATCAATATCAGATGACATTGTGAGGTTAGGACACATGATTGCAGGAATGTAGGGTTAGGCGGGCGAGGTTCTTGTTATTCTGCAAGAGCCCAACTGGCAAATCTTTCAGCTCAATCACTCTGTCTATAGAGACTGAGATGAGAGTTGTTAGGTTGGTGCATATCTGGTGGAACGGGTTGCTCGAGACGATTCCTTCCAATTCTAGCTCTTTCATGGATGGGAAGTGGGTTGGGGCAGTGGCGAGGCTGAGGCATCCCTTGATCTTCTGCTTCTCGAGGCAAGAAAACACTGCGTTTGCGTTTGCGTCTGCTTCCTTCCATTCCTTAAGGCATGCCATAGATCCAAGGGCCAATTCTTTCAACGATGGGAACGGCGAAGAAGATGTCCCGTAGAACTCACTTCCCAAACACTTCACTCTCTGCATTCCAGATATCCTTAGAATCCTGAGACAAGGAAAATCCCCTTATGCGGGCAATACTTCACATCTTTCAGAATCCCTCAGTTCCAATTTCTCCAAGTTCCTGAGATGCACGATCCACGAAGGCGGCGTCCAACCTTCAAAAGAAGAGATCGTTAGGCTCTTCAACGACGAGGGAGGTTGAAGACATTGATGCACGGCCAACTTACCTAACATATTCAAGAAAGAAGAGAAAGGGGTGGGTGGGCCGTGGGCCAACAAATTAGGACATAGTAGTAAAGTCAACAAGTTTATGCTTTTATTGTGTTTCCTATTTTTGTCTTTCCTTTTAGTTTGGTTGAAGTAGTATAAATAGGGCAAAGCAGCATAGGGTCATCATCAGAGAATTACATTGTAATTGAGCCTTAGGCTGGAGAGAAACCAGGTCTCTCGAATTACCTGAAAGTATTCAATAAAACCTCTTCCTTTTCGTTCTATATCTATCTCGTATCAACTGATACACTACTCAAGTGTATCAATTGGTATCAGAGCACGATTCGGGAACCATGGTAACACGGTCTGAAGCAAGAACAGAAGCAACAGAAGCAGCAGTAACCCAACTTCAAACCGACATGGAAAGCATAAAAATTGAGATGGCGACGATGGCGGGACAGATCATAACAATGGCAGGACAGGTGACCCAACAAGAACAAGAGGCGGAACCGAGGGGCATGTCTTCGTCCCTGGGCAACAGGCAACGACAGGTCCTACGGGCACACGACGAGGCGCGAACCCAAGGGCTCCCATGGCTAGAATGGGAGGTCCAACAGGGATCGGCTGGGAAGATGGAAATTACTCTCCTCCTCCAAATCCCAGATGGGAGATTCGACCTCGAAGGATCGAGCTTTCCGTATTCAATGGAGACAATCCTGATGGGTGGATTTTAAAGGCTGAACGATACTTCGCAATACACCACCTGACGGACGCCGAATGCGTGGAAACAGCAGTCATGAGTTTTGAGGGTGAAGCACTTATATGGTTTCAATGGGAAAATCGACGGAGGCCATTCACAAGCTGGGTGGATTTAAGAAGACCGATGATCCAGAGGTTTCGGGCACTACCCACAGGATCGTTGTACCGCGAGTTCCTCGCTTTGAAACAGGAAGGGACAATACGCGAATATCGTAAGAAGTTCGAATGGCTAGCCTCGTCGCTAGAAGGAATAAGCGAGCATGTGTTGGAATCTGCCTTTATCAACGGTTTAAAGCCAGAGATCGGCTCAGAAGTTACCGTACTTGGGCCAACCGGGCTCGAGCATGCGATGGAACTAGCCTGCAAGGTAGAAACTAAACTATTAGCACAATATCATCCCGACCTAACCGCAATCATGGGGTCAACTCTGGAACTCCTTTCATACGCCCAGTTCCACCGCGCCAAACAAGCACCAGGGAAGAACCAACTTTTCGTAGGTTATCAGAGGCGGAGTTACAACAGAAAAAGGCTAAGGGGTTATGTTACAGGTGCGATGAAAAATACACTCCAGGCCACCGATGTAAGAAGAAAGAATTACAACTCTTGCTATTACAGGACTACCCCCGGATGAAGTAGGGGAAGCAAACAGTGACATCGAATCAGAAGAGACAGGGACACATGAGGTTGAGCTAGAAAGCAAAACGGTGGAGGTATCCCTCAGATCTGTGATTGGCCTAACATCTCCCCAAACAATAAAATTAGAAGGGCACATCGGAGCCCAACCGATGGTAGTTTTAATCGATAGTGGCGCAACACATAACTTCATCCGCCTGGAAATCATCGAGAAGTTACACTTACCTGTTGCCAAGACAACCCCATATGGAGTTGAACTAGGAAATGGACGATCTACTCGAACTCAAGGGGTTTGCCAGGGAGTCACATTAAACCTACAAGGCTTAGAGGTTATAGAAGACTTTCTACCCCTGCCATTGAGAAGTTCAGATCTAATATTGGGATATCAATGGCTAGAAACTCTTGGCGACACTCGTATCAACTGGAAGGCTCACTCCATGAGATTTAACGTACAGGGAAAGGAAATACATCTCCAGGGAGATCCAGCAATGCATAAGACGCAAGTATCGCTCAAGGCTATAATGCAGGCCATCAGGCGTGAAGGAGAAGGAATATTGGTCGAGTTGGGGAATCTTGCCACTATGGAAACTATCGAAGAAGAAGTGCCACCTGAAATAGTCGCAACCCTACAACAATCTCAACAGGTCTTTGACATGCCTAAGACTCTTCCCCCATCTCGTGACCGAGATCACGCAATCATCCTGCGTGAAGGCTCGACACCAGTAAATGTTCGCCCTTATAGGTACCCACAAATACAGAAGGACGCCATCGAGTTGTTGGTAAAAGAAATGCTAGCAGCTGGAATTATACAACCCAGCACCAGCCCATTCTCGAGCCCAGTTTTGTTGGTTCGAAAAAAAGATGGAAGTTGGCGATTTTGCGTTGACTTTAGGGCAATAAATCGGGAATCAGTGCCAGATAAATTTCCGATTCCAGTGATTGAGGAACTTCTGAATGAGCTCCATGGGGCTACAATCTTCTCAAAACTCGACCTCAAATCAGGATATCATCAGATACGTGTTAAGCCCGAAAATGTTCCCAAAACCGCTTTTCGTACCCATGACGGTCACTACGAGTTCTTGGTAATGCCTTTCGGTCTCACTAATGGCCCGGCCACTTTTCAATCATTGATGAATGAGGTATTTCGCCCCCACTTACGCAAATTTGTACTAGTATTTTTCGACGATATTTTGGTATACAGCAGCAGTGTGAGCGAACATGCTCGCCACTTAACGGTCGTGCTCCAGCTGTTGTCACAACATCAGCTCTATGCTAATCGCAAGAAGTGTTTATTTGCTCGAGAAAAGCTGGATTACCTAGGTCATGTGATCTCGGGAGAGGGAGTGGCGGTCGATCAGTCTAAGATACAAGTCATGTTGGACTGGCCAGAACCACGTAATATTCGAGAGTTACGAGGATTTTTGGGGCTAACCGGATATTATAGAAAATTCGTAAAAGGATATAGTAAGTTGGCGTGGCCACTAACGGAACAACTCAAGAAAGAAAAGTACGGGTGGAACGAGGCGGCAACAGAAGCATTTCAGGGCCTCAAGAAGGCAATGACTACCGTACCAGTCTTGGCCTTACCAGACTTTAAGAAGCCTTTTGTGGTAGAGACCGACGCATCAGGGTATGGAGTAGGGGCAGTCTTAATGCAAGAGCAACGCCCCGTGGCATACTACAGTCAAACCCTAGGTCAGCAGGCCCGATTAAAACCCATATATGAAAAAGAGCTGATGGCCATTGTATTTGCCGTACATAAGTGGCGCCCATATTTACTGGGCCGAAGATTCTTGGTACGCACCAACCAACAAAGTTTAAAGTTCTTATTGGAACAAAGGATAGTTGCACCCGAGTATCAACGCTGGGCGGCGAAGATGTTGGGGTACACTTTCGAGATCCAGTACAAGCCCGGGGCTGGAAACCGGGTTGCAGATGCTTTGTCACGAGTGCAACCCGTTGGAGAACTGATGCACCTAATGGTCTCACAAGGCATTGACTGGGCAGCAGTGCACCAAGAGGTTCAACAAGACTCATTTGTGGCCAAAATCATATCAGACCTACAACAAGGGAAGGAAAGGGTGAAAGGATTTACTTGGGAACATGGGATACTGAAATACAAAGGGCGACTCATGCTCACGCAAGGGTGCACACTGATTCCTATTATTTTGCAAGAGTACCATAACTCACCTTTAGGAGGGCACTCAGGGGAGGATAAGACTTTTAACAGGGTGGCATCAGATTTCTATTGGATAGGCATGAGAAAGTCAGTGGCAGAATGGGTACGAGAATGTCAAGTGTACCAACAACATAAGGCTATGAACTTAGCCCCAGCAGGGCTGCTGCAACCTATAGCTTTACCGTCTATGGTATGGGAAGATTTGACTATGGACTTCATCGAAGTCCTCCCCCGTTCACAAGGGATGGATACCATCCTAGTTATGGTGGACCGTCTGAGTAAATATGCCCACTTCATACCACTAAAGCATCCATTCACGGCTCGTTCAGTTGTGGAGATTTTCGTGCGAGAGGTAGTCCGCCTCCATGGGATACCGAGCTCTATTATCTCTGACAGGGATAAAATTTTCATGAGTCACTTTTGGCAAGAATTGTTCAAACTTCAAAGCACTAACCTACGGCACAGCACGGCCTACCACCCACATACTGACGGTCAGTCAGAGGTGGTAAATCGATGTTTAGAGACATACTTGCGTTGTTATGTGTCCCAGCAGCCTCGCTCATGGATGCACTGGTTAGCATGGGCCGAATACTGGTACAACACATCCTTCCACTCGGCATCCAAACACACTCCTTTCAAAGAGTTATATGGTAGAGATCCCCCGCCTATCATTCGATACCAACAGAGGGGAACTCAGGTTTCAGCAGTAGAGGAGTTGCTAGCCGAGAGAGATGCTCAGTTGGACGACCTCAAGATGTACCTGTTGAGAGCCCAACAAAAGATGAAGGAAGCGACAGACAAGAAGAGGCGAGACGACCAATTTGACATAGGGGATAAAGTGTTCGTTAAGCTTCGTCCTTATAGGCAAAAATCTCTGGCGAAAAGAAGAAATGAAAAGTTGTCTCCCCGTTTTTATGGACCTTTCGAGGTGATTGCTCGAGTCGGGGAGGTGGCCTACAAACTGCAACTCCCGACAACCACGTTGGTCCACCCCGTGTTTCACATCTCACAACTGCGCCGAGCCCATGGGACTAACCTGGTGGACAGTGAAATTCCTCCACAGTTGAACACAGAGATGGAACTCGTTGTCGAACCAGCAGAGGTCCTCAATTTGCGTGGGCATCACCACGAGGACAAGGGGAACGTCGAGGTACTAATTAAATGGAAGGATTTGCCCCTTTTCGAGTCTACATGGGAGAACTACCAAACATTAGACCGACAGTTTCCGCATTTCAACCTTGAGGACAAGGTGAAAGTTTGGGCGGCGGGTAATGATGCACGGCCAACTTACCTAACATATTCAAGAAAGAAGAGAAAGGAGTGGGTGGGCCGTGGGCCAACAAATTAGGACATAGTAGTAAAGTCAACAAGTTTATGCTTTTATTGTGTTTCCTATTTTTGTCTTTCCTTTTAGTTTGGTTGAAGTAGTATATATAGGGCAGAGCAGCATAGGGTCATCATCAAAGAATTACATTGTAATTGAGCCTTAGGCTGGAGAGAAACCAGGTCTCTCGAATTACCTGGAAGTATTCAATAAAACCTCTCCCTTTTCGTTATATATCTATCTCGTATCAACTGATACACTACTCAAGTGTATCAGACATTCAACAATCTCCCCATCTTTACTTTGGTAAACTTCACCCTGGTTTCTCCATAATTTCCATACCAAACTCAATTTCTGTATGCTGGTTTTTCCCACCAAATTTGCTCTCTTGGCTTCTTCGACTTGTGTCACATTCTCAAGATTGCAGATCTTTAACGCGCCTCTCAGCTCGTTCATCGATCCCAGTTCGAAAACCCTTTTCTTGACCCACAACAAAAGAAGCCGGTCTCTGGAGGTGAGTCAGGTGTCCTATCTCAGCAGGCTGGCGCAGTGGATTAGGAGTGAAGTAGATGTGCCTTAAGTTAAGCAATTTTCTCATTCCTAATGGAAATACATAGAGCCATTTACATTTGAAGACTTTCAAAGTCTCCAGGTGATAGAGCCTGGTGATGAATTCTGGTAATTCTACAAGTTTGGTGTCTGAGATGTCAAGATACCTCAAATGTATCATCTCTCCGACCGATTCGGGCAGACATCTGATATCAGACCCGCTTAGATCTAAAGCGCGTAAACTTCTGAACATGACCGACCAGTTGTGCACATCAACCTTGCAGAAAAGGGTTCTCAGTTTTCCAAAGCACTCCTCAAGAACACTCCCATTCATGTCTCCTCCACGACACAATGATAAATGGCGAATTTCGCAATTGCCATCTTCATTGTTGGAATTTTCATCCAGAATCAAGGTCTCGAGTCAGGAAACAGATTGAGCCAGATCATGAACAAGATCATCCATCTTGCAGCGAGTGGCATCCCCAATCTCATCCATCTCCACAGCTTGCAAAAATGAAGTCTCTAGCAATACTTGGAAATATGAATTACCAATATCTTCCTTGTTCGAGTCTTTCCCTTTCGATGATGAACCGAGAAAGCCTTGAGCCATCCAAAGATGTATCAACTTCTTTTTCTCCATCACAGAACCTTTAGGAAAGATCGAACAATGGGCAAGGCATGGATTGCTTCAAGGGTGTGGACTTGAGATTGTTAAAAGTCAGCTCCAAGGTAGAAACAAAAACAGCATCAAGATTAGTACCAGTGATCTTACTCAAGCTTGTTGCATGATCAAAAGGCTTAAGATCTTTATACCCTTTCGCTTCCTGAATGAGCTCGCCTAACGCCCCGCTCACATTCTTGACACGACGAGCCATCTTGAATCGAAAAGCAAAAGGATTATACAGCAAAAAGAGATTGTGCACCTTGCTCATCTCCACCTTGCGGCGCAGAGATTCAAAAGCAAGCATGTCCAGGGCATCATCAGCTGCGTACAGCGCGGTCTCGAGCCTTGCGAGCCATAGGTCCATGGATCCAGCTCCGATGAGCCGCTGGATCCCAGGATTGTGCATAGTTATGTGTATCATGGTCAGCTCTGCAGCAAGTTGCTTGAGATCCTCCCTGCAACCCAGGAAAAGAGTGATCTCATGACCAGCAAGTGAGGTCAACAACTTGTTGATCACTTCCTAGGAAACAACACTAACAAAAGCTTCAGCTGCCATTTCTCAACTCTCTCTTTGGTCAAAAATTTTACTATGGCTTCAAGTTTGATGAGTACAGTGCTGTTTTTGGTGATCATATGGTTGACTTCATTAAAGAATTAGGCCCTAATTGTGGAACAACTAGCAGGTAATAATATTAATATAAGTCAGCTTCAAGTGGATTATTAGTACTATAATAATTAATACACATGGGGCAACACAAATTTACATCATTATGAGCAGAACTTAAATAAAAGTTGTCATAATTGAAAGAAAATGGCTGTGTGCTATATTTAAGTTTATTATAAAATTTAGTGTGAAATATTTATAAGATTTTTGCAAATTTGTCAAATTCCGTCAAAATAGACAGAAAATGAGTCACATGCATGTTATGTGACCTCCATTTCTTTCAAAATGACATAATTGCCTCTAGAATAAAGACAATATATTTTTATCCCATCTAGGTGCAAGATGACCATCCTCAGCATATCAATAGCAGCACAAGAAAACAGAGAGGTCACTGTACTGCGAGTCCTTTCTATTTCGATGGACATGAAGCAGATGTGTGACAGAAAATAGAACATTTATATTATTGGAATGTTTTGATTTTCCATTCTCAATTAGCTCTAATAGTCTTCAATTACATATAAGTGATTGTTGGAGAACCTTTAACATATTCAGCTTCAAAACTTAGTAATTAGTCCCAAACCTGCAATCCAAAAATTATGCTCAAATAAACTAATAGCTTAATGTGAATAATGACATATAAATGGAGACATCATTTTTTTTTCATGAAATAAATACTGGTTAATGTCTCTTCATGAGATTGATAAGAAAACCTGGATATTAAAAATAACAACTATGAAATTTAGCATACCAACTTGGGAATATCATTGCAAGCTGCCATGATTTAAGCAACAAGGCTATGTGACATCTTCAGAATTTTAACAATTGCACCAATCTGGAAATATCAAGCTCTGTCAAAGACAAACTCTTTTGGTCCTGCACAAGATCATGGAACAGCATTGAGTGACTCAATGAAGGTACAAAAGTAACAAAAAAAAATAGAAGAGTATCAGGTGGATCACATTGATAAGATAACCTCTACTTATAAACTGCATGATTTGTGGAAAAAAAGATACAACTTACTTCTGAATGACAATATTTTGGACTATTATCTTCCATTACAAAATTCAGAGAGAAATTAGACAATAAAAGTGAATGATTTCTTCCATAAAGTAATTCTCCACTTATTTATTAGCATCATCAGGTTGGAAGGTCATCATTTTATTGTACAAGAAAAAGAAATTCAAGTTTCCTAAGCAATTTTAAACCTAATGATAATATATACAAGCAAAATAGTTCAACACACATGGTATTGACTGAAAGAATGCAACTCTGAATTGCCTTCAAATTTCTACTGCACTCCGACGTTTGCATATAAAATGGTAAAAACAAGATGTTATAACTTTAGTAACGGCGTAACTAAGTTTAACGTTACCATTACTAATATTAGTAACGGTTACACTTGCAAGTGCGTTGTTACTATTGTCAACACTTAAAAAAAATTCAGTTTTCATTGAAAACCCATTAAATTTTTACCAACAAGCTCAATACCCATTACCAAAACACTTATAAAATACTGAGTCCACATATTCCGCGTTTGTTAATAATCGATTCAACATACATTTTAACTATCAGAGCTACCAGATGTATAATCTTCGTGACCTTCCATATAGTTGTCTTCCAGAGCATCACAGTTGTCATCGTTATTATCTTCAACAACGGGTGGAGCTCTAACCATCTGGAGTAAACGTCTTCCGTCAATAGTAATATCACCCGGTATGAGGAGCTCAACTCGATCTACATGTGGTTCTTGGTAAGGTCTATCGACTTCGAACTCGAGTTCGACCTCAGGGGCACGGGGTAATGTGTTTTGTTTGTATAAACCCTTTTGAGACACGACGTTCACAATTTTCCAAGAACCACATTTCGGGTCGTCGATATAGTATACCTGTTTTGCCATTAAAGCGAGGCAAAACGGGTTTTGTTTGTGACAATCAGTGGACGTGTTGACTGAAGTGAACCCACGGTCATTCTTTAAATTCCTCTCGTCGTACCACCGACACTTGAAGACAACGACTGGTATGTTTTCGGTGTATGTAAGGACACAAATGTCCAAAAGAACACCGTAGTAACTTATGTTGTTTGCTTCAATCATAACCCCTAAATTTTGATTTCTCCGGTTCTTATCTACTCGCATGCATAAAAACTTGACACCATTAACAGTACATTGTGAATAAATAGCCGACGAACGAGGACATTTAGATAATAGTACCAACTCTCGTTGCATGCTAGGAGTAGTCATCTGCACAAGTTTACAAACGTCAGGGCAACGTACAAAAAATCTAGTATGCACGCTATTTTTTGTCAAGTTACTTGCACGTTTTTTGAAATTGTATATGAACGACATCACTTGGTCCTGATGAATGGCCTTTGGGTAGTGTTGTTGAAACCCTACAAGATGTGATTTTACCAATGCATCTACTTCATGACAATTCTCAATAACTGTCTAGTTCGCCCAGAATATCTCAGATACCGTCAAATAGGCTTTTTGCACTACACTCTTTACTTCCACGTGTGAGGAAACAACTGATATGTTAAAATCTAGAGCTGGACTAACAACTGTTTTGCTGGCTGAAATAGCACGGTTGAGATACATCTGTGTGAATGTCACCGACTCGTGCATTAAATACTGTTGAGCTATGCAGTCTTCGGGATATCGCATGTTGCGCACACTTTTCTTGTACATGCCAAGTTGCCTACAAAGTTTCTAACACTGTTAGATTAGATTACACACGATGATAAAGCTTAATGATAAAGTTTGCCTCATACCGTTCAATTGGAAACATCCACGTGAAATGGACTGGGCCCGTTCGAAGAATTTGATCTGGAACATGCATGCATAGGTGGACCATGATTGTACAAAACGAAGGAGGAAAAAAAGCTTCCAACTTGCAAAGAAGTATCACTATGTCTTTCTGCATCTTTTTTAGTGTACTTTTCTTTTGCTCTCTTGCACATAACAACTGGAATACAACGCCGAGCTCTACTAATGCCTCTGCAACCAGAGGCTCAACATATTTTCGAATAACAAGAGAGAAGATGCGCTGAATCAACATGTGGCAATCGTGGGTCTTCAGCCCGAGAAACTTTCTCTCGACAAGATTCACTTTATTCTTTAGACTTCCAGTATATCCAGAGGGGAACTTGATCGCCCTGATATGCTCAAGTATTTCCTTCCGTTCACAACTCTTCACAGCATAAGGTGCATCTGAGACCATTGGCCCGTCCTCCCCATCTTGGCGCACTCCTTGATCTTGGTAAGTTCTCTGGGATTTCTTGTTATCCTTAGTCTTCCCCCCAAGTCCTAGAACTGTGACTATGACGTCGTTGCATAAATTCTTTTCTATATACATCACATCCAACGCATGTCTGACTTGATGAGTTTTCCAATAAGGCAGCTCCCAGAAAATACTTTTGTGAGTCCAACAAAACGGACCACCTTATCGTTTACTGTACTTTGGATGTAGACTAGACGGTGGGTACTGATAACGTTCAATCGACCTAAGTAATTGTGCGCCAGAAAGGTGCGGTGGCGCAAATCTTGTCTCAACCTGTCCATTAAAGGCGCGTGCAACGAATCGCATTGGGTGCTTAGGGAGTAAGAATCTACGTGCACTATAATAAGAGATTCTTGAGCGACTTTGTGAAGATTCGATCTCATCCATACATAGAGAACTTTGGGAAGATTCGATCTCGTCCATGCAAAGAGGACAACCTTTATAATTGTCTGTCTTAACGCCCCCTAACATTCTCAAACCTGAGAAATCACTAATTGTCCACATTACAGCAGCACGCATTATAAAGGCCTCTTTCTTGTAGTTATCCCATGTGACAACTCCGTGATCTCATAATTGATTCAACTCATCAATCAACGGACGCATGAAGTTATTCAAACAATTTTCAGGAGAATTTGGACCGGATATCAACATAGTGAGGATGTTGTATTCATTTCTCATAGTTACCGATGGCGGAAAATTCAACGGTATAACAACTACAGGCCACAGACTATAACTTGACGCATTAGGCTTAAATGGACAGAACCCATTTGTTGCCAAGGATAACCGCACGTTCTGAATTTCTCTTGAAAAGACAGGGTATGTCTTGTCAAACGTAATCCATTCCTCACCGTCCGAAGGATGTGTTAATATGTCATCGTTCTCCTTCTCGCGCTCCCCGTGCCATCGCATCCACTCAGCTGTCTCTGGTGTCATAAATAACCGATGCAGACGAGCGGTCAATGAAAAGTACCATATCGTCTTCCTTGCAACAGATTTATTTTCGACAGTCTCATATCTTTCCTCTCCACAAATGTGACATTTTTCATCCTCCGAATGATCTCCGTAGTACAAACTGCATCCGTAAAAACATGCATCGTATTTCACGCATGGCATTTCAATTGGCTTCAATTTATGGTTCGTCATTGCATAGCTAGATGTATATGTATTAGGTTGCGGCAAAGTACGAAAATAATCTTTGGCGACTAGATCAAAAGTTGTGTCAGACATTCCGGTCCTCTGCTTGGTAGACAACATCCGTAACAATGCTGCTAAATCTGTGTCGACACTTGTTTCATATAATGGCTTTTGCATCTCCGTCAACAACCGGTTGTATTTTGTCATATTTGCTTTTATGACTCCCTCCTCAACTTCAAATATAATATCCTCCTCAACTTCAGATATCATATCCTTGTCCTCGTTTATTTCGACTCTGACATTTCGGGATGGGTCTCCATCGTCCACGCACTGTTGCACAAGATCGACGTGCGCTAAATCATTGTCTGAAATTGAACTGGGCAGATTCGATGAAGTTGACGGCAAACTCATATTCCCATTGCGGCTCAAACTTTTTTCTCGGGTTTCGCCGTGATGGATCCATACCTTATACGATCTAAGGAAACCTTTCTTCACTATATGATTGCAAATGGTATCTATATCGTGCATAACACAATTAGAACAACTCGTGCACGGACATTTAAAACGTCCTGCGTCATCTCGTGGAGCATTTTTCCTCGCAAATTTTACAAAATTGTTTACTCCCACCATCCATTCCTCACCCATTTTAACAGATCTTATCCATCTTCGATCCATTATATCTAACATAAAAAAATTCAATTAAAAAAATCAGTTGGTTCATTATAAATATATAATAAATTATATGCGTTATTTAAACGTAGTTTATAACTGAAAAATTCAAAACAATTTTCTCCATAAAATCGACTCCCATCCATAAGGAGAGCGAGTTTATGATGTGTATTATTTGTAAGGAAAAAGTAGGGGAAAATTGGGGAGGTTCTAGAGCATATAGAAATGAATAGTAATGACGCATATATCTGTGTCATTACTATCATATAGTAACGAGTAACGACATACTCTTAGATGTGTGAGTTTATGATGTGTATTATTTGTAAGGAAGAAGTAGGGGAAAATTGGGGAGGTTTTAGAGCATATAGAAATGAATAGTAATGACGCATATATCTGTGTCATTACTATCATATAGTAACGAGTAACGGCATACTCTTAGATGTGCACCGTCACTATGTAAAGGTAACACTAACGGTTTCATTTCAGACCGTTAATAGCTAACAGTCTTATTCTGGTGAACATGTAAAATCATAGTGATGGTGTACATTGCCATGTACAATGTACGCCATCACTAATGGCTGATACTGACGGTGTACCTTGGGTTTTTCGTCGCTACTAATGTTCATAGGGACTGTGTACTCTCATTTTGTACGTTGTCCCTGTGAAAATTCTGACAGTGAGTGTTGCCACTGATAATCAGATGACGATGGTGTACCCGTCGGAGGTATGTAGTCGCTGTTACAATCTGGTGTCGTGGATTACAGGGGTTGGAGATATGTTATTTTTCAATATATTGAACTTAAATTATGGAGCTTAGAATAAGAAACTTGTGGAAATGACATCGATGATAAACCATAGTGCTCATTTATTTGAAAAACAAGTAAATTACAAACCCTAACAGAAAAGTTGAGACACTTTTTTGAAAAACACAAGTAAATCCCAATCTCATGGGATTGAGATTGAATAATGTATTTATGAGTTTTTTCTACAGCTTAAATTTTCTTCACCATCACTAAATTGAAACAAATCAAACTTAGGTTTCCATGGGATTAGGAAAAATGTATGTTTTGCATAACTATACAAATTCCCCAGATGATACAATATGAATCAGGGATAGAAATGAAATTATTAAACCTAACAGAAGGGTGGAGGTAAAATACCTTATTCAGGTCAGAAGGAGAACTCTTTGAGGATCGCTCTGACTCTCAGAATTTGCAGAAATGAAAGCTTTGGGAATCTACAAGAGGAATAATTAGGGCTCCAACGCTCCTTCTTACGTTTTTACCCTTCACTAAAGTTCATTTTTACAAATGAAGGCTTCCTCTAACGGTAACTTTATGAGATTTAACATTTTTACCCTTCATCAAAGTTAGTTTGCACTCCTTTGACGGTAACTTTATTAGATTTTACATTTTTACCCATCACTAAAATTGGGTTCTTACAAATTACAGTGTTCTTGTAATTAGGACAAGAAGGTTCAAGACTTACAATCGAATATAAGTCCAACCTTCTTTTCCAGATTGATATTTAGTGTTTATGTTTGAGCCAGACCAAACTGACATAGACTTGTTACAAAAACATTTAATTGCTTACATTATACATCAAGCATTAGAATTATATGGATATAAAGAATTTTGAATGACACAAGTTAAGAACACTTCAAACATTCTTGAGGCCTATGTCATATTGATATGAATCATAAACTGAGTAATTGACATGAAACATAAACAGTGTTTATGAATAATAAACCGATATGAACCTATGATCTCATGTTAACTTCCGCTTGTTGTACCATCTACACTTAAATAAAATAACCGGCATGTCTTCCGTGTGTAATCACGCATATATTTAAAATAATATCATAGTATCTTATGTTGTTTGCTTTAATCATAACCCTGAAATTTTTATTTCTTCTACAAATTTTACGCCATTAACAGTAAAATGCCGAAGATCGAGGACCAAGAGAAAGCAATACTATTTCTCGTTGTATGCTAGGATATTTAATCTGCATGCAAGAAGAGGAGTTAGTACATAAGTATATGAGTGATTTTCTACACACTGAGGAGTCGGTAACTTACAACACATTGTCGGAAGTTGTGGTTAAAAGACATCACTCGATCATGATAAGTGCCATTTGGGCTTTTTTGTTGGAATTCAGTCAAATGAGCCTCTACGAAGGCTTTTCCATCATCACAATACTCGATAATTGTCCAATGAGCCAAAAAATTTCTGATATTGTCAAATGATCATTTCACACCATGCTTTTTACTTTTACGAGGGGGGGAACAATTGACAACTTGTAAGCTACTGCTGGATGAACCATGACGTCGCTGGAAGAAGTACCACGATCAAGGTTTTCTTCGTCGTTTGTTTTGACCCAAGCATCATGTGATGGGTTTACATTAGCCACAAACTGATCTATAGGATAGACGTTGTCACTCGTAGATGGCAAAATTTGTGCACCATTATCACGGTTGCTACTTTTCCCAACTTCTCAAGCATCTGGTGATGGGTTTACATTGGCTACGAATTGATGTGCATGATTGAAGATGACATATTCTGTGTAGTAATTTGTGCACTAATCTCACGGTTGCAACTTTCCCGGCTTTCCCAGCTTCGTCATTAAGGTCCCACATCGTATACGAGCTAATAATCCCTTTCCTACGTAAATGATCTCAAATGGTGTGAGCATCTTTCACGTGAATTAGACAGCATTTTGTACATGAGCACTTGTATCGTCCCATACCATACTCTTTAGCATTTTTCTTCACAAAGTCCATGAAATTAACCAACCCCGTCATATACGTTTCTGACATTATCTCAGCTCTCATTCATCTCCAATCCATTTCTAATTATATCAAAATCACCAATAAAACATATAACACATAATTACAAAACTATTTGAATAAATTAAACCGTTCTAACTTAAACACAACTTTAAAATTATTTCACTATCTATTCAATATGTGAATATGATGTACAATATAAAACACAAAAAATAAAATAAAATTACGTACTACAAAAAAAAATTGAAATATCATACACCACTGTAAGATCTTAACTATCGTGTACCATGCTCAAATACGCCGTCGTTAACAACAACTTGAAATAAATCAACAACACTCTATTTAGTGAATAACAAATATCTGATCAACTTTTTAACGATGACATACCATACGGTGATGCTACTGATAATCAGATAACGGTAGTGTACCCATACTAGGTATGTCGTGTCGCGGTCACAATCTGGTGTAGTGGATAACGGTAGTGTACCCATACTTAGATGTTTTTTTCTTCAATGCATCGAACTTAAATTTGAGCAACCTATTTTATGGTCTTAATAATATATAAAAAGAAAGAACAAATTATGGAGCTTAGGATAATAAATTTATGGAAATGAAAAAGACATCCGATGATATACTATAGTACTCATTTTTCTGAAAAACAAAAGTTCACTCATATTTAGACATCAAAGACAACTAGGAAAATGAATCTAGCTTCGTGTCTCATGATCTCATGGGATTGGGATTGATTAATGTATTTATGGGTTTTGTCTACTTCTTAAATTTCTTCACTATCACTAAATTACAACAAAATCTAAGTTGGGTTTCAATGGGATTAGGAAAAATGTATGTTTTGCATGACTATACAAAATCCCCATTAACAACATATAATACAATATGAATAACAGATACAAAATGAAATTACCAAACCTAACAGAAAGGTTGAGATAAAATACCTTATTTAGGTCAGGAGGAGAACTCTTTGAGGATTGCTCCGACTCTCAGAATTTGCAGTGTTGCTCTAACGGTAACTTTATGAGATTCAACATTTTTACCCTTTCTTTAAAGTTGTTTTGCACAAATGAAGGCCTCCTCCAACGGTAACTTTATTGGGTTTTACAAATTACAGTGTTTTTGGTCCTAATAGAAGTTGATGCAGTGTGGTCGAAGAAGCCGATATGCAGAATGTAAAACACTTGGAGTTATCGCAAAAGTGTCGGATTTCGACAAAGAACTAGTGTTTTCTGGGCGGAAACAACATTCTGAGCAAAACTCATGGTTAAGCCATGAAGTACAGTGTATTTCGGCCATCCGAGGTCATCTTGGGGGTCAAAATCGCAGATTATCAAATTTCAGGCAGTTTTTATAATTTTAATAATTTGTTTCCTTTTCTAATAAGTTTAGATTTCTTTTTTTACAATTAGGGTTTGACTAGGTTTTGCCTATTTAAGCACTGTTATAAGTTTATTGTTAATTAGTTTTGAAGTTTAATAGAAAAATCGAGGTTTCCCTCAAATCTATCACATTCGGTATTCGCAAGAATCAACGAATTTTGATAAAGAGTTCTACCTAGCCACGTACGCTGCATCAGAAGTTTAATTAGGACAAGAAGCCCTGTAGATGGATGGTTGAAACAATCGACCGACTCCACCATAAAACAGGCGAACCACATGCTTTAAGCTCACTCTAAAATATATTAATAATTTAGGCCTAGTTTTGAAAATAAAGGCTTAAAGGCCCAAATTTGTACTATCTTCTTTTTCACAAGAAATACAAAGTTTTTTTAATTTAAGTCCAACCTATGCTTCCGGATTGATTTCGTGTTTATGTTTAACCCATACCAAACTGATAGTGTTATAGACTTGTTACAAAATCATTTAATTGCTTACATGATACATCAATTAGGTTAAAATTATACATATATACAGAATTTTGAATGAAACAAGTTAAGCAGAGTTCAAACATATTCTTGAGGCCTATATTATGTTGATATGGATCACATGATTAGTGCAATTGGGATGTTGATTCTGTGAGTGTCATTTTTCAGGAAACAAGAGACAAGTAAAACCCATAACCATTGATATTAGTGCACCAACTCCAAGTTGTAATTGTGAACCATTTAATTATTTTATAACTAATAATAAAACAACTATCATCTCTATAATTTAAATTAGCCAAGTGTTCACTCCTACAGCATCATCTCCACAAAAACTTGCAGAAATGAGAAAGAGAACCATCATTATCATTCGTTACACCGATATATAGGCATTGCAAAAATTGTCACAAAAATACAAAGCCAAAATATTTGTTAGCTTCAGACTCTGGACCTAATCGCTGACTCTGAGTACACAAGGATAATGCTAATAGTCTAAGCACTGCGACGTTCTAATAGTAATTACAAGACTGTAACTTTCATTTTAATCATCCGACTCACTGTCATCATCATCATCAACAATGTGATCGTGACCTTCCATATCACTGCTCTCGTATCCGTCAGATTCCTCACATTCAGCAGTATCCTCACTTGTAATGGCACCGGTATGATGTAATGATCCGAGATCAACAAATATCTCATGTATCCAAACCGGAATATCAGTTGTTAGCGACTCTTGATAGGGCTCATCAACTTCATACATTGGCCCAGTACTTTCATTGCGAGCAAGTGAGTTTGAGTCGTATGAACCATGGTGAGGCGTGAGATTCACAACTTTCCATCCCGGTCCACATGCAGGATCATCGATGTAAAACACTTGCTTTGCCATTAGAGCGAGACAAAAGGAATTTTCTTGGTGACAATCGGTTGTCGTATCCACTGAAATGAAACCACGATCTGACTTCACCTTTTGTTCGTCGAACCACCGACACTTAAATACTACCACACGCATATCATCGGGGTATATCAGCTCGATGACTTGTAGAAGGACCTCGTAGTGCTTTACGCTAGCAATTTCAATCATAACACCAGAATTCTGATAATTCTGTTCTTGATCATCTTCGAGACATAGAAATTTCACTCCGTTAACGAGACACGGAAAATATATATTCGACATTTGTGCACCATGAGAAAGTAGCTTTAATTCTCGTTGCACGAAAGGAGATATTTCCAACTGCATAATAAAAACGAATGAGTGGAGAAATATAAGTGAGACAATATTTAATTAGTTATTCAATCGTAATTAAAAACATACACATTTTTTAAAGGGTAAGAGATACAAAACCACACCCAACAATAGCCAAAAAACACTTAACTACCCCATGTTTCAAAACGGACGGTGAGCTACACTCAAATATTGTAAATTGACAGATAGTACCGACCGTTAAAATTTCTGTTAAAATCTGTTAAAATTTTAGGTAAAAAGACGAAAATGCCCCTGTCCACACTTCAAATTTTCAAAACCATGCTATTGTGAAGATTTTGGTTGTTTCTTCCATAATCGTGGCTCAAGCTTCGCCGGCCTCGTCTCCGACCTCCAACCGACTTCTCCGGTCATCTTCGCCTCCTCGACACTGACCGGAGACTCGCCAGAGCCCGTCGCCCGAAGACCGTGGCTCTATTTCCGATGCCGGCGAAGACAAAAACATAGCACAACTATGAATTATTGGAGCTCTTTCACTAGACAGTCGTATTCCAAGATGATGTAGTTGATATTTGCAAATTAGTTACAACTTACAAGAATCCATATCCGAGCTTCTTCCATTTGCCATGATAATTTTAGTAACCTGTATGAGTTTAGTGCATGATTTAGGTACTGAATCCACCATTAAATTGCTCTGCTGCATGTATATGCGTCCTGAAACTACACAAGGCATTTTTGTGAATTTTAAGGATTTGTACTATTACAACGGGAACAAGCTTCCCTTTGCTGCAGCCCAAATTGGCCATGCTTTCCGAAATGAGGTTTGTAATCTATAGTATATCCATGTAAATTTTAGTGTGTATATAATAAAGCATGATGCACACCAATTTCCAGTTACTTAATTTTTAGAAGTTTAGGTTTTCATATGGTTCTCTATCTGATTTTGATGTCCATAAGTTCAGATATCTCCCCGTCAAGGCCTTCTAAGAGTCCATAAGGTTTTCATATGGTTCTCTCTCTGTTTTTGTCTTCGCCGACATCGGAAACAGAGCCACGGTCTCCGGCGACGGGCTCCGGCGAGTCTCCGGTCAGTGGCGAGGAGGCGAGGACGACCGGAAAAGTCGGTCGGAGGTCGGAGACGATGCCGGCAAAGCTTAAGCCACGGTTATGTGAGAAACAACCAAAATCCTCACAATGGTATGGTTTTGAAAATTTGAAGTGTGGATAGGGGCATTTTCGTCTTTTTACCTCAAATTTTAACAGATTTTAACAAAAAATTTAACGGTCGGTGCTATCTGTCAATTTATAATATTTGAGTGTAGCTCACTGTCCGTTTTGAAACATAGGGTAGTTAAGTGTCTTTTAGCTATTGTTAAGTGTGGTTTTATGTCTTTTACCCTTTTTTAAAATTGTAGTTGAATGACGTGACACGTTCTTGCAAAGTGCCATTTGGTCGTTTCTGATGGAACAAAGTCAAGTAGGCAGCTATAAAGGTATTTACTTCATGACAGTTCTTGAGAACGGTCCAGTGCACCCAAAACATCTCTGACACACTTAACCGTGTTTTCCGCACAAGACTTGTAGTTTTTACAAGCGGGGAAATAACTGACAGGTTCCAAGATATTGTCAAGGGAACCTTTACATCCTTAGAAGAAGCAACGCAATTTAGGTACATGCGGGCAAATGTCATAGACTCGTGCAGGAGGTATTGTTGTGTTATACGCTCCTCTGGACATCGCATTTTGTGTATATTCTTTGCGTACTCTCCAAGTTGTCTACATGTTGTATAATTGAGTTAGTAAAAGTAATTGTTGTAGTGAATATATATAGAAAGTAGATAATCAGACACTTACCGCTCTATTGAAAACATACACGCAGAATTGACAGGCCCAGTACGCAAGACTTGATCAGGCAGGTGAAGACACAGATGGGTCATTATTGTGAAGAGTGGAAGAGGAAATATTGTCTCCAACTAGCATAATATCAACACTGTCTTTCTTCACCTGACAAAGGATTGATTTCCTCAACTCTTTAACACACAACATTTGGAAGAATCTCCCCAACTCAACTATTGCATCAGCAACATGTTTTGCGACATACAGCCGTGTCACAATAGGTAAAATGCGTTGAAGTAACACGTGAAAATCATGAGCCTTAAGTCCACTGTAACTTTGTTTGTCATCCACTTTCAATTTATTGTGTAGACTTCTTGCGTAACCATTTGGGTACCGAACTCCTTGGATATACTTTATTATTGAAACATGATCATGTTCCTTGAAAACACGGTTTCTATTGCACATTATGTTGCAAAATACATTCCTCTCAATTTGCATGACATTTAACTCATGTCTGAGTTGATGAGTCTTCTAATACTCTAACTCCCAAAATATACTCTTGTGAGTCTAACACAACGTCTTTTGTACTACCCTCAGTCTCGCATTAAACTTTTGATGTAAACTGACGGGTGGGTATTGATGTCTTTCTATCGACTCGAGAACTTGACTACCACAACAAATAGGTGTTGCTGCTCTCAACTCTTCATGCACGTTGAAGGCACTCCCTATCATCCACAATCTATCATTTATCGATAGAAACCTTCGAGCACATGCATAAGATGTTTTTGATTCACTGCTTGAGGTTTTAATAAAATCCATGCAAATAGGACATTCTTTACTTACACCCTTTAGTCTGAATACTTCCTAACATTTTCATCCCCGAGAAGTCACTAACAGTCCACATCACAGCAACGTGCATTAAGAAAGTATCATTCTTATAACCATCCCAAGTGACAACTCCAGGGTTCCACAAATCCTTCAACTCATTTATTAGTGGTCGTATAAAGTTATTTAGACATTTACCTAGAGATTTCGGACCGGATATCAACATCGCCAACATGTTATATTCTTTCTTCATACACTTTGATGGATGAAGATTCAACGGAATCATGACAACTGGCCAAAGAGTGTGTTTCATAGTAGTCCCCCAAAAGGGTTGAACCCGTCAGTGGCCAATGCGAGACGAACGTTCCGAATTTCTTGTGCGAAGTCTTGGTACTTCCGATCAAACTCCTGCCAATCCTCCCCATCAGCAGGATGTGGCAATATGTCTTCTTCGTCTTTCTTCCCTCTTTCCCCATGCCATCGCATATTGTTAGCCGTTTCTGGAGTTTTAAACAACCCGTTGTAGTCTCTCTGTCACAGGAAAATACCAAACAGTCTTCCTTGCCACACGTAAACCATCAATAATTTTCCACCTACGTTCTCCACAAATAGGGCATTTTGTGGCCGTTTCTACTTTCTACTGTTGTCTTGTGTTGTGTTGTGAGGAAGAAACATATGGGTGGGTTTCAATGGTATCTTGTTACGGTTTTACCCTTGACTAAAATTGGTTTTTACCAATTAGCAACTACGTCTCCAGCATAACGGTAACTTTATAGGTTTGGGTTTAACCAGTAGGTATTTTGAGTGAACGGAGGGAAGGTAGAGTTGAGGTCTTTTTTGATGAAGTAGCAGTTTAGAGAAACCAAGTAGATAATTTATTGATTCAAAAAATGTAGATTATTTATAGAGCAAAGGCTGTCTGGCTTTGCAATACTGTGGCTGTCGACTACAAACTTATAATTTGATGAATATATAAATTACGTTACATCAACGCGCGTGTGATTATGACGTGACATTTATTAGTTATTCTATTTTTTGATCATTTAATAACTAATACGGTTATATTTAACAACCCAACAATGAATATAAATTAATTCATTGATCAAATAACTACAATTATTCAGCAAGTGATCATGTATCAAAACATCAAGGTCGTGTAAAAAAATAGCCTGTAGAGGTTAGGCCCATTTTGGGCCCAACTCGCATAAGTCCATTAGGACATTTAATGAAGCAACACACAACATCAGGAGAGGTGTTGCTGTGTTGTTCTTTTTGTGTGTGAGGCTGCCCGGGAGTGAAGAAAGAGGGAAGTAGCTGCTAGTTTGAGTAGTTGTTGTTCAAGGAAGAAAAGAAGCAAGGTTTCAAACCTTTTGGTGAAAAAGGGCTCTGAAGAAGATCAAGCTTTTGGTGGATAAGCTTGAGGTAATTGCTATCTCTTGCTTTTAGGTTTGAGCACTTTAGGGATTGGGTAGAGAGCTAATTTGGATAGATTTGTGGTGAAACAAATCTTGAGTGAGTGGGAAAATTTTGAAAGAGATTGAACTTGAGCAAAAGAGTTGATTTGGAGTTAATTGTAAATCTCTTGGTTGTGACAAACTTGTGGGTTGTACAAGTTGTCAAGTTTTCGTTCTAGTGGATTTCCCGGGCCCCGTGGATGTAGACTTTGCCGAACCACGTTAAATCTCGTGTCTCTATCTTTGTTATTACATGCCTAGTTTAGTATTGTTGATTGTTACTTGTTGATTCAGAAATTGGTCGTCGCTAAGGTGGTTAGCTTCCGCAAAGGTTAAGGGAATTAAAGTTTCGATCTTTATATCCGTAATTAAAGGTTGAATACTTGATTTATTCCCCAACACAACCAAAATTTAGTATTAAAACATTTGAGACCTTGTACCAAAATAGACACGACATTGTACCAAAACACTCAAGTCCTTTTACCAAAACAACCATGAACTTGTACTAAAATACTTAAAATCTTGTACCAAAACAATACAATGAACCATGTTGGGGAGACTGGAACATTGTTCCACTCTCGTTGGTACAATATATGTGCAATCTTGTACGAGGTCATGCGTGTTGGGCATAAGGTCTTGGCTCTGCGTTCCAATTAGGGAATCAGAGTCATTCAAAAAATCAGGGGAAAGAGTGAAGCCTTTGGGGGTGTAACGAGGGGAAAACTGGGTGGAACGAGGTTTCGGCTTAATCACGACGGTTGTCATGAACACTCCATAACCTCATTATACCCGATTTCAACTATTGTAACAAGAAATATTAACCTTGTTGGAGGAGAGTGTAACAACTGAACAGAGTATAATCTTATTGGAAGAGAGTGAGACAGAGTTCAACTCTCTCCAGTACAAGGTTTATACAATCCCTGTCTCATATAAGTTGTATATATATAATAATAATTGTAGTTATAAGTTTAATTAGGCTAATGTTTTTTATTATTTAATTTATTCAATATTTAATTATCCTAGTGGTTGAATTGATAATACTAATTATCTTAATTATTTATTTGATTATTATGCTAATTATTGAAATGATAATACGTGATTGTGATAGTTCTTGAATTGATAATTACGTACGTTCCACATCAACAACGAAGCCCAACCCTTATTCGTCTCAACAAACTAATATGCATGCCACATGCCGATTAGATATGCTATCTTCGTGCATCCCACAGTTGTGACCTCTATTGTACATTCCCACATTGTCTCCCCGTTTGCACCAGACTTGGCCTCCACATATTATTGTTTAGTGAAAATGACAGTGAACTAGATCTAATTGTACCACTTTCGCACTTTGATACCACAATTATTTTATTTTTTATTTTTAATACACTAGCTATCAGTTTAGGACAATCTACTCCAAAAATACTTAGACTACACCTGATTGGAAAAAAACAGTCCAATTAGACCGCCTTAAATCGGCCGGCCTGGTCCAACCCACTGTCTCCCAAGAGAATCCTCACGTTGTCTTATTCTTGGGGTCGCCGGAGGAGCTAACTTTTTCGATGGAGCTCTCCGTCGCCTCCTCGGTCTCGGCTCTGATGTCTTCACCCCTATCATTCGATGGCGACAAGGTTGTAGAAAACACTAGGAGAGGTCGAGACGGACAAGACCTTCGGGAGCCGAGGCGAACTTCATTTTTATACTACCTACTTTTTAATTTTTTTAAGAAAATATTCATTGTTCTAACAGTATGCTGCTTGAAAAACTGTTTGTTGGGGTGGACCATTTCCCTCCTAAATCCTGATTGTCTTAATACCTTTCAAAGTACCAAGTTTGCTCTTTATCATTATTATCATTTGCAGCTCTAAATAATTGTTACAGTCCAAATAGTAAAATTGGTCCAAGCACAAAAAAAAACTAAATTTGAAAATTGTGTAGATTATCATTTCGATACCACTCTCTTCATTCTTTATTAGTGGTCGCAGAACTCAAAGAGACGAATGGTGGAGACGTCAGATTGTGGCTCCAGCGCGTCCCCAACAATCTCTGGCTAGATCGACATCGCTCCAGCATGTTCCTAACCCTCTTTTGGCGAGATCGGTGGCCCTCCTGGTCGGCTCGTCTGCCTAGCCCGTCCCGATTTGTCAAAATCGACTTGATTTGGTGGTTTTCGTCACCTCGGTGGCCGTCTTGCATGTTTTATGCAACATCGGATGGCGAATAATTATGAGCATATCGCCAGGAGCGACTCATCGGAAACTTAGATTCGTAATTGAAACTTCGTCGCTGATTCTTATGGAACCCTTGTCTCTGACGACGGGCTGACATTTGGGAGAATTTGGACGTCCTTTAGGTTTTTTCGAGGATATGCAATATCGATTACGGTTTCGGTTTGAAGTTTCTTAATGAAAATACCCAAAATTATTAGGTGTGCGAATTGTCTTTATAATCACTTGTTATTCTGATTTGGTTAACTTCAGATAGCATCACAGCTCTGAAATCTGAATGGGAATTGCGTTTTAGGGAAAAATGTCTTAAGTCCCCGTTAATTGGTTTCTTGATAATCGATTTTTTAGAATTCGAAAGACGAGGCCAGAGGAGACATGTAGGAAGCTTCGTCTTCGTCCACGACATTTTTTGGAGTTGTTTCGATGTAGGGAGCTTCCACAACGCCTCAGGTCGGAGATTCATTGTCGTCGGCGTCTGCAACACTAGTGAGTGCGTCGGCGTTGCTGCGACGCTGTCTTTCCTGGTTCGATCCAATTTCTTTTGGTCGGATCAGGGACTTTGGATTTGAACCGACCCAATTACGGGTTTTTCAAATATACTAGTTTCCTCGATTGGACCAGGTTTAATTGCAGTTCAACCAGGGGTATTTAAGATATTTTAGAAATACATTGTTCCAAACTTCTAGTTAAAACGCTAAAAAAAATAGTTAGGTACCTAAATGTAAAATTGGTATCATTTTTCCTAATGCTTACGTTAATTTTGCTAAATAAAATAAAATATAGGGATAATTTCAGATGACTATACCTGAATATGTCACATTATCACATTACTACATTTAGAATTTTTTGTGTCAAGGTGAATACCAAAGAATTTCATTTTTCTCACAGTTATTCATTCCGTCTATTTTCGTTAGTTTTTAACATTTTTAACGTGTGAAAAGACTAAAATACCCTTCAGAGGTAAATAATTTTTTTTAAATTGAATGAAAAAACTAAAATACCCATCACTATACATTTAATTTTCAAAAAAATATCACTCATCCTCTCTCTCTCCTCCCCCTCCTACATTTCCTCCTCCATCGCCACTACCACCACCACCACCATCTCCTCATTCTCTATCGCCACCTCCTCCATCTCCTCCTCCACCATCACCACCGCCACCACCTCCATCTCCTCCATCTCCACCACCTCCATTTACTCCACCACCACCTCCTCTCCTCCCCGCCCTCCACCAGCACCATCTCCTCCTTCTCCGTCGCCACCTCCTCCATCTCCTCATTCACCACCACCTCCATCACCTCCATTTCCACCGCCATCACCTCCATCTCCTCCCATTCCGTCGCCTCCTCCGGCGAACCTCTGGCCGACTTCTGGCAAGGCTCAAACGGTGGTGGAGGAGATGGTTGTGGTGGTGGAGGGGCGGGGAGGGGATGTTGGTGGAGGAGATGAAGGTGGTGGCGGTGGAGATGGAGTAGATGAAAGTGGTAGCGGAGATGGTGGTGGAGGAGATGGAGGAGGTGACGACTGAAGGGGAGAAGATGGGGGTGGTGGTGGTGGAGGGGCGTAAAGGAGATGGTGGTGGAGAAGATGGAGGTGGTGGTGATGGTGAAGATGGAGGAGATGGAGGTGGTGGTGGAGGAAATGAAGGAGGTGGCGACGGAGGGGGAAGAGATGGTGGTGGTGGTGGAGGGGGCGGAGAGGGAGTGGTGGTGGAGAAGATGGAGGTGGTGGTGGTGGTTATGGAGGAGATGGCGGCGGTGGTGGAGGAGATGGAGGAGGGGGAGAAGAGAGAGAGAGAGGGGATGAGGAGTATTTTTTTTAAAAATGAAATGAATAATAAAAGATATTTTAGTCTTTTTATTAAATTTAAAAATAATTATTTACCTCAGAAGGATATTTTAGTCTTTTTACACGTTCAAAATGATAAAAATTAACAGAAATGGATGAAACGAGTAACAATGAAAAAAATGAAATTGTTGAGTATTCTCATGACACGAAATTTTTTAAGTAAAATTATGTAATAATGTAACATATTCATATGTAGTAATCTGAATTTATACCTAAAATATATTTTTTAAAGTTTTAAAATTAAGACTAACCTCACGGTTTGATCATAAACTTAACCCTGTCTCTCAAGTGTCCTGGCATTTAACGGACTTCCCGTATCTTCAAATCAATAGTTACCGCATTGAAGCTCTTACAACAATTGTCAGTTATGAAACTCAAATGATCTCAACTTCAAGGGTATAAAAAAGGGTTTGTAATTAAACAACATTGTACACTCACGAGCACTGCCTTGTCGGAATGAATGGTACAATCATTGTCCATTACTTTTATTTTGATATCGATAATTCATTATCACTATCAGAGAACAAATAAAAAAAATTATAATTATAAAATAAATAGAAATACTCCTACTTTAATTCCCACCCAAAATGCTCAAATCCTTATCACAATTCATACATTTACTGTCTTTTCTTCAATCTGTCTCTCAATCTCTCTGTCCCACACTCATTTTCTTCCCCAAAGCACATCACTTTTTCTTCAAATCCAAAATCACCGTCCTTGGTTTTGCTAGGGTTTCTTGCATATCCCCAATTTCCTTTTTCTCACCAACCCTCAATCAGGTATTTTTCTTCTTCACATCGTGTTTCTTTGCCTAAACCGGACATTGTTTTTTATTGCTTTCGATTTTTCCTATACTGGGTTGTTTCTGTTTGTTTGTCTCTTGTGCACATCCTCCATTTTTGTTGATTTTCTCTTGTGGGTTGTTTTCTTTGATTATGGATTTTTGTTGGGTATTGCTTTTTCTGGATATTTGTTGCTCTGTTGGTTGAGGTTGGTTTTTCAGCTCAGCTCCATGGTGTATGGTTGCATTGACTCTGATTTTGATGTTTAAGGAGGAAGAAACAGAAACATTGAAAACCCCTTTTTTTCTGTTGTTACCTACTTACCTTTGCCAATTAGCTTATAGTGGGAACTTTCATGATGTTGTGCTGTATTTCACAATCACAACCCACACTCATAACTTATCTTCTGTGCTCTAATGGTGGTGATTCCTATGAGGCCTTGGATAAAAGGATGTTAACCTTTCTTTTCTGATGGTGAGGTTTACTTATTGAAATTTTTGGAATGCACTGTCCATTCACTAATAGTAAACTCCACACTCCCACGGCATTTCATATATTTTTCCTTCAGTCCAGTATATCTAAGGTTTGAAAAAGAAAATATTTATCTATAACCTATTTTTGTTTGGTTTGTGATGATGATTGTGGACACTTTTGGAGATGAACTAAATATCCAAAATCTACCGCCAATCTCTAGATGCTGCAAATTTAAATGAATATAATATTATAATGGATGCTTAATTTTCTTTTTCTGTTCTAATTATCCATGTGTTGTCATTTTGCATACTTAAAAAGTTAATATGTGGTCAGAGGTTGGGGTAAAAACATGTTGCATCTACTACCCAACAAGGTTGAGTGAATCGCATAATACCCTTATCAGAGGAGACAGGTTATGGTAGATTCTAGACCACGGGTTGGAAATGCCTAAACACATTAATCATTTTCATCTAGTCTAGACTTAGATCCTGAGTAAATAAGGTTGATTGTTTTGATGATCTCTTCTTCTTTTGTGATATTTGTATTTCCATCATATCTACTTCTCAACGTGAGATTTGAAGCTTAGGAAGGATCTAAATTAGAATATATTAGGAAGAGAGGGCTGTAGTGAATAATAAATTTAGAGGACGGATAAAGATATAAATAACTAAAGAAGTACTATATAACACTCGTAATACTTATTGGATCCTCATCACTGGTATCTCTATTCTCTATACTGTAAAGACAAATCTCTGCCACAGTTGAGCAAGATGCTATGCCATCCTATGAGCCTATCACTTCTTATGTACATTGCACTCGTAAGGAAGATATAAATAAGTAAGGAAGTACTATATAAAACTCGTAATACTTATTGGATCCTCATCACTGATATCTCTATTCTCTATTCTGTGAAGACAAATCTTTGCCACAGTTGAGCAAGATGCTATGCCATCCTACGGGCCTATCACTTCTTATGTACATTGCCTTTCATTTTCATTAACTTGCTCTTAGTTTGGCAAATAGTTTTCACTTTTCACTGTATTTCGGTCCCATCTTCAAATAGTTAAGCTAAGGAGAGGGGTGTGGGCGAACTTTTTGTTAAGGAATAATCCATGTAACTAAGAATAGAGGCAAGGTGGTTGTTCTTTTAAAAACCATTCATGATGCTTTATTTCTAAAATGATTTCTTGAAGATTGTATGTAGATGTACCTTTAATTTCCCCTCAATCAATATAAGAACCCCCATTTTCATTTAACCAAATGGCTCTTCTCTTCTTTTTAGCAATATATAGTTTTATAGTCGTAGGAAGTTTGAATACCAATATAATGCGCATAATAGCATTAGCTATAGCCAGTTTGGCAAGCAAATCCTACTTCGACATACAATATTGTTTTATTTATAGAGTTTATACACTTACCCTTACATTTTTTTTACTGTGATATCCTTTTCCTACTGAACTTGGCTACCATTTGGCTTCACGCAATTGTCAGACATATAGAATAATAACAAAAGAAACGGGCGCAGAAGGCCATTTTTTTATACCTTGGGCTTATATTTGCCATACATTTATTTAGGGTAATTCCATGTCAGTACCCCAAGCTTGCCTCATATCGAAATTAGTACTCCAAGTTTGAAACTTTTTTTGTCGGTACCCCCAACAATTTTTAAGTTACACTTAAGGTAACAATTGTTAAATATAACAAAATTAGTTTGTAAAAAGTCTAAAATGCCCTCAATAGTTATGAATTGAAATTTGACCGGTTTGACCGGTTCAAATCTGGTCAAACCGATTCAATCTGACCGGTTTAATTATTAATAATAAAAATAATATTACTTATTAATGATAAAATAATATTAATAATTATATTATTTAATTATTAATATTATTTTTCGAAATTGTTTATCTTCTGATTCTTTTCGATTTGATATACTATTAGCCCGAAACGGAGGTCGTATGAGAGAGTTATTTCATTCAAAAGTTTTAATATAATATTATTTATTTTATTGATAATTAATTTTTATATTATTATTAATAATTAATATTATTTTAATTATTAATAATTAACTGCTCAAATTAAACCGATTTGAACCGGTCAGACCGTTCAGATTTCAATTCATAACTATTGAGGGCATTTTAGACTTTCTACAAACTAATTATGTTATATTTAACAGCTGTTACCTTAAGTGTAACTTAAAAATTGTTGGGGTATTGACAAAAAAGGTTTCAAATTTAGGTACTGACTTCGAAATGAGGCAAACTTGGGGTATTGACATGAAATTACCCCTTTCTTTTACGTCATTCATTTTGTTTGGTATTTCTGGTATCAAATATGTTATCTTGTATTCATATTCTGAAATTCTATTAGGAATAATTCTTTGTTCTTATCCATATTCAGCAGTGAACTGCTTGGTTAATTTCAAATAAAGAGCAACGGAGAAGAGCATGGTGTAATACAGAGCAGTTAATTTTGACAGTAGGATACCTGACCATGTAATTGTAAAGCCACCTCTATAGTCTGAATAAGAGGTCTTGCATATTTTTTCTTGGAAATGGGAGTTTGATATTTTGACAGCCATCACTTTGAATGTTCCTGGGTTGGCTGGAGTGCTCAACATTACTCATGCTATTCTGCTCCACTTGGGTTGTGAGATGGTACATGTGAAGGTTCTGTTTCCATGAAAGGTTTTTTATAGGCTCCGACATATATACTGTAGCCAATATAAAATAGCTAACACGGGTGCACTCTGTTGTGTGGCCGGTGGGCCACATGGAGATAAGTCGCCTTCTGAAGGAGGAGAATATTCCATAGACAATGGAGAACCACATTGGCGGATGAACTCTAGCTATTCACCTTCTCTATCGAGGATATGGGATTGTAGGTTACAATCAGATGGGATAAGACAGGGTTCTAATGGGGCTCCTCCTCACAGTTCATCAGTATCCTCCAATAGTAAAGGAAGCAGAAGTAGGGTGGGCAGTGATAGATATGCTAACCACCACCATTCTGTGTCTGATGGTGCACTTTCTTATCCTGATAGCTCGCCGCATAACTTCCAGGTACCAAGGTGGACATCCCCGGTGCATAAGTTTAATTATGGCGAGTTTGCTACCTCTTCCTTGGGAGGTAATCACTATTTAATATTTTTATCCAATTAGTGGTTCACTTCTTCTATTTTGTCTTGAAAGATCTTGCTTCTAGATGGATTAATGGACCCTGAAATTTATATTTGGTATCGTGTTATCATTTACTTTTATAATTTTTTCGTGGTTTAGAATTTAAACATTTTTGCTTTTTTTCTTCTGATTTAGTGGATATTCAAAGAATGATTACTGCCATCACTTGTTATTAATTGTGCCGACTGTCCCTGGATAAATGATATTTATGAAATTGTTAAGATGATTAACTGGCTGGAGATGATAATAATCATAATTTTTATATTTTTGAAAGGACAGTTAATTAACTTTACTTTCAGTAAACGACTTCATATTCAAAATATGATTCCATATTTTGTAGGATAACTGTAATCCCATTATTGGAACTGTGTTGGGTTTGTTGGTACTCATGAGTTGATTTTTCTTTCTGTGAATTGCTGAAGATTCACATTTGTATTATGACAAGGAACATATGGAAGGTACAATAGCACTCACTAGACAAAGTTCCATTAGTGTCTGCTATGAGGACCATTTTACATTGGCCAAACATCTACATCCTCCATAGCTCGTCGACTCAAGATTCTACTGCCATGTTCTTACATACACCTAAGGCTAAATCCAATTGGTTCTTTTCAAGTAGTAAATTATTGCTATCTTTTGTGTTCAAGAGTTATGGGTTCTTATTAGATGCAAAATTTAATAGAACTATAATTACATCAAAGTGGATAATGTTTTGGATGTCTTATGGTGTTGGATTTTCTTGGATATCAAAAGATTAGCCTTTTACTTGCCTAACAATACAGAAGTAGTTCCTCCATTCTTGTTTTCTGGTATTTGTGCTTGTGCACATACATATATTCCTAGACACCCTTGTCTGTTTTCTCTCTTTTTGGTAGCAATTTATATAATTTGTCTTTACCGATGAAGATTACAGCCTTCCTTTTTGGAGAATATTTCTTGTGTAATGCAATGTGTTTTTCTTCATCGTCTTGGTCCTTGCTGACGACTCTTTTATTACCGCATTTAGCTCTTTGCTTGCTAATATGCGCTTTGTATGCTAAAATATTCCCTCCACTTTGGTTAAAAGTTTAAACTGGTGGATAGATTCTATGTTTGCCCGTGCTCCTGTATCACCTGTTGGTTTTGCGTTGCTGTGATTCAATTCATGTCATTTCATCACTGACACATTTCTAATTATCAGGGTCAAGATCTAAGACCTGGTTTCCACATTCAACAGAGGTGACTATTTGGGTTTGAAACTCTTGAGTTCTGTTTACCCTCGTCAAAAAATGATATGTATTTAATATTCTCTCCACATTTGTGCTGTTATTTCAGAGGCGTTATATGGGTAGGGCAACTGCAGCATCCCCCAGTTTTGCTTCCCCATCTTCACTTTCCGATTTAGACCATTGGGAGTCCACTAGCAAGCAGCCCTTCTCTTTACATAACCGTAATATCTCTTCGGGCCGCCGCTCTTACATGTCAAAAGCTGTTTATCCACTAGTTTTCCGCAATCCCGTGTCAGACTTGGGTGATACTGATATCAGCAGCGTTGGAAGGTTGACGCCTGGAGAGGATCGAATCTCTCCATCTCTTTGGCAAGACAACAGTTCTAGTGTGGACCACAGATTTCACAAAACCCTATCAGAGCTCCGCGAGTTGGATAGATCACCAGATCCCAATGCAAGCTCTCGAAGAGAAGGCTTCAGGTGGAGTAGTGCTAGTAGTTACGATATGGGGTTTGACAGAGAAAGCTTGGACATAGATGTGGAGAGTCTGAGATCACCTCATAGGCTCGTTGGAAATCAAAAGTGTGGAGTTTGTGGGAAATTATTGTGGCAGAGGTCTCCATGGAGCTCACACCGACTTATGAGGGGTGGTGACATGCCAGTTGCGGGGGTGTTACCTTGCAGCCATGTGTTCCACGCCGAGTGCTTGGAGCAGATGACCCCAAAGACCCAGATTCATGATCCTCCTTGCCCGCTGTGCTTGAAGATGTTGAGAGAAGGGGATTCATCCCCGTTTGTCTCGGAACCCCTCCAAATGGCCCTAAGATCTGCGCAAAGGAGAAGAATGGGTTTTACAGGTGAGTTGCAGGGAAATCACAGTAGCGTTGAAACCTCGCGAAATCTGAAGGGTAGGTTGAGGAGAAGCTTGCCCAAGGCAATGCCGGGATGGGGTGGCAGTGGTTCCTCGATAAAGAATCATCTTACAAAACGCTGGACTTCCAAGGGGAAGACGAGTAAAGAATTTTTCAGTAGTAAGGTGTTCCGGCGGAGTATGGGTTCATCCAGCAAGGAACCAGATAGCCAGAGTTTGTCTTTCAAGTAGTCCTATCCTATTCCATTCCCAGGTATGTAATGTACTTGTTAGCGTTTGTATACCAGAACACAAGCGGTTAATGTATTAAATGGCAGCTGTTTTATGAACTTTCCTGGAAGATATTTTCTTCATTTCTTATTCAAGTTCACACTTCTGAGTTTAAGTGCAAGCCATTTTTCAAACTTGTACAAACATTGCATTGCAGGGATAAAAAAACTTGATATATATATTTGACATCCTCCTCCAACAGAGAGTTTGATACTAATCTTGGAGAGGATCTGCAAGTTTTGATGCAAACATGTGAAATATCAAGTTTATATAACAGTTTGTTTATTGTTATTTGATTTGTATGGGTTGAACAAAGTTTTGATAAATATTTTGAGAGCAACATTATCTGATTATAGTAGAAGAAAGTGGTGGCCACAAGAAGCTGACAGAACCTACACTTACAAGTCATGAGAACCAAATAGGATTTTATACTTGTACTGCTAGTGCTAGTGCTAGTGCTAGTGCTAGTGCTAGTGCTGGTCCAATTGAGAGTGCACCCCACTGATCTCTCAAGGCTATCCCATTTTGCAGAGAGTTGTTGTCTATTATACTAATGTTAAAAGCATGCTGTAAATTTACTTTTTGTTAAACGAGTCTACCTTTTCAAAAATAATGAAACTGTCAAATAAAAAGTTGCTAAACAAAACTTGCGTCTTCTCCTCTAGAGTTAGTTTACTGTTTGATTCTTACTGTAAGGGACACCGTTCATCTACTTTGACGAATAAATCCCGATTTGAGTTCTGAAGTTGTATGCACCTTCACATCGTCAAGGGATTGGAGATCCGCCGCTCCTTCCCTAATCCAACTGGACAGCAAATATGTGAGTTAGCGGTTGTGGAAGATGTCGGTCATTAAAATATATATACTCATTTTGCAAAAAAAAATAATGATAAGTCCTTAACACATTTATGTAATTATTTTAGTATATTGTATACATCAACTTCTGGCAAAAATGTCACACGAGGCACGTATTTGCGATTATTCCTATTTTTTTATGCATATGCATGCATTCCTAGGTTCGGAACGGTGAGATTTTTTTTATTCTGTGAAAAAAATCACAATAAAAGAGTTTTTTGACCGTTTAGAATAAGATTAGAGATTCGATGTTATCAAAGATGAGCACCAACTAAAGCTTTTTTAAGGATTGAGCTCATGACTTCACTTATTTAAAAGGAATTTAAAATTTTGTCAAACCTACATATTGTGAGGACTCAAGTTTAAGTGTCTAACTAATTACATATATCAAGTTAGGACTATGTTTATTTGATGTGTGACAAAACTCGCACAGATGCCTAACGAGATGGAGCTGCAGGCTGGCCTCAACTCTGCTCATTCTTCAAAAGGCCAATGCTAAAAGCATCTTGACCAGCATTTGTTTTTGTGGCCCCAAATTTGAATTTGAGGTCATAAATCAATGTTTGCTACCATGTAATTGTGCAGTTTCTGCTTGACTTGTGTGTGCAATAGTGATACATCATTTTCTTCATCCTCATCACTAGACTTTTGTTTTGAATAAATATTGGCCTCCCAAATTTGTGTGCAAATTAGGTCATAGGACAAGCTTTCTTTTTGTTCCTCCCTTTTAATTCCATTCTTTGGCCTCAACAACTGGCCATGTGATCCCCATCTGCACATGCCTTGCTTAACTTGCTTTTATTCTTTCTTATTGTCCTTTTGTAAATAATACTTGCTGCAGTAAGCCTGTGAGTAATGATTTTCATTAAGACTTTATGCTACTTGAAAGCAAAACGCTATGGATCATGTTATCAAGCAAATTAGGTGTCTAGTCTTTTTGGTGAGTTGAGTTTCAACATGTGTCCATCTTTCATCAAAGCTTATTTAGCCAACTGGTCAAACACTAGAACTCGAGTCCTAGTCATCAAGAACCTCTCCCTTCGAGCTTATAACGTGCCTCTCTCCACCAACAAATGTTGGGTCAAGTAGTAACAATAGAGCTTCCATCCTCACAAGAGGGTCTTAAGTCCAAATTAAAAAAAATGTATTCATCTTTCACTTATATTATTTTGGAAAATTCTCTATTTTTAACATTTCTTGCCTACACAATCCTACTCAAACACTAAGTGTACTCTAGAAGTTTAATATTCTGTTTGAAATTTCGTCCTAAAACCTTATAACTTCTTGTGTGGCTGGTTTCAATTGGGTTGGACTCATGAAAATAGGCACTTAGTTGAAGTAAGCTGCTAAATTTGCTTTGATCACAATCTTTCATAAAATAATGTACATTTTGTCAATGTTGCATCAGTGGATAGATGGTCATGTGCATGCTTTGATTGTTTAATCTTCTCTCCTCAACATTACTTTCAAGTATGCATTTTCTTATGGTTGGAGTGCTCATCTTCTCCATCACAGGATAAGAGTTAAAAACAGTAAAAAGTGGAGAAATTCTCACCCTTCACCAAATGCAATGCATTTCATATTAGCTTTGATTGGTATTAGTTTAAAAACTTGTCTACTTCTTATCTTGCAACTTTTTCATAAAATATCTTAGAAAGTAACATTAGAAAATAGGCTCTTTTGCAGTTCTAAGAGCATAAGAAAAGTGATTCTAACAGAATGATAACATTGAACTATGGCATGCTTATTCTGATTTTTTCACTTTTACTCATTCACCATGTTTATAATGTATTTTACGTTGGTTCGGAAATCAAATTTTCCATTATAGTATTATCGTTAAGCTGTAAAGATAAAAAAAAGTTGGATTAAGATATGTTTGAATGAAGAAAGATGTCACGAAACGAAAAGGGATTATCATTTGGACACAGCTAAGATTAGTGGCAGAGAGAACAAAGAAGAAAGCGATTGAGGGCGCAAAGTGAAAGCTTAATGATCATGCATAACATCTTTTGTACCATGGACGGTTCGTAACATGCAGAGCATCATGCTCTATGCCTCTAACTTTCAGAACCTATACCTGCCAGCCTTGATACTGCATAGATTTTATGCACAAGAATTTGATTCTGTATATAATCTATGCTTTTCGTGTGAATTTTGGATTTCCTATTCCTCTACTGCTATTATATAATCTTTAGAACTTGTTTTTTTTTGTTTTTTTTGCTCAGCAATTGAAGATATTTCCTATTCCTCTACTGCTATTTTATTGGTGCACTATATGAACACAATCTCGGGATGCCTAACTTTCTTGCATTTCCTTGCTCAAACATGCTTCTCTTTCATTCATTTCATTTTGTTCTTCATATTACCTGAGGATATTTTAAAGATTTTGTCGTCAAAAGCGCTGCATTTCTTCAGCATGATATATTTCATGAAAAGGTATATGATGTTAAGGTTAATACAGAATGATATTGTGCAAATAATTACATTACAGTGATGATATATAACCTTGATAATGATATTGGTTTATATAAATGTATTGGTCATGAAGCAGAAGCTAGGCTTGGCCTGCACAACTGTTATCTGGTAATAAAGTGGCCTAATACAAATATTTAAAAGCATTATTGCTCATATGATTCCATCATTATGTCCACAGTGACATTGACATGAGCATATATGGATGCCAGAAACTTAGAATCCATTACTTTTCTTCTTCCACTGCCTTTTGTTGGATGACACTTGCTTCATGGTTTCGACGTCATTGTAGTATCTATGCTTATCCATACACAAACCAAGATTCTACGAATTTGGTCGCCGCCACATTCTTAATCCTTCATGGTTCAATCTCCTTTATTATTACTTTTACAGCAACCCAACTTGTTTACTTGAAATGTTTGATGAGCCTTTTCGGTGACCTTTAGACCTGTAGTAAGGATTCTTTATGAATCTTTGCATGATCTTCTTTTCAAATTAGTTCCATTGCTTTAAATTGATTCGATGTATCAAGATTTTAATTCCTTTCAGGCCTTGACTATTTGCTGGTAGCTTTCTGCCTTGTTTACCTTCTTTATGCTTTGTTCCTTCTCTGGTAAAAAGTATATTTTACAAAAATGAACTAGAAGCAAAAGCGGGAGGGTCGTCATCAAAAATACCAATCAACATAATTTGGAAAAGCATGATGCAATGTCTCAGTAAGACGAATGCGAACTGAGTCAGGCCTTCTTTACTTGGAAAAGATTTCTTTTAGCTCTAAAGTGCCCAATTGGAACTTCAATTTCTGTGAAAAAGGATAGTAAACCATTTATCCTTGTTCTAATAAAAAAAATAGTCTGGAGTCGATAAAAATAATTCATCCATACATTTCTATATATAGAGCTCCATCCCTCAACACCATCCTTAACTTTCCTTTCATATTATCTCTTATCCTACCAATCTCAGAGTACTTAAACATTTGTATGCACAAAACCCTCAACTTCTCTTTGTCATGTCTCACCTATCTTGGAGTTTATGTTACTTTTGGTCTCATGGGCACTGAATTCTGAGCTGGGTTTGTTTGCTTCCCTCATGCAGGAAATGGGTTTGCTTGGAATATGCCTAGTGGCCTTTTTGACCATGTTAAGGACAACGCATGGCTATGGAGGTGGATGGTCCAGTGCCCATGCAACATTCTATGGTGGTGGTGATGCCTCTGGCACCATGGGTAAGGGCTAAACCAGACATGTTTGAAAATGCTTAATTGTGGTTATGGTTTTTACTGTTTTTATGTTGATTGTGTACTTTAGGAGGAGCTTGTGGTTATGGGAATCTTCACAGCCAAGGGTATGGGACAAACACAGCGGCATTGAGCACTGCCCTATTCCGCAACGGGGTGAGCTGTGGAGCCTGTTTTGAGATCAAATGTGTAAGCGATGCGAGGTGGTGTCTTCCAGGATCTGTCGTCGTTACAGCAACTAATTTCTGCCCTCCAAACAATGCTCTCCCAAGCAATGCAGGAGGATGGTGCAACAGTCCTCTCCATCACTTTGATCTCTCTCAGCCTGTTTTCCAGCACATAGCCCAGTACAAAGCAGGAATCGTTCCGGTTCAGTACAGAAGGTCTTAATCTTATGCCTAACACACACATATTGATCTTGTGGATATGTAAGGGGCAATATGATTGATATCTAGTGTGTACTTGCAGGGTTGCTTGCAGGAGGAGTGGTGGAATCAGGTTCACCGTCAACGGGCACTCCTATTTCAATCTTGTGCTGATAAGCAATGTTGGAGGGGCTGGAGATGTTGTTGCCGTGTCTGTAAAGGGAACGAGAAGTGGATGGCAAGCAATGTCCAGAAACTGGGGCCAAAACTGGCAGAGCAACTCTTACCTCAATGGTCAAACCCTTTCCTTTAAGGTCACAACGAGCGATGGCCACACTGTCGTGTCCAACAATGCTGCTCCTTCCAACTGGGGTTTTGGCCAAACCTTCAGTGGAAGGCAGTTCTAGTTTGCAGCAACTGACTAACCAAATTATTTCTGATTTTGTCATTAGTTGTTATTACTATACATGCCACAATGGATTGGTAAATGTAATATAGTTTATAGTCATGGTGAGGTCATGAAAAGGTCTCTTTATAAATGGCCTTGACTTCTTTTCTTGCTTTGTTTGTGAGTAAGGATTGAGTTGGTTTAAGTTTATGAGTTAGTAGTAAACACTATTATAGATAGATTAAACAACATCTAATCGATGGTGCAAGGTCTCTCTCTGGCTTGTGACCTGAACCAAATTGAGTTAAATATTCTGTATTATCATTTGTAGGGAACTTGAAAGTAAGTCAAGTGTGTTATGATTTTTCAGGTGAGGAATCAGAAATAATATTTGCAGATTGCTGAAATGTTCAAAACTTTACTTACTATGTAACAAGATCATGATTGAAATTACATAAGCATCATAATGTATGGTAAATGTTAGGTATCTCTGTACTGCAATCAAAATTGACAAAAACAAATCACCAGAACAGAATGGAGCTGCATGACATAAAATGGTTGTTATAGATTTAAACTCAATACAGCTTTCTTCACATTAGAGTGGGCATTGTGCATCACCATAAATTTCACCAGCAGCTACAATGTTAGTATAAAAGCACGCATAACTAAAACTGGAATCATAGGTATAAACAAAGAAAGATACAAAAAATGAGATTTTTTATTCATCTTGACATTTGGAGCAATGGTTTATCTTACACATTAGCAACAGGTTAGTGTTTTACACCAAAAGTTAGTCTATTGCTGTAAAAGATGGTAGAGGTTGACAATTTTACACCAAAATTGTTTAATCTTCTCAGGCGGCCTCATTTCTCATTCAAATGTCACTGAACTATGAACACGACCAAGCAATGCAGCAGAAACACATTGTGAACCATTTACTCTGCTCATCTACAACCTGCCAATAGCTGTATATATCAAATCAAGAAACACAAAGTTAATATTAATGTTCACAAGATGTTGATTCAATGAGTACCTGAGCATGATGGCAATTTTCAACAATGGGAACATTAAAAGAAAACAAATACATATATGGCATTTCATACCAGAGCTGAAGTGTATTCCAAAACAAAAACTATAATTTAGCTTAGCACATACGTTCGAAAGTAACAAAACATATCAAGAAGCAAACAAAACCTCAATCCAGAACAAATAATAAAGCTGAGCAGAAACATCTACAAAAAAGAGAGTAGAATAACTAAATCTAAGACCTTTGAGTCATAATGAAGAAGATAACAAGGAAAATAGTTTGTTGATGAAAAAAACAGCAGAAAATATGAATGGGGTTTTGTTGGGTGGTGAAGCCCGCCTGGCCGTCATCGCCCGACAAATGGGCTATGGACGCGGGCAGTCTTCATCGCAGAATCGGAGTGGCGAGAACAAGGCGGAGCCGCCGACACCCTGCGGCGAGGGAGGGTGGCTCAGCCCAGTCCGCCGAATCCAACACTGCTCAGATAAGATCAAGTAGTTGACAACATCTCTCTAGGGTTTTGCATTTTATAGAGTCACAACAAGGCCCACCCGGATTCTTATTGGGCCTGCAACAGATATATATGTTCAAGGGGGTGAGGTCATGAATTTCATGTTAATATATTGTCAAGGATTCATTTCGTCATCAGGGTTTCGTGGTGTAGTTGGTTATCACGTCAGTCTAACACACTGAAGGTCTCCGGTTCGAACCCGGGCGAAGCCAATTTCTTTTTTATTTTCTTCAAACCCAAGTCTTGTCACTTGGTTCATTTCAGAGCCCATAACCAACAATGGAGGCCCAAATAGTATAGCTAATTAAAGCCTCCATAGAACCAACCAAGGCTCTCGCTCTCGCCCTCATTTTACGAACCTCAGTCAGTCTCTGCCTCTCTCCAAAATCAGTTACTCAATCACCGAGTGACGGTGACGAAGGTCCGGGGAGTGATGAGTGACCATCTTTACGATCCATAGTGGACTTTCTCTTGCTTGGCTAAGTAATTGGGGACGCCGAAGATTCAAATATGAAACCATCGCTCGTTCCGGAACCGGCGGCGCCACCGACCCCCGACCCGCGCATCGCCCACGGCCGTGCCCTGGTCTCCGGCGCCGACACCGATCGGATCTTCCACAACAAGCTCATCACTCTCTACTCCAAATCCCCCGCCGCCAACAACCGCTTCTCCTACCCTCTCCGCGTCTTCCGCCGCATCGCCGACCCCAACGTCGTCTCCTGGACCGCCCTCATCTCCGCCTCCTCCGACTCTCTCTCCTCTCTCTGCCACTTCGTCTCCATGCTCCGAACCACCACCACCCTCCCCAACCAGCGCACTCTTGCCTCTCTCTTCAAAACCTGCGCCTCCCTCTCCTCCCTCTCCTTCGGCCTCTCCCTCCACTCCCTCTCCCTCAAGCTCTGCCTCTCCTCCATGCCCTATTCCGGCTCTGCGCTCATCACTTTCTACTCTAAAATTCGTCTCCCCTGGGACGCACGCAAGGTGTTCGACGAAATGCCCCACAGAGACGAGTTTTGTTACGCGGCCACGATTGTGGGTCTCGCGCAGAATGGGATGTCCCTTGAGGCGTTGTCTGTGTTTGCTGATATGAGGTTCTGCAATGTGGGTTCTTCCATGTATAGTGTTTCGGGTGCTTTGAACGCTGCGGCGAAGCTGGCCGCGTTGGACCAGTGCAGGGTATTGCACGGCCATGCTGTGGTGGCGGGGTTGGATTTGAATGCGGTTGTGGCGAGCGCGTTGGTTGATGGGTATGGGAAGGCGGGGATTGTTGGGGATGCGAGGCGTGTTTTTGAGGAGAGGTCGTCGGGGTTGAGTGTTGTGGGGTGGAATGCTATGATGGCGGGTTATGCGCAGCAAGGGGATGCAAAATTGGCTCTCGAGGTTTTCGGATCGATGAAACCTCGAGGGCTTGTGCCGGATGGGTTTAGCTTTCTGGCCGTTCTCGGGGCGTTTTGTAATGCGGGTTTGGTTGAGGAAACCAAGCTGTGGCTGGACAAAATGAGAGACGAATATAGGTTGGAACCATGGCTGCAACATTATACCTGTTTGGTGTCCGCTATGGGACGTGCAGGTCAGCTGCGGGATGCTGAGAGGATTGCAATGACAATGCCAATGGAGCCGGACACTGCAGTTTGGCGGGCATTGCTCTCAGCTTCCGCCACTCACGGTGAAGCTGACATGGCCAAGGCCATGGCTATAAGGTTATTAGATATTGACCCCTATGATGACTCTGCTTATGTGATCGCTGCAAATGTGCTATCAGCTGTAGGAAGATGGACTGAGGTTGCAGAAATGAGAACGACTATGAAAGACAGGATGGTGAGGAAAGAAAGCGGGAGGAGTTGGGTTGAAGTGCAAGGGAAAGTACATGTCTTTCACGCAAGAGATAGGAAACACGAGATGAGAGAGGAAATTTACGCCAAACTGGCTGAACTGAGGAACTCAATAGAGAAGCTCGGGTATGTGCCGGTCTGGGATGAGATGTTGTACGAGGTAGGGGAAGGGGAGAGGAAGGAATCCCTTTGGTGCCATAGCGAGAAGTTGGCTATGGCGTTTGCAGTGGCGAGTGGAGCTGCGCTGCCCGGAAAGGTTTTGCGGATAGTTAAGAACTTGAGGATATGTAAGGACTGTCATGAGGCTTTCAAGTATTTTAGCATAGTGTTGGAGAGGGAGATTGTTGTGAGGGATGCGAATAGGTACCATAGATTTTTGAAAGGAACATGTACTTGTCAAGATATTTGGTAACTTAAGATTGAGTAGAAAAATGTCTGTGTTGCAAGGAATGGTGGATTCACCATTCATCATAAGTCTTCTGCAGTGAGCAATCCATAAAACAGAAGATGAATGATTTGTAAGACTTGAGCAGAGTTGACATGCCATATTGTCAAGTTGCCTGTAACTTAGAAAAATGATTTGTAAGACTTTTGAGCAGAGCAGAACATAAAAAAATGGGTTAATTACAGTTTGTCCATACTTACACTGGGCGTGTTTTATAGTTGCCCCAGCTACATTAGAAAGTTCAAATTAAAATACACTAGAATTATTTTTTTTATAAAATTAACGATTCCGTTAATTTTTAGGTTAAAATGCGGTCACGTGGCATCACGTGACAAAAAAAAATTCATAATGGCGAGATTGCCCTTCACTTGATATTAGACATAATCACGTGACAACCAATCTTCACTTGATATTATATATGAGAAGACAAATTGAGGAGTCAAACCATTTTGGAGAGCTAAAGGCGAAGGTGACGACAAGCGTTGGAAGAAGAAGACGACGGCGCGGTGAAGACGACGACAACGGCCCGGTCGACTGCGAAGTTGAAGCTCTCTGGCGAACTTGAAATGGAGACCGAAACCTTGGAGTGTCAATGTGGAGTTGCAGCTCCCATCCAAACCTCGTCAACATATGATAATCCTGGGAGACGGTTCATCGGTTGCGAAAGGTTTACGGTGAGTTCATATTTCCCATGAATTAAATCTCTATATTGTATTTAAAGTTTGGGATTTGGGTTAGAGAACATAAAATTAGGGTTTGGTAATTCAAAATTTGTGTATAAATCTGAAATGAGTTTATTTAGTTTTTTATTATTGATTATATTTGTTTGTGAATTATAATTCTTTGTTGTTTGATTAGGCAAATTTGTTGCAGATAAAAATTGTTATTGGTTGTTTGAATTAGTTGTTCATTGTTCATGAAATTGTTGATTTAAATATGAATACCTGAATTGATGAAATTGTTGAGTCCTTGTGTTTTGGTGCCCCTAAATTAAGTTAGTTTTGAAATTGCAGTATTAATTTTTTTAAACATTTGGGACTGTATTTTAACAGTATTCACTCATTCTGATATACGTTGTTGACATGAATCATGAGGTTATT